>OY776131.1:49457060-50057060 GCA_963675135.1 Galeopsis tetrahit
CTGAGAAGGATGTGGCAAGCATCCATGGGGGCTACGTCGCACCAGATGGTGTCGTTATAGGCCGTGCCAATCGAAAAGGACACAAGAACTCGCGATTTGATCGTAACAGACGTCCCTTGTTGCAACCAAGATAACGTATAAGGAGTGGGGTGAGGCTCTGTGGGCAAAGATAATTTCTGGACCACTGTCTCCGCAACAACATTTTCACACGATCCGTAGTCAATGATAAACCGACAAACCTTTCCGGCGATGGTGCAAGTGGAATGGAACAGCGACGTGCGCTGAATAGATGTGTCATCGCCCTTTGGGGCCAGGCAAGTGCGACGGGTAATTAACGCCGGGCCATCGTCTCCATAAAGCTGGACCTCGGATGGAGTAGGCTCTGGTTCTTCGTCAAAGATAGGAGGACCATCGTAACCTGCATCTTCGACTAGTAGGGCTCGTTTGGGGCAATTTCCGGCACGGTGTCCGAAACCCCCACACGAGAAACACGCTCCTGGGGCTGGTCGCTGTTGTGCGGGCGAGGTTATAGGTGGCGACGATCGGGTTTTGAACCAGGGGGCGAGGGCCCTGACTTGCAGAAATGTTATCCGCCCGATTCGACGGTGGTGTTTGAAAACTTGATGAGCGCCGCGCTTGCTATTTCTCCACAAGAATAACCCGCTGATGCGCCTCTGACACCGACGACGGGGAGCACAAATTGAGGACGTCCTGAATACTCACGCGCAAGCCGCCAATGAATCTTGACACCAACTGATCCGTCGATTCCGACAGATCATTACGCACTAAGAGTTGATAAAACTCGTTAGAGTATTCTGCTACGGAACGCGACCCTTGGCGGAGGTTTTGTAGGCGTTGAAACATAATTCTGGTGTGGTTAAACGGGAAGAAAGCGACCTGAATCTTGATTTTGAATTTGGACCAAGAAGCAATCGGGTTCTTGCCGGATCTAATGCGTGATGCTTTCAAGTTTTTCCACCAATGTGACGGTCGCCCACGTAAGCGTGTAGCTACCAACGCGACGCGACGAGAATCCGACACGTTCTTGAACTCTAGGATTTCCTCCACTGTGATTAACCAGTCGGCAAGATCAGATTCCTCCGTGTGGTCATGGAATTCCAGTATTTCCATCTTGAACCCGAGTTCCCAACGGTTGTCTTCCTCCCGCCGTAGCGGCGCAGTCTGGTTGCGACCTTCCTTGCCCAGGTGGGCGAACGGGTTTTCTGCCGTTTCTGTTTCCTCCATAGTAGAATCATCTTGCTGAATAGGAGCCTGTGGTGACGATGATTGTCCTCCAACCTGTTCACGGCCCGCCAATGTGGCCAAGACTTCCTGGTGTTGGGCTGTTAAGGCGGCCACGACGGTGGTCAATTGATCCAATTGCTGCTGGATCTGCGCAAGATCGTTTTGACGCTTTGGCGGCATGTTTCCCAACTCTGGATACCAAATGACGCAGCGATAGCAATATCCTAACGAACACAAAATACGATCGATGATCGTTAATCCGAATTACCCTCGAATATCTGAAAACCCTCACAATTGTTTTACACAAATTCAACCAACCCTAACAACTATCAGCGCATGGGTATAAATACCCAAAGTTCTCAACCAAAAGTTGATTGCAACAATACAAAACAAAAGAAACAACTAACCAACCACCTTGGTACAAATCTATAATAGATGCGGAAAAGTACATTTCATGCTTTTGATTTTATAGTTTGATCCTCGTCAACTTGACATTTCAAAACGCACTATTAGTTAGAGTATTAGTCACAATTTTAGTTGTAATTACTAATGTTCGATTTCCACTTGAAATTCGTTCCATTTCAATTATAATTTAAAATTTTCAATTGTATTCAATATCTTCTATGGGTGAGATTTCACACATTTATATTTATTTGATAAGTCTTTAATTCACCAATAAAAAGTCACATCAAAATGTACACTTTTACTGACATAAAATTCATGGTCTGGTTGCATCGCATTACAAACTTTTACTAAATTAACAATATGATGAGAACAGATTAGCAAAATTGAAGGAGGATATAATAATGATTTTTCCAGAATTTATTAAAGTTTTAATTATAACAGGGTTTTGCTTTTTTTTTTTTTTCTTTTTCTTTTTCTTTTCATAATACTACTACTACACTAGAAGCAATCAAATACGTGGCATGACCCACCCTCAACTTGTTTGTTTTGCTTCTAAGATACTCCTACTCAACAAACAATCTCAAGTACCTCGTATTTTCAGAAAATCGTGGGAAATATTCTCAAAAAATGAAAATCAAGAATTAGGATCCATCAATGTTGTTGAGAATTTAAAGAAAAAATAATCATGAGATTTCTTCTTCTTCTTGTTCTTGTCATCTATGTTGATCTTATCCAAGGACATGATTCAATTTCAATAGTACAATTTCCAGATGAAAATTCATATGTTTCAGTGGTGGGAGACCCAGGAATGAAGAACCCTAATTCAAGATTTGCATTTGAAGCTTGGAATTTCTGCAATGAAGTTGGAATGGAAGCGCCTAATATGGGAAGCCCAAGAATGGCTGACTGTGCTGATTTTCTCTGCCAAAATAACACAGGTTTATTAATTTCTATTCTTTTTCCTCATAATTATATGCATTTTTTGTATTGAAGGAGTATCTGTATGGCATAGTGTAGTAGTGTAATCACAATTTTAATATATGGACCTTTTGAAATTATTTAATTGTAAATTGAGATGGAGTAATTAGATTGTTTTAGAGCTTGAATTAAGAATCAAATTCTGACACATGTACCCTCAACCAACCTTATGTAAATCCTAAAATGAGGATAAATTTGGAAACAATGTGGAGAAATTGCTTAAGTGACAATTAATTGGAAACATAGTTTAACATCTGCCACTTATTATGAAAAAGAGGGTGTAATTTGGTACTCTGCATTACACAAACAAATGATGTTGTCACTTGAATTTGAATCGATGCACGATGATAACTTACACGTCCCGTTTCATGTTTCGTGAGTAGATGATTCGAGCAGTTCGTTTCTTGATAAGGCAAGCAAGTGTGAAGTACACCAGAAAGTGAAAGAATCAGACAATAGACTAGGAGCTGGTGATAGTTTCCCTACCACCAAATTTACACCTTATACAGATCCTGATATTTACGCTGTTGAGAAGGAACGTTTTCTCGGGTCGCTTTGTAAGGATCCCGATTCTTCTGAACCTTGGTATTTCTGGATGATCATGCTTAAAAATGGAAACTTTGATAAGAACACTACACTTTGTCCTGAAAACGGAAAGAAAGTTGCGAAAATAGTTACAAACAGAAGCTTTCCTTGTTTTGGTGAAGGATGTATGAATCAACCCCTAGTGTACCACAATCAGTCCAAGATTGTTGCTCTAAACGACGATGATGTTTCTCTCGTTGGAGGTTTTTATGGAACGTATGATCTTGATGCTAATGTCAGTGCTGGAGTAGGTGGAATCTCGTTCTTCTCTGCTTCGTGGCAGAGGAATTTAAGCACGGGCAGTTGGATTTTATTAAACAAGTTAACGACGTCTCCCAAGTATCCTTGGCTTATGTTGTATACGAGGGCCGATGCTGTGAAAGGATTTAACGGAGGGTATCATTATAACGGGCGAGGAATCATGAAAAAGGTCAGTCAACTTTTTTCCTACTTTTAATTCAGTAAGCAGAATCATTTTTTTAAAGCTGCCCTGAAAAACTGTGAGTAGCGTTTGCAAACACCCCATGATGTACTGTTTTTACTTGTTACAGTTACCAGAATCTCCCAACTTCAATGTCAGATTGACTCTTGATGTTAAACTAGGTGGAGGGCAAAATAGTCAGTTTTATCTCATTGATATAGGAAGTTGTTGGAAAAATAACGGAGACCCCTGTGATGGGGACGTCCTAACGGATGTAACGAGGTATAGCGAGATGATCATCAATCCAGCGACAACGAGCTGGTGTAGTCCCAACAAACTCGTGTCTTGCCCACCGTACCATATAAGTTCCACAGGAGAGATGATACATAGAAATGAGACGTCTCGATTTCCATATTCTGCTTATCATCTATATTGTGCGCCCGGAAATGGCAAGTATTTAGAGAAACCGTATGACATTTGTGACCCGTATAGTAATCCACAGGCGCAAGAACTCGTGCAGATTCTCCCGCACCCCGAGTGGGCCGTGCATGGCTACCCAAAAAGTAAAGGAGATGGATGGATCGGTGATTCAAGAACTTGGGAGCTTGATACCGGAGCCCTATCTAGTCGACTATATTTCTATCAGGTATGTATTTGCTGCAGTGAAATACATATACATTTATGTATCTATACGTTCTCTTAGTTTTACGTAATCTCTGATGCAGGATCCTGGGACGAAACCAGCGAGACGAGTGTGGACTTCGATTAATGTCGGGACAGAGATATATGTTAGCTCGTCTGGGGTTACTGCTGAATGGACTGTTAGTGATTTTGATGTATTAGTTCCTAAAGATGGTGTAGAGGATCGAATGGGATATGTGTAGATGTAATGTAGTCCCTCTATACTTATAGAAAATAGTGGTTCGGTTCCTTTCTCCTATTTGTGTTAATTTCTCAATGATTTTCAAATTTTCACTATGATATATGCATGGCTTAGAGGTGCCCAAAAAGACCGAAATCGTGTTCGAAAACGTGCAGGAAATGAAAATTCAATTGGAAATAAAATAATGTGGGACAAATTCAAATTTTCACAACAAGCATGATTTTTACAGAATAAAGTAGCCATAGTAACAATCATTCTTAAGCAAACTTGAAGAGGGAAAAAACACAGCTTATAAACAACAACTGTGTGGTTTCCCTATATATAACTTGATTTCATTATTTCATAAATCATGACAGAAAGATTCACATAATCAGCATTGAAGATTCGCTGAATTAATTATGCAGTTTCTTCCAGAAATGGATAATCAGTATACCCTAAAACAGGATGAGGTGTATAGAAAGTCTCCCTGTTATATTTGTTCAGAGGAGCATTCAGAAAGAATCTCTTGGGTAAATCCGGATTCGCCAAGAAATGACGACCAAACGCAACAAGATCAGCTCGATTTTCAGCTATCGCCTTATTCCCGTCTTCCCTATCATAACCACCAGCAGCAATGAAAGTGCCTTTATTAAAAGCCTTTCTCATAGGGACAAGACTGTCGGGACACTCAACTTTTTCCCCGACAGTTTTCATCCTAGGTTCGACCATGTGGCAATAAAGAATCTCGCGTTTGTTCAAAGCCTCGACCATATAAAGGCCAAGGGCATTTGGGTTTGAGTCTCCGCACTCCATATAATTTGCAAATGGAGAAAGCCTTATTCCAACTCTATCAGCTCCAATCTCATCAATCACAGCTTCGACTATTTCAAGAGCGAAACGACAACGGTTCTCCAAAGACCCTCCGTATTGATCCGTTCGGTCGTTGCAGTTATCCTTGAGAAACTGTTCAATCAGATAACCGTGCGCACCATGGAGCTCAACTCCATCGAAACCTAAAAACAGGAAGAATGTGTTGGTGAAAAGTGTCTTGACTCGACTACGAGCACGTTTGGCAAAATTGATTTTAAACATCTTATAAATTGTTTCAAGAGCTTATAAGTTGTAATTCTTAAGTACTTTATAAGTTGTTAGTGTTTGGTTAATAAAACTTATAGGTCCTTTAATGATTTGAGGGCAAAAAAAAGCTAATTAAATTTTTATTTTTTTGATGTTGAGCTTATAAGAGTATCTTACCAGCTTCTATAGCGTTTCTTGCAGCAATTCTGAAATCATTGACAATTCCTGGGATTTCTTCGGTTCTCAGGCGTCTTGGAGGAGAAAACCGGGCAGTATCCAAGCCGTTGGATCGAAGCTGTGGAGTTATTACCTTATCTGTGCTTGATATTGGAGCCTGTCCATTTGGCTGAAATCCTGAAAGATGCCACTCAGTCAGTAATACAGCACAAAAGGAATCATCAACTCTTGTAGCTAGCAAATAAACAAACGGCCTCACTTTTAACACCCACAAAATTCTATCTACACCCACTTGTCAACTAAGTTTTAAGGTACAAGCAGCTAAATATGTCGTAAATATGCGTGTACAAAACAATTCAAGGAACTACCTGTGTTTGAAACTCTCCCAACATGCCAAATTTGGCAGAAGAAAACCGCGCCTTTTGCATGAACCGCATCTACAATGGGCTTCCACGCCTCAACTTGTTCCTTTGTCCATATGCCCGGGGTATCTGGGTACCTTCAATACGAAAAATCTATGTACATCAGTTTTACCGTGAAACTGGTTTGTATTTTTCAACAGTAAGTCTGTCAATATGAATTATTTCATTCAAAAGTATTAGGTGTTATAATATAAAGTGATAGTTGTGAATCAGTTTTACAACTAAACTAGTTACTTACCCTTGTGCAGTGTCGCTAACCCCAGTTGCTTCGGCGATGAGAAGACCGCCTTTGCTTGATCTCTGGGAGTAATACAATATAGCATGTGGCTGAGGCACATTGCCAAAAGATCTCTGCCTAGTCAGTGGTGCCAACACAACCCTGAAATATTGAGGCAATGACTCAGAATAACGAGTCATCTCCAGTGAAACTTGTTCACCCTATGAAACTAATACATTAATATCATGTCACTAATCAACTGATGCATTAGACTTGTAGACTAATACCATAGCATTTTCCACACAGTTGATGTATTTGTGTGTGTAAAATGTTATGATATTAGTCTGAATTTTTTCACAAATGATTTAAGCAGAAGTTGAGAGATGAGATTGTTGCAAGTGACTAGAACTAGAATTCTTCCACCAATTTAAAAGAAACATTTCCATTATAAATCCAATGATGTTATAGAGAAATGGCCTCTTCTCAACAGGGTAAAATGCAGAATCCAATTCAAATTCCCAAATTTTAGCAACAGAAACAAAGCCCTAGATCAAAAACCTCCATATGAAACTAAGATCACTGTGAATTAAGATCAAATAGGAATTAAGTAACAAAATGGGGCTCTGAAAACAAGAATTAAGAGTAGTACCTATGAGAAAGGTGAAATTTCCCCATTTGATAAGGAGTGATGAGAGGGATTTGCTGTTCTTCTTCTTGACCTTTACTTCCCATGTTTTAGTCTTTGCAGATAAACAATCTCTATTGTCCTTTCTCCAAGCTGATACTCATGTGCATTTATAGACCTCTAAAATGATTGTCAAATTTTGATTATTTTTTTTTAATTGCAACTTTTCTTTTTTTATATATTTTCTTTTTCCAAAATATGACTCATAATTGACCAAAGATGATACAACTGGAAATAGCGGCGATTTTGTCTCACTCAATGTGTTTAGTGTACAATATAGAAAAAATAAAATAGTTATTTTAAAAAATACTCTCTAAATTTATGTTCAATATATTCATGTATACAATAATTAAGTTTTATTCATGATTTATATTATAGCACTACATTCAAAAAGAAAAAATACTTAAATCAAGGTAAAGAAAATTGAGAGAGTATAATGTATAAGGATAAAATTATTAAAATTCAAGAAAAATGTAAAAAAGTCAAAATGACATTTAATAAAAAACGGAGGCAGTACATAAATATAAGCAACACATAAATATTACACTGCCGTGGGGACACAATACTTTATTTATATGGGGACATTTTTACTGCACTTTTTGTGCCTCAATTGACTCGTTTTAAATATCTCATTTATAAAATATTGTCTAGATTCATCCTATTTCATTCAATTTTGGGTGTGATTGGGTTATGGAGGAGGCCCATACATATATGACAGTTCCAATCAAATTTCATTCTTCTACAAAAATTCATTTTCCGGACTTATTTCATCTACTTTATGGTCGAAACGAGGGAGGATACATGTTACGTTACGACTTTAAATTAGAGGGCATTTCAAGTTTACAACTTGCAATTACAAAAAATTTTAAGTACAGAATTCTTGATTATATGATGATGTTTTATATATACCACAATATGTATCATTTACTACTTGAAAAATTGAAATACAATACGGAGTAATATATTTTGTATGGAATATATTGCTTAAAATATGTTGTGTATTAATTTCATTCAAAGGTGTGTATTAAAATTATTAATATATCATGAAAAAGAGTCGTGCGATAATTTGGCAAGCTAAGGTGGGAAGGAGTGGTCAAATTAAGTAGACTTCCTTTTTGCTTGCGTCATTCATGACATATAATTTTGCTTTTGGGAAAGAAAGTTTCTTCTTTTCACCTTTAAAAAACAAAAGACAAGACATTTTTATGAATGATTACTCCCAATTTTATACTAGTTGATTACTCCCACTTTAGGGAAGAAATGTAATTGATATTTTGAAGAGGGGTAAATATCATCTAATTTATAAATAAATTGAATAGTTAAAATGTCACTTATGAGGATTTTTTTTAAAAAAATACATAAAAAAGATCTATACCCAGTTTTAATGTTTAGAATAGACAAAGTCTTATATATAATTGAGTACATTAATTGAATTTTAATTACTCTTGAAAATATTTTTAATTGTTCAATTAATTTTTTTATCCACTAAATTAAAAATAAGTTAAAATTGTTGTTCAATTAAATTATGCAATTGAGTGCACACAAGTATAATACTCCCTCTTATTCTTAATATAAGTCATTTTGACCTTTCATTTTCTTTGCAAATTATACGACATTTTACATTTTTCAATGCAAACTAATTGCATTTCTTTCAAATTTAATCTTAAGATCACTAAATATTTACATAAATGTGTTTTTTTTTTAGATGTACAATCATTAATTAAGTGTAACATGAGAAATAATTTATTTTCTTAATATTTGTATATGAACTTAGAATGACGTATATTTTGAATAAGAGGGAGAAGAAATGATGTTGTATTAAATTAGCATTTAGGTTTCATTTAATGTTGTATTATTATGTCAAGTGTCAAGAATAACAAGTCAAGTCAACAAATGAAAGAGTATTAGTTACAGTAGTTAGATGAATAATTCATTTATTAGTTGTAACTTATCTCTTGTAAATCTTCCTCTTATATAGAAGAGAAATGATAATCATTTTCATCACGTAATTTCAATTCTAATTCTCTTTTCAATTCCATCACCATGCATAATATTCAATTTTTTATTATTATGAAATTTCTGATGTCATTTAGTGTAGTCACTCAAAACTTCAACTTAAGTAAATAATAAATTTTGATCTCAAAACAGTTCAATGTTTAAAATATATAGTTTGATGGAAGAGCCTCAACCCCCCCCAACCCCCAAGTCCCCCTATGCACAACTTTTTCATTTCTATTACTCACAATTTATTTTTTCTCTCCAATCTCGTCTCTCTTGTAAATTTCTTTCAACTCTCTAAAAACCTCTCTCTCTTCACTCTCGACGAATTGGTGACGTACAATATATCAGCGACTCGATAGTGTTTACGATAACTTGGCGACGATGTGCATCTCTATTCACAAAGAGATTTTCATGGGGTTGGATTTTTTTTTTTGGAATTTAGGCAAGGATTTGACTATAAAGAAAAACCCTAATATTTTATCACGCGATCCAAATACAAATCGTCATGCAACAAGTAGCACCATTCCCGCCACTGCAAAGCATCTGCCACTATTCTTGTCATGAAATCATAGATTTTTTAAAACATAAGGCATGCTAAACAATACTCCGTATTACTTTAATAAAAAGAGTTCACGTGAACTTTTCACAAGAGCCCACCAGGCTCTTCCATAAATATCAATGGTTGATTCATAAGAACTCAATTGTATACAGATTTTCAACAGTCCCTCGTAAAAATAGAGTATTATTTTCTCGATAAAAATAAGATAATTAACAGATACACACGAGGAACACATAGATTGAATTTCACACAACATAAACAGTATTTTCTACCAAAACATAAATTTTAAAATGCTTGCGTGTAAAAATGATATGGACATAAACTTATACACGTGTGCATTTATAAGCAAAGAATATCATTACAATAGTTTTATTATCAATACACTAATAAGTCAAAACACCCTATTTATTATGAAATTAATACCCCATTATTTTATTATGTAAGAAGACTTATGCTAAACAAATTGAACCATTGATTATTAAAGGTGAACGAGGATAGATTTTAAAATCTAAATTTTAGAAATACAAAAGACAAGACATTTATGGATGATTACTCCCAATTTTATACTAGTTGATTACTCCCAAATTTAGGGAAGAAATGTAATTGATATTTTGAAGAGGGGTAAATATCATCTAATTTATAAATAAATTGAATAGTTAAAATGTCACTTATGAGGATTTTTTTTTAAAAAATACATAAAAAAGATCTATACCCAGTTTTAATGTTTAGAATAGACAAAGTCTTATATATAATTGAGTACATTAATTGAATTTTAATTACTCTTGAAAATGTTTTTAATTGTTCAATTAATTTTTTTTATCCATTAAATTAAAAATAAGTTAAAATTGTTGTTCAATTAAATTATGCAATTGAATGCACACAAGTATAATACTCCCTCCTATTCTTAATATAAATCATTTTGACCTTTCGTTTTCTTTGCAAATTATACGACATTTTACATTTTTCAATGCACACTAATTGCATTTCTTCCAAATTTAACCTTAAGATCACTAAATATTTACATAAATGTGCCTTTTTTAGATGTACAATCATTAATTAAGGGTAACATGAGAAATATATAATTTATTTTCTTAATATGTATGTATAAACTTAGGATGACATATATTTTGAATAGGAGGCAGTAGAAATGATGTTGTATTAAATTAGCATTTAGGTTTCATCTAATGTTGTACTATTATTATGTCAAGTGTGAAGAATAACAAGTCAGGTCAACAAATGAAAGAGTATTAGTTAGAGTAGTTAGATGAATAGCTCATTTGTTAGTTGTAACTTATCTCTTATAAATCTCCCTCTTATATAGAAGAGAAAATATTCAATTTTTTATTATTACTAGTAATTCTCTCGTGCGTTGCACGACGGATTGATAATTAATAAATTTTAATTCATTATTTATAGAATACATTCGTACGATTTAAAATTTTCAATGGTTGAATTTTACAGAATTTGAAGAACAATAATATTATGTGAAAACGTATCATTGATTTCATCTTGTAAATGAAGCTTCAATTACATTTTTTAAAATCTATTTTCACTTATAATTATTGATGGAATATTACCCCATCAGTCTAATTATCACAGAATTTGAAAAGCATTAATATAAAATGAGGTGTAGTAAAATTGATATGATTGAAGAGAGGGAATAAAATGGAGTGTAAAATAATTTAAGAGTAAAAAAGGTGGAGTCACGATGTATACACCAATAAAATGAGATTTTTTTTTGTGAGACATCTAAATGAAAAGATGGAAACTTATGAGGAAATAAAGTAATTAATTAAAATTCAATTTTACCAAATAGATTCATAAACTATCTCATACAAATTTTAACTTATAATTAAAATCTATATATAATCTTGAGAAACAAAAGTATATGTACAAATATACCTAAATTAATGACAAATATTTTTTAATAATTAAAATTTATAGGGATATATTTAATTACAAATATTTTTTAACAATTAATTTATAATTGAACTACGAATAGAATAAAAAAGAAGACTCAATCAGTGATATAACCCAAAAATTAAAACAGTTGGACCTTTGTCTTAAAAAAAAAAAAGGAAAAATTGGGTCCACAGAAATTGGGCAGGAATTGACCACAGTCAGACTTGGCTGTTTTTATATATATATAGATGAAATTTCAGATGTCATTTAGGGCATGTTTGTTTTGGGACTCACCCGTCCAGACGTGGGACGTAACGTCCCCCGTCTTGTTCTAGTTCGGGATTTAACATCCGGATTTCACCATCCAACCACATCCACCCCTAAAAATATTTATATATCCTACTAATTCATCTTATCAATATATTACTTTCTTGAAAATCACACCTAACATCATTTTCTATTTTTCTCTTACCTCATAATAAATTTCAAACTCGCACTCAATCGAATAAATTTTAAACTCGACTCCACCGAGCTTAAAATTTCATGATTGAGCTCGACTCGATAAACTCGAGCTCGGCTCGACTCAGTACCTATATAATATTTAAAATTAATTAATAATAAAAAAAAATTAAAATAAACTCGAGCACGACTTGGACTCGATTATCTGTATATAAATTATATATTAATGGAAAAATAGTAAATATTGTTCAAACTTGATTAGGCTCGCGAGCCTTTCGAGCCGAGTATTTATGAGCTCGAACTCAAACTCGGTAGCTACTCGAGTAGCTCGAAACTCGACTAGACTCGATTAACTTCGAGTCAATTTCGATCTTTTTTCGAGTCGAGCACGAGTAGCTCGCGAGTTGGCTCGACTCATTTACACCCCTACTTATGATTGGATGAATAAGGTTATTGAGTTGTATAATTCACACTTTTATGACTCAATTACACACTTTTGTATATATACTTTTTTAGCATGAACTTGCAGAAAAAAAAAATTCTAAATTCACATATAAGTCGAAAATTAATTATATGTTTAACGTAAATTTATTTATATTATTTTATTTGCACCCTCGTATAATTTTAATTCATTTTATAATAATTTAATCATCTAATAATTACTCAAATCATTCAATTATTACTATACTTCACAAACAATTAATATAATAATATAACATCACTCATTTTTACATAATTGATTTGACATAAAGTTACATCCTATCCTACTCAACATCCCAAAACAAACACACACAATCACTATTCATCAGAATTTCACCATCCAGGATTTCCCCATCCCCATCTCCCACATCCTACATAATCCCAAAACAAACATGCCTCAGTGTAGTCACTCAAAACTTCAACTTAAGTAATTAATAAATTTTGATCTCAAAACAGTTCAATGTTTAAAATATCTAGTTTGATGGAATTATCCTTGAATATTGATGGATATATTAATAGTTTATACATATATCAATCTAAAGAACCACATATTTGGTTTTAAACGTTGGCCTAACACTTGATAAAAAAAATAATGAGTAATTATTTACTCACCTCTATAATATTAGAGCCCCCCCTCCCAGTCCCCTACGCACAACTTTTTTTTTTCTATTACTCATAAATACAACTTATTTTCTAGAAAACAATCTTGTCTCTCTTGTAAATTTCTTTCAACTCTCTAAAAATCTATCTCTCTTCACTCTCGACGAATTGGTGACGTACAATATATCAGCAACTCGATAGTGTTTACGATAACTTGGCGACGATGTGCATCTCTATTCACAAAGAGATTTTCATGGGGTTGGATTTTATTTTTGAAATTTAGGTAAGGATTTGACTATAAAGAAAAACCCTAATATTTTATCACGCGACCCAAATACAAATCGTCATGCAACAAGTAAGCACCATTCCCGGCCACTGCAAAGCCTCTGCCAAACTGTATTACTTTAATAAAAAGAGTTCACGTGAAAAGTTCACAAGAGCCCACCAAGCTCTTCCATAAATATCAATGGTTGATTCATAAGAACTCAATTGTATACAAAATTTCAACGGGGAACACATAAATTGAATTTCACACAACATAAATAGTATTTTCTACCAAAACATAAATTTTAAAATGCTTGCGTGTAAAAATGATATGGACAAAACTTATACACGTGTGCATTTATAAGCAAAGAATATCATTACAATAGTTTCATTATCATTACACTCATAAGTCAAAACACCCTATTTATTATGAAATTAATACTCCATTATTTTATTATGAAAGAAGATTTATGCTAAACAAATAGAACCATTGATTATTAAAGGTGAACGTGGATAGATTTTAAAATCTAAATTTTAGATATACAATAGTTCTCAATAAGCACTGTACCCTACGTTCAGCCACGTGTAGAGAGAGGGGTGGGAGATGAAAATGCTAAAAAATAATGCAAAATCATTTAGAATTCAATTTCAGATATACCACCAGTCCACTATCTATGACAATAACAAAACAAACTCCACTTCAAAGAAACAAGCTACAAAACTTTAGAAAATGCCAATCCAGTTGAGGAAATATAAATTACGTCTTGAGATCAAAGGATAACAACTTAAGAAAACAAAATTAACAGGGTCTACAATCACAAAACTATTCAGAAAAGCTGAACAACCATTTTATCTGCTTCTCACTTGAAGCATTTAGCATCCAACAAAGCCTCACCCTCAAATGGCTCAGCATCTTCGATCATCTGGCTAGCCCTCTCCTTCTGAGCTTCGTCGGTGATATCCACCTTAGTCCACTCGTAAAGCTCCATATCGTAGCACTCATCAAGAACAAACTGAGGGATCTCTTTCCCTCGGAATAGCCACAATCCCTTGACCTTAAAGGGAGGCTCTGACCCAATGATCAACATCTTTCCAAAAGCATACTTACGGCACAAGTCCATTCTCTGAAGAAAACCACCCACTTTGTTCATAGTCACAAACGAAACTTGGTTTTCGTCGTTGTACTTGTAGTCACAGAACCACAAAGAGTATCCTTCAGGATCGAACATGTCCCAGAATCCTAAAAATTGCAAGACATAAAACAGAGATAATCAACACTTGTCCACATGACTAAATTAAATACGTCTTTTTCAAGTTACAAGAAGGCGGGTGCAATATTCGTATTAAACAAACTTTTATGAATTGGGCTCACAGATCATTTATGGTGAAAATGGTAAATACTGTTTAGCATACAATGCATCACAGGTCAGTTATGTTAAAGAAAGTTCACGTTAACCTGAAACTTACTCTATATATTAATAGTTAAAATGAGTGATTCATGAGAACTCAAGTTTAAACAGACAAGGCAAAATGGACAATTTATTCAAAATCAAAAGAATTTAGGTTAATTAGTGTACCTTTGATAGCAACCTCACGGAAGTTGGATTTGGTGTTAGAATAGAGCCTCTTCCAGTCATCCAAAACCATAGTACTTGGAGGCAAAAGGTCCAATGGATTCTTTGCCTTAGGCTTAGGTGCCTCCTCCTCCTCCACTACTGCTTTGGGCTTAGCTTCTTCTTTCTTCTTTGGTTCCTCCTTTGGTTTAGGTTTTGCAGCTTCTTTTGGCTGTGCTGGTTTCTTCGAAGCAACAGAAGGAACAGATGTTGCTTGTTCAAAATCACCCCATATTTTCTTGAAGTTTGGTTGGTTAATCAACGTCCAAAAATATCTCTCCACGTGTGGGAATTCCGAGGTAAAGCTCTTGGTCAAGATACTCTTAAAACCATAACCCAAGTTGCATACCATGACAATATCAGCAATTGTAACACTGTCTCCAACTAAGTATGTGTGAGAGGCAAGATACGTGTTCAAAGCTCCCAGACCTCTCTTGAGATTAGCAATTACAGCTTCCTCAACCTGTAGACAGAGGATCAAAAAACAAAAAGATTATGAGTAATAGTCTTCAACACGCCTAGGGCATGTTTGTTTTGGGATTCAGTAGATTTTGAATTTCATAATCCTGATAAATATTACTCCGTATAATGTTGTGTGTTTGTTTTGAGATTCATGTAAGGTAGGATATAAGTTTATGTCAAACATATGTGAGTGTCGATCTGTTATTACAGTATTAGTAATAATTTTTTATTGTAATTGAAATAATTGAAGGATTGTGTATTAATTTGCGTGTTCTATTGGAAGTTGTAAAAGTGAAAAAAAGGTGTGAAAATAATTAACAAGTCAATGGAGAGAGGATGATGGAGAAAAAATATTATTGTTTTGGATTTCATAATTCTGGTAAATAAATAGAAATGTTGTGTGTTTGTTTAGAGATTCAAATAGGGTAGGATATAAGTTCATGTCAAATATATGTGAGAGTGTATTATTGATAATTTTTAATTGTAATTGAAATGATTGAAAGATTGTGTATTAATTAGTGTGTTCTATTGGAAGTTGTAAAAGTTAAAAAAATAAAGTGTGAAAATCATTAACAAGTCAATGGACAGAGGATGATGGAGAAAAAAATAAAAAATATAATTGTAGGGTTTATACATGTTTGTAGGATAGGATCTCAAAACCGAATTCTAAAATCCCAATGCAGAACAGTATTTAGATTTTGAAAACCCGTATCCGGTTTTCAAATCCCAAATCAAACAATGCCTCTAAGGAGTAGTGAATGCAGATAAATGAAGAAGCTTATAAGTACCGGAGGAAGATAAGTGCGGAAACCGAGACGTGGATACAACCAGCCTCCGATGTGTACATCAATCTCAGAAGCAGAAAAATCAATCCATTGCTCAATTTGGCCCTGAAAAATCCAAACAAAGAAAGAGGGTACAATTCAGTATCCTGATACTTAGAACTTAGGAAGACATGATTCATAAACTAGAACAATAACACTCTCTATTAACAGAACACCAGTCACTTACATATTCAATAGAGGAAGATCCATACAGTGAGCAATCAGGAGTTAATCGAGCAACTGCACAACATAAGCAAGAATCATGTTAGAGCAAGTTATTAACAAAATCACCTTAATACTTAATTAACACAAAGATGCTATACCATATCGTGCAATGGCATTGCTTTCGAATATCGAGCCATCAGGTGTTTCAAGCACAGGAATCTACAAAGATTAGTAAAACATATACTCCATAAATACAGAAAACATTTTGAATAAATAGCAAAAAAAAAACCGATATTATTCAAACCTTTCCGATAGGATTCATCTTGAGAAATTCCGGGGTCTTATTTGATACACCCATCTGGAAATCCTTCACGAGCTCAACCTTAGCACCAGTGTATTCAGCTACAATAAGTGCCTTGAATGCATTTTTGTTTGCACTAGAGTGCAAAACCTGAATAAGACACCATATAATGTCAACTACACAAATCATTCCACTATAAAGAATACCTTCAGGCTAGTGATTAAAGATGGTTAGTATCCAATTAATGAGTTCTGCCATTTTAAGGATAACCATCCCAAAATGACAAGAGAAGAACTACTGTTAAATAAAACTATTGATAATGGCTTTCTAGATCCAAATAATGAGATTCACACAACAAAATTATAATCAAATCATGTAATTCGTACGAACAGAAGACTATTATACCACCGTAGCTAATAGCCTTAGCAACACATAAGGACACCGATCAAAGTAATTACATAAGAAGCCACATCAAATATAAAATAATTATCAAAAGTGTCTCAAGAAGCATAAATCAGGCAAACTACTACAACCTTAATACTCAGGGTCATCAAAATAACTACTCATTATGAAACAACAATGCAATTCGGACAAAATCCCATAAAAAAAATTTAAAATTTTTGGACTAACTAAACAATTTACTTCCACGATTTACCCTAACACCAAGAACAGATCTGCAGCAATATCATAAAAATCAGAAGAAAAAATACGGAGAAAAACAATTTCACTCACCAGAGCCATCTTCGCAAGATCGAACAATTCCCTCTTAAATAAATGAATCTGAAACACCAGTTACAATGACGAATTATAAATCAATCACACAGTTTTTTTAAGCAGAATTAAGATGTCAAATCACCCATAAATCTTAACAAAGGAATGGTATTGCAAATCAAAAGGATTTAGAGAGATATAAATTACTTACAGAGTGAAGGGAGGGAGCCGTTCGTTGCAGAGAAGCGAAGCGATAGTGATGAGCAAGGTTTAGGGTTTCTTGTGGCCCATATATAGTTAGTTTTACAAAAGTAGTTTAGGGGTACCAAATTAAATAAGAGAATATGCTGAATTTATCAGTTTGTGAAGGGCATTTCAGGCATTTCCTAGATTTATCAGTTTCTTAAAAAAATCTTTAGAAAATGAATCACAAATCTTTAAACTAAATTACTTTTGAAAATAATAGTAAAAAATAATACTATCAGCTTGCTTGCATAGTTGCTAGTACTTGCTACCCACGCAATAGTATATAAATTGGAGGAAATTATTAGAGACCCTCTGAACTTAACTTATTTAAAAAAAAAACTAGTATCATGTTTTCTGATTTAAAGAATTTGGAATATACTTAAATTTATTAGAATTGCCAATTCAATACAAAAAAAATCAATAATAGGGACTTATTTGTATATCAAGTGGAGAGATATGTTTAGGTTTCTCAAAATAAATACACACCTTTTACAAATAATTGATGTTTTAGTTTTTTTGTTTCTCACTATTTTCTCAATTTTAATGAAGAAATTGGAGGAAATCAAACTAAACCACCATTTATTTATGAAGAAAATAAGTATATAAGTAGAAAAAATTATTAAAAAAATTGATTGGTCCACAAAAGTTGCATCATATAGTTTTTAAATGCTTTAAAAAAGGGAGAAAAATAGTTAGAAAAATCATACTATTATGAATACACATAATGAATAATATTGAATTAAATTATGAGAATTTCTTGTATGCAAATTGAAAATCTATTAGATAATTAGATTTGGATTGAATATTTTTAAAATTGTCCAATTCTAAAAAAATTATTTGAAATATGATTGCATATATTTGGTCATATAGGAAATTTGTAATGCCAAACTTAATAATTTACTACTCCAGTACTATAGTTCACCACATTTGTACCGATTTGTAAACTGTTGTGATCTTCAATATTACACTCACATATTCTCACCAATCTGAACATTCTTAGTGGTCTACTCTTCTCACATCACTTTAGAACTTGTATAGTTGTGTCTACTATTTTACATATGACTTTTATTTAAAGTGTTTATTTTTTAATTATAAATACTATTTCGATATATTGGGCTGACTTGACCCGTACAATCTTAGAGCCCATTAAAATTTTGTTTAATTGGGCCTTGGTATGCTCTCATCATGCACCATTTCCCTTGAAAGTGGTCGAATTTATATTTAATTTATTTTTACTAGAAAATATTTTGCAGAAGAACTGGAAATTAATTGCAAATCAAGTGGGAAGATATATGGAAATTTATTGCAAAAATCAAGTGGGGAGATATTACATATGAAAATTGAAAAGTCTCTCTCATCTTATGAGATAATTTTAGTCAAAATACAATTAATTGAAAGCGAATAAGTGGAAAGGTTACCAATTGAGTAACGTTTCGTTACTAGTAATTGATTTTATAAACACAGAATTTAAAACAAGATTTTTGTTGTTAGTGGAACACACACATTAATACTACACAGTTGTTGAAAGGTCTTTATTCTATTCCTTCTAACTCATCTCAACCGGCCTGTCAACGAGTTAACTCACAAACAAAATCTCACCAGTTTTGATATTAAAAACGCTCTCAGAGAGGGGAATAGCTATAAGCACAAACAGATGAAGCAAATCACAACTCTCAGATCTCTGCGGTGTTTTTCCGTGTTTTTCTCTACATTTTCCCTTCTAATCATCTCAGGTATGCCATCTCTTGAGTTCCTTGTTTAGGATTTTGATTTTCAGTTTGGGTAGAAGTAGATCGAAAGATGAAATCATTTCGTGATTTTCCCTCTTTTTTAGTTGCTAAGAAGATTGATTGACCATTGAACACGAATCTTGTGATTGAAGCACTTTTTTTTTTGGGATTTGCTCTATTATATCTATATAGGGTTTTAATTGATTTCTATTGCATATATATAATGATGAAAGGGGTGAAATTATAGTTCTTGAAGCTTCAAATGCCCATTTTTTTAACCTGGTATTATTACTTATTTGATTTGATTATTATAGATTATTGTCACAATACTGATCCGTAATTGTAGAATATCCAATCCATGTTGTTAGGGCAGCATCATTTTATTTTTCATTTTCTTGTTAATGTGTGTTGAATTCATCCAATTAGTTGTTGGTTGAGCAATAGATCAGAGCTTTGGGCTTGTGGGTTGATTTCCAGTTCTAGCCTAGGTACTTAGCCAGTCTCAACTTGTATATTCCGATAAATATAGAATCAATTTAGTCGAGAATCGAGATACTAGCTTAGTGGAGTATCATTCTAGCTAGACTTCAATAAGGCGAATCCTTTGTAAAGCTCACGAGCTATTTGAAGTTTGAATAATAGTATAAACTTAGGGCCAATTGGGTGTTGTTTCTGTTTAGCTCTCGTTGGCCTTAAAGGAGTTGAGCCAGTGCGGATCTTTTTATGCGCTGTTTCATTTTGTTCGGATATATACATGTACAATCTCGTTCTTTAGTCAACAATATAGGTTTCTAAACTTCAATTTTTTCAAATGACATACTATAATGCTGCATTTAGTAAAGTATAGTCGTTTTGGGATCATTCAGTTCTCAAGTTGTAGATCGAAATGGGATTGGGATTTGTTGATGCAGTTTTGTTGCTGTACAATATGTGTTTAGTACGTTTGAGAACTATTGTTGAAGAATGTACATTTTGTCCTTGTAGGATTAGCAGACACCTCGTCTACATCAGATGGTAAAATCAAGAATGCTGCAAGCAAGAAGTCGTCTGGAAGCTCGACTACGGTGACTGTCCTTTTCGTATTCCTCGGCCTATTATCCGTTGGTGCATTTTCCTTCTTCTTATATAAGCTGTGGCAAAGAAAGAAGAGAGAGGAGCAACACGCTCAACTTTTGAGGCTCTTTGAACAAGACGATGAACTTGAAGTTGAACTTGGTATTCGAGATTGAGAAATTAATGAGCAGGTGTGTGGTGTCACTCTCCGTTTATACATAAAGATTGTATTTTCTTCATCTAGAGGTGATTGATTGTATCAGGACAACCTTTGTAGCTTTGGATCTTCAGTTTATATGTATGCAGTGCAGTAAATTCTTTGCCACTTTGCTGTGATAGTTGATCAAATTATTTGAAATGTTCCAAGTTTCTAATTCCCTTTAAATCTGTAGATTTTCTTGGCTTCTTGCAGTACTCTATCTAGAGGACCAAATATTACTGCCCGCTCGATCCCTGTAAGATCTATTTTTTATTTTTTTAAATAACATTTTTTTATGTAAATTACTGTTATCTGAAAACTATACTATTTTCTTGAACATATACTATATATATATATATATACCATGTCGTGGTTTATTCATTCTTCTACATGCTCTTAATACATTTTCTTTAGTAGAACAACTACTCCGTAATATTTTTTAATAAAATAAATAATAGTATTATTTAATTAAACAGCTTGTAGCCTTGTATATTTAAAAAAAAAAAAAAAACTTACATCTAATTGCACCAATCAAATGGTGTATACAAGTTTTCGTCAAAAAATAAGCAGAGTTAAGTCAAAAATTCATCACTTTTTCTTCAATTAGTGGCACACTAACCTATAGTTATCAAGTAATTTGCTTTTTGATTGAAAGGAAGATTTATGTATAATTTTGTTTAATGTAATCAATAAGATGTAATTTGACTTGTTTCCTATTATTTATGTTTATTTTTAGGCATCTTTGGATATGTATTATTTATTTATATGTTGTGATTTGGAATTTTAGAAATAAGTGTTATTATTGTCTTAGTTTTTTGTTCAGGCGATATTTAATAGATATGTTGAGATATTTAGGGATGTCAAAATAATATGCCCCGAAGCTGTTCTGTCCAGCGCCGGTCCTGAGATTTTGTAGGCCTGGGCGAACAAAAAAAATGGGTCCCTTTTCTAAAAAAACATTAAATAAAATAAATGAAATACGTGTACACATATTAAAAATGAATGAATGTTATAAAAACAAATTATTTAAAATGACTTCTTCTAGTATTTTGAGAAGCAAAATCTTCAATAATATCTTCATAATTAATTTTTTTCTAGCATATATTTTCAAATACATAAGTTGTTAGTCAATTTAATCTTTCTTGTGACATAGTGGATCGTAGGTATGTTTTTAGCAATTTTAATTTTAGAGAAACTTCTTTCTGCAGATGCCACAGTCACATGAATAGTCAACAATATTCTATACACAATTAAGGCATTAGGATAACAACACAAAGCATTTACAAACTCAAGAATTTTTATGCCCGTTTTTTTATATTTAGATAAAGTTACTTGCAACACTTTTAGTTTGGAAAATAAATCATTTGAATCAATATGCTTGAAAGTGTTCTCTAAATTCTTACAACATTCTTTTAATTTATTATCATCAAAGATTTAAATTATTTATATCTACATCCATTTGGAAGATTAGTTTGTCCATTCAAATTATTTACATCTATATTGTTTAGTTTTGGTTCACTATTAACATTATCATTCAAGTCTTTTAAACGATTTGATTGTCCTAAATTTTTTGAAAAAAATTTATCCAATGCTCCCTTTTTGTGATACGATTAGTTGTTCAGATTTTTTTTTTCTCACTACCCATTCATGTTTTTTTAGAAAACATATTTATATTAAAAAGTAAAAATTAATAACTACGGAGTAAATGACAATGAATAATAATTCAACTAAAAGTAAATGAAAAAGAAATAACAAGTCAAATAATCAATATTCAATAAATAAAAATAATAACAGAAATAATAAATAATAAATAAATTAATAATATAACCGTGTAGACAGTGAAACACTGAAAGAGAAAGTCGAATGTCGAATCCCACGTAATCATCGATGCGATCAGATGTCCAAAAATGAGATAAATCACTTGGATGCAATAATATATTATATAGAGTAAATAAATCAAAAATAAATTGAAATGAAATGAAATATAGAAGTGAAATGCACATCCTAGAAACAACACACACAGTAGTATTCAAGCTTATTAATTAGATATGGGAAAGTCTCAAATACACCATACACACCAAAACAAGTTTGGTGCACTCATTTTTTAACCGCTTTTTCTTCTTCTCCTTTCTTCTCCCTTCTTCAATGGCGCCTGGCAGTACTCATTTCGTACGTTATTATTAATCACTATTTTTTTTCCATAACCGATCATTTATATGGCGTAGACATACATACATAGATAATATTGTTATTGTTAACGAAGACTTCAATCGATAATAAGACATGAAACCATCATTCATTAATTACCGATTTTAACAGTACGTGGAGTATTTTATTGGGCTTCTCTATTACAAATGAATATTTCCTTCCATTTTAATATCGTAAATTTGATCGTATACATATTGATGATTTTATTTGGAACTCTGTGTTGTAGCTGTTTTTCCCCAATTCAGTTTAATTTTTTCATCTCCGAACAATTATTTTGAATAGTTTAAGGAAAGAAGGGGTGGTATGAAGTAGGATTTCTACTTTAGGGTGGTTTGGGAATTCAAGGAAGGAAGCTTCATCCATGGGCAAGGGCGATGAGATTTCTCGAAATTAGAACAACAACAAATAAAAAATAGTACTGAAAAGTGTAACTGTTATTAGTGAAAAGTGTTAACTGTTATTAGTGAAAAGTGGTAATTGTTATCAGTGAAAAGTTGATTCAAAATACTAAAAAGCGGGGTCTGTTATTACTGAAAAGTGGTAACTGTTATCGGTGAAAATTTTTATTCAAAATAATTAAAAGTGGTGTCTGTTATTAGTGAAAAATGTTGTTTTTTAATACTTAAAAGTTTTATTCAAAATACTGAAAAGTGGTGTATTAGTGAAAAGTGGTAGTTGTTATTAGTGAAAAGTGGTGTCTGTTATTAGTGAAAAGTTGATTCAAAATACTGAAAAGTGGTGTCTGTTATTACTTACTGAAAAGTGAAAAGTGGTGTCTGTTATTACTTAAAAGTGGTGTATGTTATTAGTGTAATGTGGTGTTTATTATTACGGTTAATACTTAAAAGTTTTATTCAAAATACTGAAAAGTGGTGATTCAAAATAGTGAAAAGTGGTGTATGTTATTACTTAAAAGTGGTGTATGTTATTAGTGTAATGTGGTGTTTATTATTATTGTTAAAAGTACTCCTATTAAATAAAAAAATAGTGAAAAGTGTTGTCTATTATTACTTAAAAGTGGTGTATGTTATTAGTGTAATATGGTGTTTAGTATTACTGTTAATACTTAAAAGTTTTATTCAAAATACTGAAAAGTGGTGTTTGTTATTACTTAAAAGTGGTGTATGTTATTAGTGTAATGTGGTGTTTATTATTACTGTTAAAAGTGCTCCTATTAAATAATAATAAAAAAATACTGAAAAGTGGTGATTCAAAATAGTGAAAAGTGGTGTTTGTTATTAGTGTTAAAAGTACTCCTATTAAATTTTTTTTTTTTTTAAAGTACTCTTATTAAATAATAAAAAAAAAATAGTGAAAAGTGGTGATTCAAAATAGTGAAAAGTGGTGTTTGTTATTACTTAAAACTGGTGTATGTAAATATTGAAAAGTGGTGATTCAAAATAGTGAAAAGTGGTGTATGTTATTACTTAAAAGTGGTGTATGTTATTAGTGTAATGTGGTGTTTATTATTACGGTTAAAAGTACTCCTATTAAATAATAATAAAAAAATACTGAAAAGTGGTGATTCATTCAAAATAGTGAAAAGTGGTGTTTGTTATTAGTGTAATGTGGTGTTTATTATTACTGTTATAGTGAAAAGTGGTGTTTATTATTAGTGTAATGAAATGTGGTGTTTATTATTACCGTTAAAAGTACTCCTATTAAATAATAATAAAAAATACTGAAAAGTGGTGTTTATTATTAGTGTTAAAATAGTGAAAAGTAGTGTTCATTAGGTTTCGAACCCATGACCTTATACCCACTTCAAAATATTGTAACCGTCTCAACATCAATTCCTTTGGCTGAATATTCCGCGTTTGTAGATATTATTGGTTGACTGGTGGCATAGTGCGCACCAGAGACCAACTCATTAGATATTAATAATTAATTGGATATTAAAGCATGATCATTTTCAAGAATACAATTAATGCTAGCTCATTAATTTTTTTTTACCGTTTATATGCACTCAGATTAATTATATTTATCTTTTAATAATTTAATTTCTTTTAAAAATATTAATTATAATATTATATATATAAAAAAGTAGGCCCTCAGAAATTTGGGGCCCGAGGCGGTCTCCCTTCCCGCCCTGCCTCAGGGCCACCCCTGGTCCTGCCCTGCTCCGAGCGATTTGGAATTTTAACAATCTTCACCACAATTTATTTTAATACCCTTCACTTTCTTTTTTTCCATTGTCCTCCCTCACCTCAAATCGCATCAAAGTGATATGAACGAATTTGAGGAAGAAATAATTATGATAAGCATGATACGAAGAACAGAGCTTTGAGGCTTGTAATTCATTTTCAGCATACATTAATACGGAGTAAATTTTTTGACAAACCAAGTGTTGAAAATATGCACTTTCATCGACAACAATGTGTTGACGAAAGTGTATATGCTCGACACTGATTTGTCGAAAGTGTAAATTGACGGTCGGAAGTGGTGAAGGTGGCGGTGGGTTGGCTACGACTGCAATTAGTATTAAAATTTAAATATTGAAAGAGGAGTGTAGTTAGTAGTGGGTACATTTAGCAATGCTATTTTATTTAAAGAGAATTTTAAATTTTTTATATTATTATTTTAATAAATAAAAGGGAGAGTGCAGTTAATAAAGGTGGAGGTGCAAATAGCCGTACCCATATATAAAATCGGAGGAAATCCGACTAACATGCCCATTTGACCCAATGCACAATGTTGGTCTGGTAGATAAGGCCCAAACATGTAGTATTCTCTCTTAAGTACTCGTTCCTTTCCATTTTAAATTTAAAAATTGGATGTTCTAAATTAAATTTATTATTTTTTAATTTAGTTATAAATGATTTTTTTCACTTTAAACTACACTATTTAAATATCTCATAATTATACTATTACTTTATTACTAAAAAAATTATACCCTATACTTTATTACTCAATTTTTTTGTTTTTTTTTATAAAAAATGTAAAATAAATTTACAATTGAAAAAAAAATCCAATAAAGTTCGTTAGTTACAAATGCTTCGCTTGATATATAGTTTTGTTTTAATATATAATATTATTAATTTAAATGCCATAGGCATTTCTTGTCTTTTTCTTTTTAAATTTTTTTTTTTTGCTATTCTAGCTTTCAAAAGTTAAATATTTATACGTAAGATTGTAAAAAACACATTATCTAATTTAGGATTGTTCACTTACAAACTCATGATTATAATTAGTTTTGAAAACATATAATAGTGGGATGCTCGATCAAAGACTGTTTTTTTTCTTAATCAAAGTTAAAAGGGAACTTCTACATGTAGTTAGAGTGTCGTATGGTGTCGTATGACTACCGTAGTCAATTAAATATGAACCATTAAAAATCAAATTTGAAGGCTTAAATCTGATGACCTGTTACCTTTTGTACTTTGTGTTGAAAATATTCAACGTATGTGTCGTATGGTGTCATACATTTTTATTTTTATATTTAATTTAATTAATTAAAATATATAATTATAAAATTACGTTTTTATCCTTATGTAATAATTTTTTTATTTTTATATTTGTGGGTGTATTCCATTATTTAAGGAGAAGTTTTAAATATGGAAATTTTAATTTTGGTTATATGAATATATGATGTAATAATAAAATATCACCAATCATTTATCATAAATAATTTATATTTATAATTATTTTAAAAAATAAATATAATTTTGAAAATTTGATTATGCACTAATCTAATTCATAGTTCTGTTAACATATTCATTCATGGAGATAGCGCAAATTACTATTTACCACAAATCAAAACTCAATACTTATAAAATCTGTCAAACAACGCCATAATCATTGATGAAAGGCAAAAGGATGATTTATTCTTTCCACACCATCTCTACATCAAAACCTCCATCAATCAGCAGTAGATGATAGATCGAAATGGCAGAATGTATGTATATGTGCGAGCGACGAAGAAAAAACGCAGATTTGGTTTGAACCAAGTTTTGCTGAAGAACCCTAATTTCAATTGGAGGAATATGGAAAAAATCTTAATTTCAATTATTATATGTATTATTATTTAATTTATTTTTTTTGGAATTGTATGTATTAATTTTTAAATAATAATTAATGAAATTTGTATTAAAAGGGTAGGATAGTAATTTTTTATAAATTAAAAAAAAATTATTTATCTTAAAAAAGGGTAATATAGTAAATAACAAAATACAATTTAAAAAATGATTTAATTAATTAAAACCTGTATAACAGGTAGCAGGTTCATACGAAGCATACGACGCCACGTGGCGCATTTCGACGCGCTGACTATATAGTCACTTTGTACAATTTGACTACAGTAAGAAAAACCCAAGTTAAAAATACTAAGTTTTTACCAGACTCATTGTTCCACCCCTTCCCCCACCTCTACAGAAAGTATGTCGATATAAAACTCCACCCTTTCCCCCACCTCTGCAGACTCAAAGTTTGTCAGTATAAAACCCCACCCATTTTTCCCGTATTCTACCCCTTCCTCCTCCTCTACAGATTCAAAGTTTGTTAGTATAAAACTACGTATAAAACTCTACCCCTTCCCCACCTCTGCAGACTCAAAGTTCCACCCCTTCACCCACCTCTGCAGAGTCTGTCACCCGTTCCCCACATCTGCAGAGTTTATCGGGTATAAAACTGCACCCTTTTCCTTACCTCTGCAGAAGACTCAAAGTTCCACCCCTTCCCTCAAGTCTCACCTCTACAGACTCAAGACTCAAAGTTTGTCAGGGTATGAGGTATAAAACTCCACGTCAGAACTCAACTTGTATACTTGATTCAGTTAACCTTAATTTCAATATATTAAATATAAATTCAAACATATATATTAATTTAAATAGTAATGTTTAACCCTAATTATATTTAGATGGCAAGTATTTATTCTATTTATAAGGTATTCTATAGAGAAAAGTTATATGAATGAGATGACAAAAAAATAATGGATAGTCTGTCAATATTCGATTCAGATTCCAAAGTGATCACATGAAAATTTTGAATGTGAAAGTGATATTGATTGTGACATAGTCGAAAATAAATAGCAATTTGGACCACAAAGCCACTTACCAGCTAGCTCCATTATTCAACAAATGAATATTGAATACTCTATAAGTAGGAATTGTGGGGTAAGTAAATGTAACCATAAAAAAGTTACAAGTTCAACAAATAATTCTAGAGTGAATTGAAATATGATGTCCAATAATTTTAGACTTATTATAAAAATGTTCACTAATTTTTTGTAATTATGCAAATAATTCTTTTAATTTTAAAGAAATTGAGTGCACCAATTGCACTGTGTAATTGTGCAAATGAGTATAAAGAGGCACCGACTTTGACTGAAATGTGACACTAATTTTAGCTAAAATGTATAAAGTGCATGATGTAACAAAATAATATATTATAAAATAAATTTTGATATCTTCTTTCACTTGAACAATACTTGTTATCTGTGTATATTAAAATATACTTCCAACACTACTATAGCTTCAAATGAAATGTATAAGTTAATATAATTGAAACATAAAAAGAATTTATATAAAACGAGGGTGTAGAATCTGTGCACCAAGTGCATAAACGACTTGACTCTATGTGAATTATTGCACAATAAGATTTGCATCACTGGATATATAGCAACTACAGTTAAATTACTACAAAAAAAAGTCTGATTTTGATACCAATGATTTAGAGACGGATATCCAATCTGTCTCTAATAGGTACGGTTAGAGACTGATTTTCATTTATTTTTTGTTTCAAATCTTGATTTTTCTACAAATCAGTCTCTAATCCGTATCTATTAGAGACAAATTGGATATTCGTCTCTAAATCAATGGTATCAAAATCAGACTTTTTTTGTTGTCCACGTTATTGAAAAATAGAACGTATGGAATTTGAATATTATTCTAGTTTAAACTCAACTAGGTTCGTTTTTCAATCCCAATATCTTTTTTCATTTTTATATGCTAATTATGGTTTTTATTCATTTTATCATAAAAGTGAAAATTTTATGCAGGATACATGAAACAATATTTTACTTTGATCGATAATTGAGTCATTATCTATCTAGGGCTAGTATTTGGTGAGACCGTCTCACAGAATGAGATGCGTAGACGTGAGACGGCCCTTATGTATAAAAAGTGATAATGTTTGAGCAAAAAGTGATAATGTTTGAGCAAAAAGTGATAGTCACTTTTATTAAAAATATTATCACTTTTTACTTAAACATTATCACTTTTTTTACAAACCAAAATCTGGAAAAAAAATATGGATTATCCTACCCAAAATTTTGAAATATGGGTTAAAAGGATCCGTCTCACAGAAAAAGATCCGTGAGACGGTCTCACACAAGTTTTTGCCATCCATCTAAAAGCATAATTTATTAATTGAAATTCGATAAACTTATGAATTATTATATAACAAAGTAAGTGAAATTTATCCTTAAACTTTTGTAATTAATTGAATAAATGGGATCCACATCGAACTATTTATATAGGTTGATGTCTTGGCGGAACTCAAAATATAAGAAACTCATTATTTAGTACTGCTCTCGAGTTACTCTTTTTCCAAATTTACATAAAACTTCTTTTAATTTACATTATTACTCAAAATGGTAAAAATACTATACATACATTTTATTTTACTTATTATTAAGTGAACCCTTAATGCTCTTCCAAATATGATCAATTAAAATGCACCTTGAAAATATAAATCTAAATGCGACAACGAACTTGCAACTTCAAGAATCAAATTTAAGTTCCTTTTTAGTTATTAACTAAGTCAAGATGGAATTAATGTGTTTTAATCATGCATGTTGAGGCTGAAGCTAATTAACAAGTTCGATCGAGTATAGTATATATATAGATATAGACGTACATACTGAAAGAAATATTATATTATTATTTTTAGATTAAAAATATAAAATATATATTCAGTTCAATTAATTCATTTAATTATATTAAAAAAAAACTGACAATATAATTCATTACAAATTTATTAAAAGTGTTATTTTGTGAAAAAAAAAAAAAAGAGTTATATGAACAAACATCAAAGAAGATCGCGAGAGAAAGATAACGGCCCTCCCCTAAAACAAAAAAATCAGTAGAATGATTGTACACGATTGCAATATGAGTATTTGAAATAATTTTATCTCACCTAAAAGTCTGAACGGGTAGCTAGGAAGTGGAGAATTAATTATTGTATATTACAGAGTAATTTCTAAAACTCCCCATACTCGTGGGTCGAATTATCACCTCTTATCCTTTTAGGAAGGAGGCCAATTAATTATTAATGTATATTACAGAGTAATTTCTACAACATAAATAGGTGAAGTTGCTTTCAGCAGAAATGAACTTAGGATGTGTGGACGTGAGTCTTTAGTGATATCATGAAATAATTTCATCTTATCTAAAAGTTCGAATTTGTATAATTAATTTCTAATAGTATTGTTTATATGATCAAATGAAATACTTTGATTTGATTTCTAATGTAGGCAGCCTTGCAAATTTCATTTTTTCTTTGGACGTACGTAAAACTTTCAAACTTATAAATTAGAGAAAATTCAAAATTGAGGGGTCGTTTTTAAATATTTTGGTTTTTATATAAAAAAGAATTAGCTAGGTAGCGAGATGAATCTTGCCACTTTCTTTCCTCATTAAACTACGTGTCAATTTTTATTTTTTTTGAAACTACGTGTCAAAATTGGCCCTTTCAAATGTTCGTTTTGAGTTTCTGCCCATGGAGGCAAAATTAGTGTTTATATCGGTAAAGTTTACAGGATATTACCATGGAGGCAAAAGTCGCCGCCTAGGCGCTAGCTAGGCCCTGATATACGACTCGATTTTTGTCTTTTTAAGCGTACATATACATTTTTTTTATACTTTTATTTTTGGCGTAAAAGTCTGATTTGAGCGTTATGCACATTTTTTTAAGTGAAAACTAGGCACTGAGCAATACACATGGAGTATTTGTCAAGATGTGCAATGTTTTTGGCTAAATTTCATCGTTTACGGGTTGATATTGCATATTTAAGCTCTTTCAACATTATTTTGCAAGTTTTAATTTTTTTTAGGGATTTGTTTGTAATTTTATGCTTTTGTTAAATTTTGATTTTCTATTTATTACTTGAAAATTTTGGAGAGAATATTTTTTAAATTAAAGAATAGGTGGCCAGCTAGACGCACCATATATTAATCGATATTGGAGTACGTTTTAAAGATTTAATCTGGGCGCATGCATCCCAAGCTCCAACAAAACCCTAATATGGAGTCACATTAAAAACTCCACAATATTTTAATTAACATTTAATATTAATTATAATTTTATTTTATTTTATTAGGGAATATATTATTGTATTAATTAGATCTAAACCTTGAATATATATAAAGCTCGTTTTAATTAAATAGTACGTGTTTGGTGGGACATACGTGCAACTATAAATCACAATCAGTTTACCAGCGTCATAAATTATGGAGTATTAAGTATAGTTCGAAACCGTATAAGGTGCAAACAATTTATATGGAGCCAGTCTATATAGGGTGCAAAGTTCTAGTTTTAAACGGGACTTCCGCTCTAAGGTGCAAATAATTACTATGAGATTAATTCATACAAAAAGCAAAACTCTAACTTTAAATGGGACACCCCAAATGGATGGTGGAATTGATTTCTCGAGATTAGTCAGTCCTTAAACATATATTTGAAACTTTATAAAAAAAATTCTCAATTAAATTCTTCGACCACATATACTTTAATCTTAATCAAAATTATAGAATCACACCTACATGCACTAGTTCTATCGTGCAATTTCTAATTAATACCACATCTCTTGTTAATTAAGTAATAGTACTATACTTATAAAGTAATATATATCACAACACTAATTTTATGAGCACAAACATATCGAATTGTGTGAAAAATAAATGCATCGGTATTACTCGACGATAAGTGACGTAGTATTACAAACTAAAAAAATCACTAATTACATGGGGTGCAAATTGGTGCATATAAGAATTTGACATTTATATTAAGTGGGTGATATAAAATTAAAATTAGTTGCTATGCAAAAACTTTTTTGACCCAGCTCCATATAATTTTGTTTTCAAGTATCATTATTATTATTTTTTTAATATAATTTTCAAGTATCATTGTTGTTCATATAAACTATCACTATTATAAATATAAATTATTATTATTATGCATTAAATGTATTACTATTTAAAAATTAAGCATTCTCTTTTAAAAAATGATAGTTCATAGACAAATAGTGATACTAAAAAAAAAAAAAAAAAGAGTTAACCTGAACTCAAACATCTGTGTTATTCTAGTTGCGATTGGTCAATATGTCAACTTCAAAAAAAAAAAAAAGAGTCGGGTATAATTTACCGATAGAAATTAATTACGATTGGTCAATATGTCAACTTCAACCGAATTGACTGAACTAAATTTTGACTCTATAGTTAGTTAAAAAATTACCTAATTAAACTCAAGTTTGTTTGATTTTTTTTTAAGTATCATCGTTTTGCTTGTATAAGAATTGTCACTAATTAAAACGTCAACAGTAAATTAGTAATGCTAAAAAAAAAAAATGTAAATTCGGATTCAAACTAATTTTACTCTTAGGGATGGAAATGGGGCAGAGTAGGGTGGGTATCTCAATATCCAAGCATGTCCTGGGCATATACACATTCGCTCGATCCCATTTCATGGGACAGCATTTTAAGCCCTGTCCTGCCCTGCTCTGCCCCCACATCTCATTTTATAGAATGAAAATATTTAAAATGAAATAAACTAAACATTAAAAATCACCTTTAAACTAAACATTAAAAATTCACAAAACCGTATCCAAAATGAACAACTAAATAATCAAATCAACGACAATTCATGTTCAAAATTAACGATAACTATTACATAAAAATTAAAATTCCACGGTTTCCATCACGAGCTTCACTAATTCTCCTTCATTATATATATATATATATATATTTATATTTAAATTTAGAATGGAACGAGGCAGGGTAGATCAATAAATATGTAAATTCATATCTGTCCTCTCCTGCGCGCGGAGCGGGGCTGGCATGCTCCACTTTCAGAATGGGACAGGGCGGGACGACTTCAAAGCATGTCATTTTGACATCCCTGATTACTCTTATGTTTAATAGGATTAATTGAACAATATTATGACCATGAACATTTGCATCTACATTTTTATTGAATACACCCATGCATGGTTAAATACACTCACCCATTTTAAAAAAAAAAAAGATAAATACATTTTCCCCCTAGAATTACTAAAAATGATGAATCTATCAACCCTAAAAAGGTATCTGTAATTTAATAAAAAAGTGACTGCAAATTAGTGGAGTAGTAATATATATGATCCTAAATACACCCACCCCATTCTGTGATATATATATATATATATATATATATATATATATATATATATCGAGCTTGATAAAAATACCAAACAAATTGAACTTATAAAACATACTTTTATGTTTAATTAAATCCAAAATTCAGTTTGAGCCTGTAGCTCGGTTTTGCAAAATAGTTAAAGCTGTTATAAAAATATTAAACTCGCGAGAGCTCAACTCGATCATTAGTTTTTTTTAAAGTCTCGAGTATTCGGTCATAGAACCGACTAATTTCGGGGTACCAATTCCACCGTTCACTTACAAAATTTATGTTTAAAGTTAGAGTTTTGCGCTATATAAGGACTACCAACTCGATCACTAGTAATCAAACAAATTTAAACAAGGACAGAGCTACCGACTCCTGGCCTATCTAATACTCCATCCGTCCTGTAAAATTTTGCTCATACCAATTTTTTGGTCTACAAAGTATATGTTTATTCTATTTAAATAGTTAACTTTTGAATATTTTTTCTACAAGCAAAATTTTACTGGACAGAAGGAGTATATAATTTAGCACCATCTACTATCAAATATAATTGCAAATTTTGTGTATTCATGATCACTGTTAAATTTCATAACAAGAAGAAATTAAATACAGTATAATGTATATTAAAAAAATTAAAATATATTGCTCGTAGATGGTGCTAAATTATATAATTGAAAAATGAATTATATCATCAAATTAAATAGATAAAATGATTATCATTATAGAGGTTTGTAAAAGAAGTTACAACTACTGAAATAAAAGTTATAACTAGAACAACTATTATTCTAACTAATATTGGAGTATCATTTGTTGTTATTCTTCACAATTAATCACCAGAAATTGATAAGTGATCGCATAAAATGATCAAGAATACTTTTTATTCATGATAAAGGGTACGTGTTTAATTTAATTAATTTCTTCAAATGAAATTAGTTATATTTGCATTAATTCGAATCTTGATTTAAAAAAAATAAATGAAGATGCAGGCCGGCCACTATAAAAAAGGGTAATTACTGGTTACTGTTTCTGGTAAGTTGTCACAGCAGAGAGGTGATAATATCACAACCCACATCTTCACGCTTGATTCATATCCGGTAAGCCTGTCATTTTCTTGGCCAGCCTTCTCTCTTCTCTCTCTCATCAGTTATAATAATATACGTATATATATATATGCTATGAGTTGAAGAATACATAGAAGGGATAGTTGGGAATTCGTGTAACTGCATTCTCTCGCCGGAAAATAGAAATACTTTCCAAGGTTTGTCATCTCTATGATCATATTAATTCACTTTTACATGGAATTAGAAAATTATAATTACGCCAAAACAAAACCCTCTTAATTTATTTCATTTTCTCTCCATGCATTTCGGCACACTTGCAGTTCTTTCTTTAAAGATTAATTTGTGTAGATTGATAGATCTTATAACACATCGATCAAGGATGTATGTTGTTTCATACTTTCTCTCTCATCTTAATTCAATATTATTTTCTTGATTTTCTCTGCTTTAATTTGTTCTTGATTAAAGAAACGATTTCTTGTTTTTAGCTTGGTTTTTAACAGATATTGACCCTCTTTTTTTTCAACGTTATACGTGAATTTTCTAAAAAAAAAATTCGAAATCTGGCCTAAAACCTAAGGTTTTCCAATTTGTTTTCAGTTTTAAGACAAGATCTACAGTAACGAGCTACTCTAATTACTTAATTTACTGTTTATAAGTAGTTAATTTAGTGTTTGATAGATAACTACAAATTAATTAATCTTGTTAATTTTGCAATGATTAGGGTTAATCTTGGAAAAATGGGAAGGGGAAAGATTGAGATCAAGAGGATCGAGAACAACACGAACCGACAAGTGACCTTCTGTAAGAGAAGAAATGGTCTGCTGAAGAAAGCTTATGAGCTTTCTGTTCTTTGCGATGCAGAGGTTGCCCTAATTGTCTTCTCTAGCCGCGGCCGTGTCTACGAGTTTGCTAACGCCAAGTAATTATATATTCTTCTTCTCAAACCCCCCATTTCTTTTAATTCTCTATTTCCTATGTTTGGTTTCAAACTTTTGTATGAAATACACAAAATACTGGTTATGATGGATCAAAGGGTTTATGTTTCTTTAGTCAATTGCTAGATCTAATGTAGTATAATGTTAAGTTGACCTAATTACAATTAATTAAGAGAATAAACCGAATTAAGGGATTTTGAAAAGTGGGAGAGAAAACAGCAGGTGCCACATCAGTGCAGACACAATCATTTATAACAAGCAGATCACAAGTTGTATACTTTCACAAATTAGATGTTAGAAACTTTCAGTTTTTTTAGGGTGTAGGGTTCCAATGCTTTCCTATTCTAGCATTCCTCAAAAAAAGTTTCTTCATGTTTGTGTTCTTCAACTTGTCTTTTGTCTTAGGTTCCTTGTCTTTCCAATTTCAGCATAACTCTACTCTTAAAAAATGATTTTTTATTTTTTAAAAATTAGCTAATTGATCGATTATGATTATTAGGGTTTTCTAATTTCCATGGTAGTCAATGATATCAAAAACCTTAAAACATCAGAATATACTATTGTTTAATTTAATGCACATGTATGATCAGTACAGAAGAAATAAAATGTCACTTCAATCTTTATTGCATAATTAGATTCCATGATAATTCCAATTGTTTGTTTGTTTGTATCTTGTGATATATACCTACCATTTGTTATGTGAAGTCCTTTCTGAAATATTATTCAAATTCTTGAATCCATTTCTAGCTTTCAACACTCTTTCATCAGGTGTAACTTTAAAATTTTACTGCATTCCATTTCTAGCTTTCAAGATTATGCACATATTTTGGTTAATTAATTTGTCTGCTTCCAAGATATGATTCTTTCCTTAAAGATTTTGAAAAATTGAGGAGAAAGCTAGAGTTGCAAAGTCAATGACAGTGAGAATATGTTCCAACATGAACTAAATTTTACTATTATGGGCAATATATATACATATGTGTTGCACACTTGCACTATATATCCTATCATGCCTTTCTTGTTTATCCTAATTTTGATTTCTCTCCTAGGTTTTAATCAAATCATGTCACTATGGTTTTCAAACCATTTTACAAAAATCAGATTCCTATTTAGATGATAACTATGTCTTGTCTTTCCAAGTTTCTGGCTATATATATATATATACCTCACTTGTCAACTCTACATCCCCCTTTACTTGCAGTCTGAATATTCTTTAGTGTACCAAATTAAATTATTTATTGCAAAAAGTAGTGTTAATTTATTAATTTATAATAAAAATGAACTTAACCGATACATATATATATATATTAATGTTTTCTGAATAAATATATATTAATGTTTTTTTATATATGTGCAGCATTAAATCAACTATTGAGAGGTACAAAAGGGCAACTGCAGATAATTCAAGTGCCTACACTACTCAGGAAATCAATGCTCAAGTAAGCTTTAATTTAATTTCACTCAAAAATATGTAGTAAATTATAGTAAAAAAAAAATAAAGTCCTCCAATTTTTTCATTATTAATATAATAAATTTCTTATTGATTTATAATTAAATGCAGTTTTACCAACAAGAGTCCAAGAAGCTGCGTCAGCAGATTCAGATGCTCCAAAACACCAACAGGTAATTTAATAAGTTAATTATATATATAGCTATTACTTAAAAAAAAACAGAAGAATTTATTATTGACTTAATTATTACTAATTCATAGGCATCTTGCTGGTGATGGTTTGAGCTCTTTGAATGTGAAGGAGTTGAAGCAGCTCGAAAGTAGGCTTGAGAGGGGCATCACAAGAATCAGGGCCAAAAAAGTAAATCCCACCTAATTAAATGCTGAGATTAATATTTAATTTAATTTCCTTTTTTTCATTCTCTAAATGCATACTAGATAGTATATAGCATGATCAAGTTTTGAAGCTAACTTTTCATTTTATTGGACAGCATGAAATGATACTTGCTGAAACTGAGTGTCTGCAGAAAAGGGTAATTTTATATATAAACCATATGCTTACACTATATAAATTGCTCATAGTAGAGCTTATATAAATATATACTAGAATTTCATTTTTTTTTTTCTATTAATTACAATTAATAAAGTGGTAATGATGATCAGTTTTGTTTGAATTGTTGTTTCACTCTGTACAGGAAATTCAGCTGGAGCATGAAAATGCTTGTCTCCGAGCAAGGGTATATAATTAATAAATTCTAGTACTATACAAGAATTTAATTAATTAATTATTTCTACAAAATTGTCCAAAGATGAGAACTAGGATATATATAATAATGCTATAGTTACAAAGTGAATGATGATGTTTAATTAGTGTAATATTAATTTCTACAGATACAACAAGAAAGCGATAGGTTTCAGCAACTGAACATGATGCCTACTGGGCAGGATTTCGGCTTCCAGGCGTATTATGCTCGTAACGGGCTCCAACTCAACATGATGGAGGCCGTATCTCCGTATCCTGCTCCCGATAAGAAGGAGGATCAGCTTCATCTCGGGTATGTATATTTTTTTCTAATCAACGTATACAAATATTTTTAATTATATATACATTACAAGAAAATTAATCAGTTTTAACGATAAAATCTTATTATTATAATTTTTCTAGCTAAAAGATTTTAATGATAAAAAACGGTTTTTTTTATGCTGCATGCAGGTACTAATTAACTAATTAGTTAGTTGGTGATGGAGAATCCAGAGGGGTTGATTTGCTTGTGGTAACAATTAATCTTATTTAAGTGTTTCCTTTATTAATTATGACTAATGGAGTATGTAATAGGGCATGCATTGTGACAATATGAACCCGGCCGGTACTGTTATATTCATGTTGTGTTTGTTGTTCAAAATTAACTTTCTTGATTGCGTATTATTACTAGACTAGATAAATCCATGAATATACAACGAGTGTAATCGAGACGAGTTGTTAATTAGAGTTCGAGCATAATCGATCAAGAGCTTAAATTTATCTCCAACGAATGATAAGCTAACGCGAGCTCATTCAATTTACAAAATTTCATCGTATTGTTGCAAATAATAAGAAAAACTCTTATTAAAGGTAATCCCGATTTTTTTTTATAAAAAAAAAATATATATATAGAGAGGTTTCAAGATGGGTCGATTTGACAAAATCTGCAAAAGTCGTCTTTTAGTGGGGCGGGGTGGCCCGCTGACCTGGCGGGCTGCAAAAAAATCTCCAATTCAATTAGCTGACTAGACGGGTCATCCTACTTTTTTTTTTTTTTTAAATGTAGGTATAATTTATAAGGTCAAAAAAACAATTTATCTTGATGACTATCATTATAAAGTATGAAAACAAAGTGACTGACAAATAAAGTTTAACATTCATTAACCAGGGGAACTTATTGTTTTCTTTCCGAGCTCACAGTCTGGGAAATTTAATCTTGATCTTCTTCTAGGCAGGCTTGGGTTGGTTCCACACTTGTTTGCTCCAATAGTTTTCTCCTTATAATATATTTGCTCCAGCCTATTTTATCAGGGTCTCTTGCAATCGATTCGAGGTCAAACCCCTATCCTAATTGTATGTAAGATGACTTGCTACATGTTGGCTTAGATGACCGGGCCGACAATCGACCTCTAAGGTGCGTGGCCAAGCCGTTACAGGAATTACCCTTAAATGACCTTTTTTGGTATCCTGTCCAAGGTGTAAAAAAGAGCCCTATAAAAATTATTTACAATTTAATGGTAATCTAAGAAGGATCACACTCCTAAGCCTCAATTAAGTTTGCACCACTAGACCGTTATTAAAAGAATTAAAGGGAATTAACATAAATTCATACTAAGAAAACAAGTTAATTATACCATAAAGGTTACTTCAAGTTTTAGGTCGATCGATCATGAGAAACACATTAATCCATGAATCTTTTTACAAAATCAAGATGAACTATAGCTTCTTCTTACATCGAGTCTTGTTAACCTTTTCTAGCTACTTGGGGTCTCTCCAAATCCTCCCTGCCAGCTACTTACTTCACTAATTATTTGATTTTCTTTGTGCTTTTTCATCTTCTTGCATGCATTTGATCAACCCGTTTTACTTGTTTCTCCATTATTTCATACCATTTTTTTTTCAAATGTTTTGAAATTTTGAGACTATTTTATGAAGGACATACTGTGAAATATGAAAAATAGATAAAATTGGTACATCGTTTCTAAAAAATAGATTATTTTATGAAGGATGAGAAAATTCACTTAATTTAATAAACCACTGAAATTTCGTGCAACATTTCCATACGAGATCGAGTTTGGTGCAATTAACCTAATAAAATTATACCCAATCTTTCAACTTTAATTTTAAAACATTCTTATTCAAATTCCGAACTAAAACAAAAGGCAAAGAGTGTAATTAAGAAAGCAAAACATGCATATTTGTTATCCAGCAAATTAAATTAAATACTTGAAGAAGATTCGAGTTACTCCTGCAAAACGCCATGAATACAGCACTTGATGACATAATGTTAAGGTTATTAATAACTCGTTATGAAATAACACAACCCCTTCTCTGGTTCAACTTGTTCTCAGTCTCCTTAAGCTTCTCCTCAGTCTCTTTAAGCTTCTCCTCAGTCTCCTTAAACTTGTCCTCAGTCTCTTTAAACTTGTTCTCCGTTTCTTCTCGACTTTTTTGTAGATCCTCAGCATCTCTCCGAGCTCTTTCCAAATCCAATTTCAGCTCACTCATTTCATACGCTGATTTCATATGAGCATCTTTAGCTTTAGCTTCTGCTTCCATTCGAGCAATCCGCTCCTCTGCCAATTGCTTTTCCAGCAACAGAGTCGTCTCTCGAAGCTTCGACTCAATCTTCAGTTTAACAAGTAAACCATATATGTCACAAATTAGCAAGCTGAAAATTAAATAAAGTGACAAGTAAGATTCAAGAGTACCTTCTCTAGGAACCCGTTCAACCCTGCATTGTCAGATTCAGAATATTCATCAACAAACAGTTCATTTGTGTAAGGTGCACCACCATTGTTATGTACAACGGTGTCAACAAGGTCAACAAGTTTAATCAGCTGTTGAGACTTCTTGACTTCATCATCAGTCCGGTTATCAAAAACAACATACCTATTCCCACACAATTCAAGAGTTTTCTGCATCAATTAACATTATTATTTCTCATTCAAACAAACGTGGAGTAATTAACAAGTGATAAAAGAGATAGGTACAAACCGCCAAGGGGTCAGGGCAATTACGAGCCAAGTAGTCATCAAAGGACATTTTGCCAAGATCATCACCGTGAGTAAAAACCACAATCATATAGTCACCAAACTTGCCACCAAAGAATTGACTTAAACTTTGAATAGCAGATGCTTCATCCATTGAAAAACGACCTAACGTCACCACAACAACAACAGCATGAATCCCATTCTTAGCCATACTGATGCATTTGGCTATTTCATTTCCTATGGATTTTGGATCAACTGAAGAATCAAATAACCCTGCAAAATTAATTAATACTTAATTTTTCATATAAACCTAGCTAGCTCATCAGGAAATAATTAAAAGATTTAGCAAAATATATACCAGGGGTATCAATGACATTAAGAGTCTGGCCATCAGCTACAACACTTGTATGCATTTTACAGGTAGCGGTAACACTACTAAAGCTAGGCTCAGATTCGAATACCTCAGCTCCAACGATACTATTGCCAGTCGCACTTTTGCCATTCCCAGTTTTTCCAACCAAAACTATCGTTTTAGGGAAATTCAAGTACTCATCAGCAGCATCCAATGTAGATGTCCCCATTTCCTGCACAAACAGAGCAAACAACATGGATCGTATATAAATTCACTCAATGTTAATGTATTTTAATCTCAAAAAAACAAAAAACGATATCCGAATCGAACAGGAAACTAATAGGAAAGAAAGGTGTTGAATCTTACCGATTGGATTACACAACGACACGCGAGGACAAAGGTAGACGGTGAAGAATTGGGATATCTGGGAAAGATATAAACTCATACGAATTAAATGAATTTCAAAGCATTACTACTACGTTTTAGGGAGAATATGAAACGGTTGGAATCGACCGTCTTTTCAAATTTCCGAGGCAAAATGGCGTGAAGAGGTGTAGCTACATTACTCCTTCATCTCATTTAACCTTTTACATTTACAAAATATACTCTCATTTAAAATCATTACTCATTTTTTTAACTGAATTTTAAATGAATACTGTTTTTTAACTCTACAAATGACTTTCAGAATCACTTTTTTTAAAGTTGTCCTCTCACAGCTTTTATTTTGAGAAGTGCTTTTAAACTGTTTATAGAGTTTACAAACACCTCATATTAATTAAGTAGTTTATATATATATATATATAAAAATAATAGAGATATTAATCAGTATGATTGGATATTATGAAGTAAATTTATAAATAAATTGATTATTTATTAATAAAATAATAACTACATAATTGAAGAGTGAAGATAAAACAATGTGAAAAGTATTATTTAAAAAAAATGGAAGAAGAAGAAGAACAAAGTGGGATAGCTCAAGTGGTTAGAGCACCACTACCTAGGCCTTAGGTCCTGGGTTCGAGTCATGAGGAGGGGAAAATCGGTTTTCAAAATCCACTCAAAAGTCAAAACCACCCCTATCAAACATATCTCTCTAGTCTCATGAGAATTTACACCCTTAATAGATTGATTGAGTGTGAAAAAAGTATGAAAGAGAGAAGTTACCACTAACAAATGAACTAGTGAGAGGAGTAATCTCTTTCACACATAGAGGTAAATATATGTATATTTTGAAGGTGAGGGTTATGAGAATGTTTTTTTTTTTTTAGAGTTCGCAAATTGATATGGGCATCCAAATATGACTAGTGTGCAAATTTATGTTGGACGGAGTGGGTATATTTCTAATACAGTAATGATATTATTATTATTGATTTTTTATATTACATTTTAATAATAATAATATATACAAAGTATTAAATACTACTCCCTTCGTCACCGAAAAGCTTGCGTTCCTTTTTTGTCACAAAATTTAAGAAAAAATTGTAATGATTAGAGTGTTGAGGGGTAATTTAATTTGTAAACTTTTATATATAAAATATATAAAATGGTTAAATTGAGTGTATGATGGGTGCAAAAATAATGACATGAAAGGTAAATATGTGTATACTGTGAGGGTGAAGATTGTGATGATTGTTTCCATTTATGGATATGCAAATTTTTAGGGGACAAACTAAAAAATAAAGTATGAAAGGCAGACTCGAAGTGGGTGTTAGAGGGGGATGTAAATTCACGCTTTTTTCATGCGATGATAAAGAGAAGAATGAATCAGAACAGCTTGACAGGGCTATTGCCTATTGGTGGGAGGCAAGTGGGTGGAAACAATTTCAGGGGTAACAAGAAGTTTTCAATTTTTTCAGCAACCACTTCGAGGCGAATACAAGCACTAGACCAAGAATCCCCTCCAGCATGTTCTCTCGACAGTTGGAGAAGGCCGATAATGCAGTACTCTCTGCACCTTTCATTGTAGAGGAAGTTAAAGAGGCAATATGGAGTTGTGATGGAAGCAGTAGTCCGGGCCCGAATGGCTTCTCGTTTGCCTTCTTTAAGGACTCATGGGAAGTGCTTCAGTCAGATATCATGAGAATGATGAATGAATTCCATAGTTTCGGCAAGATCGTAGAGGGTCACAACTCGTCCTTCATAGTACTGATTCCAAAGAAAGAACGGGCGTAGAAGCTGGAAGAGTTCTGGTCAATCTCCTTGATTGAGAGCACCTACAAAATCATTGCAAAGGTGTTGGCCAAGAGACTGAGCAAGGTAATTGACAGGGTAATTTCTGATAATCAGTCGGCTTTTATAGGAGGCAGACAAATTATGGACGACATTCTGATTCTAAATGAGGCGATAGAGGAAGCCAGGAGGACCAAGGTTCCAAGATTATTCTTCAAAGTCGACTTTGCAAAGGCATATGACTCGGTATCGTGGTCGTTCCTGGAAGACATGCTAGAGGGGATGAATTTCAACGAGAAGTGGAGGGGCTAGATAAAAGAGTGTGTCTCGACAGCAACAACTTCGGTCCTGGTCAACTGGAGCCCCTCGGGTGAATTCCAACTAAAAAGGGGCCTAAGGCAAGACGATCCTCTCTCGTCGTTCCTTTTTCTGGTGGTGGCGAAAGGGCTCAGTATGCTAATCAGAAAGGCCGAAGAACGGAACTTATTAATAGGGGCAGCAATCGGGCATGACCAGGTTCGAGTTTCGCATTTACAATATGCGGATGATACAGTCTTTCTATGCTCGGGAGATCAACAAAACATTAAGGTTATCAAGGCATTATTAAGGAATTTTGAGTTGTTGTCAGGGCTGAAAGTTAATTTTAATAAGTTCTCAATATCAGGCTTGCACATTTCCGAGACATCGATCCATCAGTGGGCAGTGGATCTAGGATGCACAGCTGCATCAGTTCCTTTCGAATACCTGGGAATTAAAGTAGGTTGCAACCACAAACTCCATAGTTCCTGGAAGGGATTGATCCAAAAGATTAAACAACGTCTTGATTCTTGGAATTCCAAGCACATATCCATGGGGGAAAGGGCTACATTATTCCAATCCGTTCTGTCCGAGATGCCAGTCTACTGTCTTTCCTTCTTTAAATTACAGAAGAAATCCTTAAATGAGATAAAAAAAGTGCAGCGTTTGTTTCTGTGGGGTGGGAGTGAAAATAGGTAAAAAATTTCATGGGATAGGTGGGATGAGGTATGCAAAAGCAAGGAAAATGGTGGGCTGGGTATTAGAGGTATAGAGGCGTTTAATTTAGCTCTAATTGGGAAGTGGATTTGGATATTCTTAGATGAGGACGAGAGACTGTGGGTGAGGGTATTAAAATCGGAGTATGAGGGGCTGGGAATGTCGAAAATAATAAGGGGTTGGAGAGGGCGAGGGAGTAAGAAATCAGGGTGGTGGAGAGGCCTGGGGGCATTGTACGAGGGTGGGGAAAACGACATCTTGAGGGATGAGTTTATGGTGAATATTGGAAATGAGGGAAAAACATTTTTTTGGCATGATTGTTGGGAGGGGGGAAGAAAGGTTAAAAAGAAAAATCCAAGAAGCTATATAAGCTTAGTTCTCAGAAACATAAAATTGTGAGAGAATTGGGTGAGCGGGAAGGGGGAGGTGAGTTGAGGTGGAAATGACAGTGGAGGCGTAGGCTGTCAGATAGGGAACTTTTATTGCTTAACAAACTGTTTGTTTTTATTGATAGGTACACACCCGAAGAGCACAAAACGGACACATGGAGATGGAAATACTCTTCGAACGGTATCTATTCCACCAAAGTAGCTTATGAGAGGAGAATGCACACAAAGGGAAGTGGAACCGGGGAACAACTAAAAGACAAAATATTCAAGAAAATGTAGAAACATTGGGCACCAAGGAAAGCAGCAATCATAGTTTGGAGAGTCATCCGAATGAGATTACTAACTAAAGATAAGCTGGGGGAGAGGGGAATGTAATTCTCGGCCGGCCTCAACATGTGCAACCTATGCAAGGAGGTCGAGGAAGACATCCCCCATGTTCTGTTTACATGTGAAGTGAGCAGGGGCATATGGAATGAGGTGAATAGGTGGTTACATCATCAGGTGGTCACTCACTAGGATCCAGGTTCAAACTTTTTACAATATAACGCTTTGTTGGGGAGAGGGGTGGTGAAAGGGATATTTGCTTCAACTATTTGGGTAGGAGTAGTGTGGTCTATATGGAAGTTGCGGAATGACATTTGCTTTAACGAGGGAAGATTGGATTAAAGAAAAACTGTGGAAATAATTAAACTGGTTTTGAAAGAACAAATGCAGAAAAGTGAGGGAATATGTACCATAAATGATTGGAGAAATAACCCTTCTGAGTGCTTTGAAGAAGAATAGTTCCTTCAGAAAAGGAGGTGGCCTAGATGTAGTTTGTTAGAAGGAGATTTGCAACTGGTGTATTTTTCTTTTTGAAACCTGAGTTTGTGAGCTTTTCCAAACAAATTGTAAAGGTTGAGTACCCTTACAGATGTTTATTCGGGCCGGGCTAACCGGGTTGACCCGTTTAACCCTGAAAAATACAGGTTTAGGGTTCATGAATTATAGACCGATTTAAATTTGGGCTTTTTTGACCCGGACCGGTTAGCCTGCGGGTTAAACCGGGTCAGCCCGCAGATCTACAGAGCCGACCCGCTAGCCCGAGTTGTTACCCTTTTTTTTTTTTTAATAAATAACATGATAACAAATTTTGGGTCATTTGAAAAATAGCAATAACTATAAGCATTAATTAATAAGTATATTACCATTCATTAGTCATTATTACTATTTTTTTAATTAAATTATGATATTGTTTAGCTTTATTTGGTCATATTAAGGACCAATGATTTCTAGAATTGTGTTTAAATCACACTTTCGTTTGCTAATTTACACATCATTAACTAATTATGTATTTTTCTATTTTATTTGTTTATTGGACATGCCAATTGACACCTTTAATTTTAAAAGAAAATTTTTATTGTAGTCCGTTAGTGGCTCATTTAACCCGTGGCCCGCTAGGGTTAGGGTTAGGTCCCAACAATTGAAGGCCCGTTAATTATGAACCGGTTAAGGCCCTAGTCCGTTTAGCCTGTAGCCCTGGGGCCAACCCGATAGACATCTCTAAGTACCCTTACTCCACTATTTACAATGAAATATTTTTACTAATAAAAAAAAAAATGAAAACTTTACCGTGACAGAGGGAGTAATATATATTTGCATTATTTTAAATTATTATTATTTATTAATAATAACTCTTTATTATTTTTAATATTATTATTGATTTTTATTTCTATAATTGAATGATAATTTTTTATTAGTAATAATAATAATAATAATAATTTTTATAATTATTTAAAATAATAATACTGAGTAACGTTTTTATAGAGTATTTTTATTCATATTTTATTAATTTGTTGAGAATTATTATTTATATTATTAAAAATATTATTTATATTTTAAATTATTGTATTATTATTTTTATTGAATTACAATTATTATTATTAAAATTAAATTTATTATCAGCTTTTGAAATAATTAATGTTATTACTATTTTGATCATTATAATTATTAATAATTAATATTGTCATCATTGAAATTTATAGGTTATTTGTAGCGATATAATATTGTGTGTTGAAAACTAGTTTTTAAATTTCAATTAAGATAAGTTCTACAATCATCCTAAAAAAAAAGATAAGTTCTACAATCTAATACACAAAATCTCATTTTCAAAAAAAAAAAAAAAAAAAAAACAACAACAACAATACAGGGTCTTATGACAAAAACTAATACTCCATATACAATATTTCATGGAATATAGATCCATGAAATTTAATTCAATCTATTCAATTTGCGTCCTCCTCACTCAAGATCACCATTGTAGAAATAAAACGAAAAGAGACAGAACTTTCAGAAAATCAAATTGCTAATGTCTCAGTTTTGTTGAGATTTCTATTAAATTCTGTTTGTTAGATTCGAATGTGGAAGACAAATGAATCAATATATCATGGATCTATTAAATTCACTGGTTAAACTATTCAACATTTCATAATACTATTTTTTATTTATTTTTGAATGAATTAAGTATGTATTTATATAATAACACAACTTTCAAATTACTTTAACGGATAAAAATCACTAAAAAATCAATTTTATATTACTTGTACTTATAGTAACACATATTTGACTTGACTAGACTAGACGAGCACTCTCATACTCGCCAATATTCTTTTTTTTTTTTTAATTGACTCTTCACATCGATTCTTTGAGCCCACATAATCTATATATATATAATAACAAGATAGTCTACTATAAATAACTATTCTCATTTTCCCGCTCATTTTCTTTACCATTTATAGAAAACATCTTTTTTATTAAGTCTCCATCCGTGAAAACTGAAAAGTCATTCCTACTTTTTTAAAAATTTGTAATTAATTGTTTTTTTAAATATTATTTTATTATTTAATAAATCACTTGCACAAAATTCAGTTAGTGGACCGAGAAAAATTGATAGCAAATCGATGAGGCTTTCTTAGGAAGCCAACTCTTCAAATTCACAGTTCATATAGATTCTCTCTCTCACACAAATTATACCGCATCAAGAATTTTCCAGATCATTTCCTCCTTTCAGGATTTTTATCATTTTACTCAAATTAGTTTATCTTTCATGGATTTCTTTTGCTTTAATGGGGTTTCGATTCCTGTTTCAATATAATCCCAATCTCACTTCTACTAACAAAATTTCGTCAGCCTAATTCTTACTCAAACTCACAAAATTGCCCAGAAATTGCCTAAAAATCGTCCCCTCTCTCCCCCTCTTCTCCTCCGCCGATCGCCGCCTCTCTCGATGTACAGCGGCACAGCCCCACGCAGCCAGGCGGTCCATCACCTCCTTCCTCACTCCCTCCGGTACTCTCAGAGTAAACCGCTCGAGATTCTCCCCCGGTTGAACCAATGAATGCCCGGTCGAATGCGATCTGAACTTACCGAAACCGCCGAGAATCGGTATTTTCATCGACCACGACCTCTGCGGCGGCGGAAGCGACCGGTTCGAAACTCGAGTTTCGACTCACTGAACCGGTCGCGATTCACAGTCGAGCGATCCCCCACGCACAGACGGCCGATCCCCGCGTACAGGCGACCGATCTTCCACGGTATTGATTTTTTTAAATATTTTTTTGTTGTTTTTGCAGTTTTTTTTTGCAGATCAATGCTTAGTTTTAGGATTAATGTTCTTCTTTATTTAGCAGTAAAACTTAGTTTTATTAAACATGTACTCAGGCATATATCCGTGTAGATGAGCTTTACATTCTCAGAATACTGTTCACAATGTAAAAAATAAAGGATTGAGAAAGTCTCTCAATATAGTTCTGATTTTCAAGATTTTCAAGATATTCTTTGTTGATCATGAACATGCTAAAATCTTTGATTCTCTTATAACTGGTAATATTAGGATTCTCTTATAACTGGTAATATTAGGATTCAGGGGCATTTATAGAGCTTTGAACATCATGCTATTCATGATAAATGTTTGAGTTGGTTGATCAAGTATTCATGGGATGTAAGGTATACACACATATTTTGAATATTTTAGGATTATTTAAGGATTCTTGAACCTGTAATTTTAATGTAAAGTTTTTTATTATAAATATTTTTCTTGATAAATAGGGTTAAATTGGTGGGTGGTAGTGAGAAAAGATATACTTTCGTGATGTTAGAAACAGGAGAAAATTTATATGAAATTTAGGAGCTTGATTGCTTAGAAGCCGTTTGAAGAAATTACTGACTTAAAAACCTGGAACTCAAATTTAAATTAAGTTTGACTCAATTTATGCTTTCATTTCTTTTGACAGGTGATTGTATTTGAGTGTCAAGGATTCCAAGTTTCAGCGACAAAATTAATAGGGTGGACAAAATTAATAGGGTGCATATATACCTAAAACTACTAGGAAAGTAAGTACATGAATTAAGAATAAAATTGATAGCGTAGACTGTACATGAATTAAGGATAAAATTGATAGCGTAGACAGAAAATTTTAGAAAATATTTACTAATCATTTGTTGAAGATTAATTATCGTTTTTGTTTCTTTTAGGTGATTATGTTGAGGAGTATAAAGTACGTCCAAATAAGATGAAGGTCCCAATTTTTAGAGTTTTGAGAATCAGTTCAATAATTCCTTGAATTTGGCTTCTTCTTCAATAGAGGTAATTGTTTTGATTTTTGAAATTTCGCCGATATTTTTTGGCGAAAAATGAAAAGCATTGATGCGACTGCTGTAGATGTTAGTGCTGATGCTCTCATCCAAAAGACAATTCGTGAAGAGTTCTGGTCATGCACAATGCTAATCATTGCTCATTGCTTAAACACTATTATTGATTGTGACAGAGCTCTGCTTGATGCTGGTCATGTATGAATCTTTTGCCCCTTGCATCTACTAAATAAGGGAATACATTTTGTATATTAAACCCATTCAAAAGATTAGAGAGTAAAGAATTTATTAGACAGTTAGATCAAGTTCAGTTAGGCTCCTTTCGATTGATAGAGTTTAGCTTTGAGTATGAAGTTGGCGATCACAAATTCTTTTATGTTGCATTCAGATCGATGAATTTTAACCATATTGATTTCGAATCCATACTAGCATTTCCATGATTCATCATAATACAAACTGTTTGTGTCATTTCATCATAAGTCCTCTACACTAAATTTTGCATGATTTTGAATCCTCCCTCAAATTACTCTCCTCAAACCAAACACAATTTCATGTTAAAATTTATCAATAAAATTGAATCTACTTTATCCGCAAGTTGTAAGTATATATTCTTTCTTCTGATAAGAATTGTATTTCAAAAAGACGTGTATTAGTATATCATTTTCATTAATTTGGGGATTATTACTTCACATGAAACATTTGATATTGGGTGTCATCATCATCACAAAAGCTTTGTGTAGAAAGATTGTTGCTTTGTAGTTAATGATTGCCTAATTAATGAATATTGAAATGGATGCAGCAACACATGATTGTGTATTCAAGTTCAAACTACAGGTCTTAGAATCAATATATGCCAGTTTCGGATCTTTGTCGTCGTTGAATCCTCTCTCTGTACTGGTCATTCTCAGTTCAAATGAATGTGTCGTCTTATGCGGTGTAACTCTATATTCTTTGTTTTGGTTCTTTTCATTTTTTATTCATGTATTTGGTTCCCTTTAGTTTTGTTGGTACATGCATATTTCAATCCTCCACTTTAATCCATTGTTTAATGTTATTTTTGATGTATTTCATTCTAACCATTCAATATGATTATCCTACATGCGTTCTCATAAAGTTTTTCAATTTCACATTTGTTATTTTGCAGATTTTGTGACCCAATTTCAAGTGCAGATTTGTGGCTTCAATTATAGTTTTTTATTATGTTAGATTTGTGAGTTGCAGATTTTGATAAACAAATTTATCGAGTTTAAACGGAGCTAGCGCCTAGAGAATATGATAAATAGTACTCCGTGTTTCCCTTGAGGCTTCAGCTGGCAGACCAAAGCGAACAAACATTACAAAAAAAGAGTGAGGCCATGTCGAAGGTTAAAGAAATGGTTGACCATCACAAGAGAATTGATGCTGATTGTATATAAAATATGATCACTTTTTTTGGAGGAGATGCAAAGATGTTTCTTAGAGATTGGCCAAGTAAATAATAAATTGTGGAGTATATAGTATATTGAATGGTTGTCGTGTATGTCTACATTACCATGCTGACCTACCATTCTATAAATTTGATGTTTAATTCTAGAAAACACAGATTAGAAGCTTTAAGTAATAGGTGGATTAGAGTTTATTATACTTTCTAAATCAGTATATATTGATACAAAAAATATACTAATGTCAAAATATTTTATTTTCTGTGAAGACATTTTATTTTCTGTGAAGACGAAATGGTAGTTTAAAAGAATTATTTGTAAGATTAAAGTAGTTCAGACTTCTCTGAACTTCATACATAGGTTGAAATAAAATATCTTCTTAATACATTGAAAATTATTTTACAAATTCTTTGAAGTTAGGAAGATTGGCTTAAATAAAGTTGTACTATGTAGGCATAAATGTTCGAATTGAGAAAAAAATGAGTAGACTTTATTATTCAGATGCCATAAAATGCTACCGATTTTGCCATTCTTTTACTTTCTTGAGAATAGATGGTTTGGTTTTTATTTGAGAAGAGCTTCATATCTTGCTAATTCTGTTATAGATTGGGAATGCTGTGTGATTTTGATTTTTTTCAATTATCTGCTATATTTCGTGTGTATTTTATTATGCTTTTGGATGATTACTGAATGATTCTTTTTGTTCATGTACATATGATTTGGAAAACAGAGCTCAACCCATTTAGTAAATAACGTTAATATAATGATTTATGCTTATGATTTTGAACTTATGATACTGAATCTGATTTTTTTGTATTGAATCTGATTTCTCTGATAAAATATAATTTTATTTTCTAATTCAAATGATAAAGTGTATAAACCAGGTCCAACTTTATTACCCAACTTGACATTGACATAAACCCGCTCCTGAGTTTATAAAATAAAGGTGGACAACACAACTTCTTTAAAGCGCCGAGAAAAACATGTACAAGAATTGATTTTCATACAAATTCTAATTTTAAAATATTTTAAAGAAACATTTCTTTTTTAATTTAATATTGAGTACAATTAAAATTGTCTAATTCCTATATAATTTCTTATTATTTTGAAATTATGTTTTATGTAATCATTAAAATATTTATTGGGTTTGACTGTCATAGTTATAAGATTTATCTTAATTTAATTGGATTGGCGCTTTTATCATTATAAACACATGAAAATCAAGCTATGTTCATTTAACTATTTATTTATTATTTGATGAAGTTTTTTATTTAACAGTAATTAAATTACATTCATTTGGTTATGGTTTGACAATATATTGAATTAAATTGTTTTTTACACAATATTAATAATTTATAACTCATTTAAAAAAATTATAAATTGAATTAATCATGAACTTAATGAAATATTTCAATTGATAAAAGAAAATCATTACTGAAGTCAATACAACCATAAATTCAAGTCATCATATGAGCCATGACCAATACAACCATAAATTCAAGTCATCACATGAAATGAGGGGTTAAACTTTTTAATTTTTAAAATATTCATTTTAAAAGTACGTAAAACACCAAATGTATATACACTATTCGTGCAACGCACGGGTGAATTACTAGTAGCAGTAATACAAATAACAACAATGTAGGAATGCAAAATCATAACGATGACTTTTAATAATAAAACCTAAAAAGTAAAAGTAAATGTTAATTAAAAAAGAAATTGCAGGAATACATAGTAATCTCAAATATAGGTTCGATGCGAATTAAAGCAACAAAAGGCAAAAGTTTAGATGCAACGTTTAACTGAAAAGAGTGCAAATTAAATAGTCAAAACGCCATGCGAGAATGTTAAAAGGTTATTATGAAATAACACAACCGTATTTCAGCCGATTCACCTTGAATTCAGTTTCCATTAACTTGTTCTCCATTCGTGCTCGACCTCTTTGTAGCTCCACAGCATCTTTCCGAGCGCTCTCCAAATCCAACTTCAGCTGACTTATTTCACACATTGATTTAATTTGAGCATCTTTAGCTATAGCTTCAGCTTCCATTCGAGCAATCCGCTCCTCTGCCAATCGCTTTTCCAGCATCAGAGTCGTCTCCCGAAGCTTCGCCTCAATCTAATTCAGTTTAACAAGTAAACCATATATGTCACAAATTAAATTAGCAACCTGAAGTGACAAGTAATTAGATCCAAGAGTAGTACCTTCTCCAGGAACCCGTTCAACCCTGCATTGTCAGATTCTGCAACAAATAGTTCATTCGTGTAAGGGACACCACCATTGTTACGTACAACGGTGTTAACAAGGTCAACAAGTTTGATCAGCTGTTGAGATTTCTTGACTTCATCTTCAGTCCGGTTATCAAAAACAACATGCCTTTTCCCACACAATTCAAGAATTTTCTGCATCAACTAACATTATTATTATTATTTCTCATTCAAACAAATGTGACAAGTGATAAAAGTGTATGAGGTACAAACCGCCAAGGGGTGAGGGCAATTACGAGCCAAGTAGTCATCAAAGGATTTATTATTCCCAAGATCATCACCGTGAGTAAAAACCACAATCATGTAGTCACCAAACTTGCCACCAAAAAATTGACTCAAACTTTGAATGGCAGATGCTTCATCCGATGAAAAACGACCTAACCTCATCACAACAACAACAGCATGAATCCCAGTCTTAGCCAGATTGATGCATTTAGCAATTTCATTTCCAATGGTTTTTGGATCAATTGAAGAATCAAATAGCCCTGCATGCAAGCAAAATCAATTCATTTTTCAACAGAGAGTAATCACATACTACAAATAAACCTCATCATACCAACCAGGGGTATCAATGACATTAAGAGTGTGGCCATCAGCTACAACACTTGAATGCATCTTACAGGTTGCGGTAACACCACTAAAGCTAGTATGAGATTCGAATACATGAGCTCCAATGATACTGTTGCCGGTTGCACTTTTGCCATTCCCAGTTTTTCCAACCAAAACTATTGTTTTGGGGAAATTCATGTACTGACGAGTATCCAATGCAGATTTCTCCATTTACTGCAGAAACAGAGCAAACAACAAGAATCCCATGAATTATCCGATAGAATCTACAAGGGAAAAAGGTGTTGAATCTTACCGATTAAACAACTAGGTGAAATTATATAAGAATTTGGCCGGATTGAAACCTCTCCCTCTCTTATATACAGTAGTAAGAATGAATTTGAAAAGGTTGGGCAAATTAGGGAGGGTCGATTCGAATTCCGACACAAAATTATACTAACAACTTTAATTTAATGAATTTTCAAGATTTAAACTTGGAAAGTTTTTGTCTGAGCTAGAAGCTGAAAAGGGCTGGGTGGGCAAATGAGGGAGGGGTCGATTCGATTGCACTCATCAACTGAACGCAATACACTTTTCGTCTGTTTAATTATTGTTGGTTCCGGTTTACGCGTGTAAACTGCAATATCAAAAATATCAGAATAAACAGAAAAAACACAGAATACCTCAAATAAGTCGAGTCAAGGGAATCCCTTTTCCCGCAGAACAGAATACGCCCAGGATAGTGCTCGACTGTTACGGCGTTCCGTTCCCAAAGGTAAAACGACTTTCACTTAATACACAGTAGCACCACTGTGTAAGAAGTATCGGCGAACGTACTTAGTTACGAACTGAACACTCTTCGGATATTAATCCGTCACAAGAAAGAACAGTGTAAGACTTTCAGTAGCTCAGTACACTGTGTAGGGACGAGAGGAGAGTAGAAAGGTTGAGGGGCGAATTTCAGCGTCACAAGAAAGAACAGTGTAAGGCTTCCAGTAGCTCAGTACACTGTGTAGGGACGAGAGGAGAGTAGAAAGGTTGAGGGGCGAATTTCAGCGTAAGGATGTATGAGGGAAGAGTCTGATATTTATAGGCAGATCAAAGCCTTGGAGGTAGAGGAAAAAACGCGTGGGCCCAGGCCCGATTTATGGGAATATATCTCGAAAATATCGAAGCGGTTGAGATAATATCTCGTACGTGGATAAGTCTTGAAGATTCAATCTTGAAGACCAAGTTTGAGATTTCCAGATGATTCTGGAATATTCTTGAAGTAATTCGAATGGGCCGAGCCCATTCCTGAGTTGGGCTTTTCGGAGTTTTTGGGTCTGCAAAAAGATAGGCGGGCGGCGGGCCCCAAAGACCACCAAAGACCAATTGCCAAATCCGAAGCCGAGCCGGGCGGGCGCGCGCGCGCGTGTGGCTCTTAGAGGAGTGTACCTCTTTTAGATAGTTGAACTACCATGCTACTTCAATACCTTTATACATCATAAATGTTTTGTAGGTTTCCTATGTGGGACAATTTCCCACATTCTCAAACTTCCAAGTTGAAACCCTTCAACTTCTACAATTAATTTCTCACTCACCTTAACTCGGTTTTGAGATATTAAATATACCACGTTCATCTACTCCGCGAGTAGATTGACTATGTCACGTTCAATTATTTCTTAATTAACGTTTAGTCCGTCTAATTAATTAAATTAGATAAGGGTGTCAAAACCCAATTAATTCCCATTAATTCCAACAATCCCCACATGAGTGAAAATCGTATCTATACAACATCAGACTCAGTGTTCAGTTCGAGTGAGATCTCCGTGCGTCCGGATAAGTGGTTTTTTGGCCTTGAACTTTCCGTAGCCAAACACTATCGGATATACCAGCGGCTTAGTGGACGCGATGCCTTGAACTATTCCTCCATAGTGTATACCTAGACAACAGTGTCAGCACACTTTGATCTCGTCTTCGTATCGTTCTCACGTTTTTGTCCGTTTTGGCCATGGACGTCCTTTGTACTTCATAAATGTTTGGTCGAAGCGGCCCTCACTTCTCATTTATATAGGTAACTTCCTTTCAAGTATCCCGTTATACTCTAGGAATTATTAAGAGTCCAAGACTCAGCCTTTACCACATCTTACGGGTCGTTAACACTTGAGATAGTGCTGTCCGGAATAGTCATATTTTTCAAGTGTTTTCTCACTAACCTCCACAGCTTCGTTTTCCCATTGAACCAAGTTCTTGGGATCTCCAGTCATCATGGTTGGGTTACCACTGCTTTGGTTTTTATTGTGGGTTTTAGACCCATTCCTTCTACCAGCTTGTCCAATTGATCTCGATTTATGCTCTTCATTACTCTAGTGGAGATCAATTCTCTAACGGAGTTGTGTCGACGACGTATGTGTCTCGACTTTCCGTTGTACATGACATTCGAAGCTCTCCCAATGGGAGCTTGACTGTCACAGTGTACCGTCACCGCAGGTACCGGCTTCCTCCAACAAGGAATGTCTTCCAGAAAATTACGCAACCATTCAGCCTCTGCAGCGGCTAGGTCTAACGCTATAAATTCTGATTCCATTGTGGAACGAGCAATACAAGTTTGTTTCTTGGACCTCCATGACACTGCTCCTCCTCCAATAGTGAATACATATCCACTGGTGGATAGCGGGTGCTCTATGTATATTTATTCTTGAAGTAATTCGAATGGGCCGAGCCCATTCCTGAGTTGGGCTTTTCGGAGTTTTTGGGTCTGCAAAAAGATAGGCGGACCACCAATTGCCGGAGCCGAGCCGGGCGGGCGCGCGCGCGCGCGCGTGTGGCTCTTAGAGGAGTGTACCTCTTTTAGATAGTTGAACTACCATGCTACTTCAATACCTTTATACATCATAAATGTTTTGTAGGTTTCCTATGTGGGACAATTTCCCACATTCTCAAACTTCCAAGTTGAAACCCTTCAACTTTTACAATTAATTTCTCACTCACCTTAACTCGGTTTTGAGATATTAAATATACCACGTTCATCTACTCCGCGAGTAGATCGACTATGTCACGTTCAATTATTTCTTAATTAAAGTTTAGTCCATCTAATTAATTAAATTAGATAAGGGTGTCAAAACCCAATTAATTCCCATTAATTCCAACAATTATTATGTAAATGTTTAGTTGATTTATGCCATTATAATTTTTTAGAATTTTGATATAATTTTTTTTAAGTTTGTTCGAATTTTATTTTGAATTTGTTTGTTTGTCCAAACATATTCAAGTAAAATTTCTTTTTTATTAATAAAATTACAAATTTATCTGCTCACCCTCATTTTCTTTGTGTTCACAATTTTAAGAGAGTGTTGTAATACTCATTACTTTTATCTGGAGTAATTCTTACATATGTATTGGTGAATAAAAAAATTTACTTACCAAAAAAAAAAGAAAAAAAAAGAGAGGGATGAATATTTATCTTCCATAAAAAAAAAAAAAAAACAAAAAAAAAAAAAACAATTACAACTTTTTTCGAATTTTGTTATGAGTTTTATTTTGAATATGTTCGTTTGTAAACGTATTTGAGTGTTATACAAATATTTATCGATTTTTTTTTTAATTTGTTCAAATTTTATGAAATTATTCAAATTTTATTTAATTGTGAGATTTTATTGCCTGGTGTTTTAATTCAACAATTTATTTTGTTTGTATTTTAAAAGATGATTAGAATTCATATTATTAAAATTTAAAATTCAGTAAAAATGGTAAAAAGAAAGTAAATTTAGTTGTAATTTTCAATCTAATTGTAACTCAATTTTTTTTTTTAACTAGAATGTAAACCTAAGACGAGTTAAATGAACTTAAGAGTAAATCCCCTTGTGAACCACTAAATTCTTGAGGATATAATTTTGCATGAAAAACAAGTTAAAATTTGGTGCACTTATATATCACCAAAAAAATCAGTGTGAATTGAAGCAAAATTAAGTTTGAAACCATTTAATCCTGCAAAACATTATATTGCTGATGCTTGACAGTTAAGATCATCACAAAATAGTGCACAACATGGCAAAAATCACTTGTTCAGTTGTTCAATAAAGAACTTATTCTCCATCTACGTATATATCTCCTCCGTCTCCCTTAAACTTGTCCTTTGTCTCGGCAAAAATCTTCTCCATCGTATTAAAACACTCCTCTGTCTCCTTTAACTTCTCCCTTGTCTCCTTAAGCAGCACCCGCCTCTCGTAGCTTGTCTGCTTCCCTACGAGCTCTGTCCAAATCTTCTCTCAGCGTATTTATTTTGAAGCTTGATTTGAGTTTGACTTCTTGTGCCTTGGTTTCTGTTAGAATTCGAGCAAGCTGCTATGGAGGACAATCCAACTAATCGATCTAAGGAATTATAGTCTTTCAAGAGATTGTCTCAGGAGGCAAATTCACCCCATCTAGGTTCGGCCAAGCTGATCTGGTATCATATGCGGCTCTGATCACAGTAGAAGATGTGGAGCATTATGAACCAAGAAACTATAGAAAAGTTATCACCAGTCCAGAGAAAGAGCAATGGATAACAACTATGACAAAAAATTTGCAATCCTTAGTGTGAGGTTTATCTCAAGTCTCCTAGACTAGACGAGTGCTACTCGTCTTGTGAAGATCAGGTAGATTCTACTCTACTACTGTATTCGTCTGTTGGGCAGATCAGTCGAGGTACTTAGTCGATAGAAGTCTTCTGAAGGACTCAGCTGTTGGGCGTATCAGCTGGTGGAGTCAGACAAGTTAACTCAGACCAGATCAGATGAGTTGGAGGAGTCCAAACAGATGAGATGGGTGTTGCGAAGGACAAGACGAGTTGGGAAGACCAGACAAGTAGAGGTCTGACCAGACTAGTTGAGTTCTGTTAGCAGGGTTAATTTTTGGCTAAGTATGGAGTCGTCTTGTCTTGCGAAGACAAGTGAAGGGCAAGGAGGTCAATTCAGATTGAGTCACGCTGAAGGTGTGAGTTTGTTACACGGTTGTAACAGAATCCACGTGGCAACAGAGCACGCTTTCAACACACGCTGCAATCACCTTGAATCCTATAAATACCCCATTACTTGTAATTGTAATTCTTGACGCCTGCGATCATTCATTTTGAGAGTTGAGAGTTCACGAGTGAAGTGAGGATAAATCCCTTTCCGAGTGATGAGTGTTTGTAAACATCTCTTGAACTAATCAAATTGAAGTCGTGTGTCCAGTGGATGTAGATCACGTTGATCGAACCACTTAAATCTTCTTGTGCTCTGTTTTTCGTTTTCGTTTATATTTGTGAATTGCCATGCTTTCGTTGGATTGAATATTGGCCGATTATTTTGCTTGTGATTGGAGACGTCTAATCGGAGTCGAATTATCATTGACAATCGTAACAATTGGCGCCGTCTGTGGGAACGATCGGGATCGAGAGGAATCGATTGTCAGCCATTAATCAACTGCCAGTTCGAAGATGGAGAATTCGACCAAGTATAATATTGAGAAGTTCTCAGGCACAGGTGACTTTGGGCTGTGGAGAGTCAAGATGCAGGCTCTCCTAGAACAGCAAGGTTTGTTCTACGTGCTCGAAGAGTTTACAGCCCCAGCTGAGGAATCTGCCTCTGTTGCTGCTGAAAGGAGCAAGATGCTCAGGAAAGCTCGAAGCACTATTCTACTCTGCCTTGGTGATAAGGTTCTGAGAGAGGTGGCTAAAGAGAAAACCGCGAAAGAGGTCTGGGACAAGCTAGGTAAACTTTACATGGTTAAAACCTTAGCTAACCGTCTCTATTCGAAACAGAAGTTGTATGCCTTCAGAATGGTGGATGACAAACCCATTCCGGATCAGCTTGATGAGTTCAATAGAATTCTTGATGATCTAGAGAATTTAGATGTCAAGTTAGAAGAAGAGGATAAGGCTCTGATTCTATTGAGTGCTCTCCCTAAATCCTTTGAAATCTTAAAGGATACCATCTTGTATGGTAGGAAGGAAAGTATTACATTGGAGGATGTAATGCTGGCTGTCAAGTCCAAGCTGCTGCACAACAAGACGTCTCAAGTAGACAAGGTCAGTAGCGGAGAAGGATTGGCAATCAGAGGTGGCCAGAAGCGATCTGGTGCCAAGAAGGGGTCTAGTCAACCCAAAGGAGCTGATAAGGGAAAATCAGTTGTGTCAAATCAAGGTGAAGCAGTGTGCTACCATTGCAACAAGCCTGGGCACTATAAGAATGCTTGTCATAAATACAAGCAGTTCTTGAGGAAATCTGGTGCCAATACCTCTAATGACAAGAATCAAGCTAATCAGACTCAAGTTGAGAAGGAGCATGAAGGCTATGAGTCTGCTCAAGCGCTAACCATCACATCCTCTACAGAACAGCAAGCATGGATCCTTGATTCAGGGTGTTCTTTCCATATGACTCCAAGACGAGATTGGTTTCATGACTTCAAGCAACAGAAGGGCGGTTCTGTTCTGCTTGGGAATGATCACACTTGCAAAGTTGTGGGAGAAGGTAGTGTTCACCTGAAGATGTTCGATGGGGTAGTAAGAATACTCAAGAGTGTTAGGTACGTACCTGAACTCAAGAGGAATTTGATCTCACTTGGGATGCTGGATTCTATGGGCTATAAATTCCAGTCGGCTGATGGAGAGCTCAGTGTGTCAAAAGGGGAGCTGACTGTCCTGAAAGGCGAGAGAAGGAGTGATCTCTACTTTCTTAAGGGAGAAACAGTAGCTGGTAGATCAGATGTAGCGGAGGTGCAAGACAACTCGATGTTGTGGCACAAAAGACTAGCTCACGTAGGCGAGAAGGGCCTAGTGGAGTTGTCTAAACAAGGTCTGCTTGGCAAAGACAAGATCACTCAACTCGACTTGTGTGAGTCTTGTATTCTTGGTAAGTCCAAGAGACTTAAGTTTGGTAAGGGTGTTCACTCTACCAATGGGATCATGGACTATGTCCATTCTGATCTATGGGGGCCAGCGAGGAATCAGACGAGGTCTGGTGGAAAATACTTCATGTCTATCATAGACGACTACTCAAGAAAGGTGTGGGTGTCTATTCTCAAGTCGAAGTCAGAAGCATTTGAGAAATTCAAGGAATGGCTCATTGAATGTGAAAATATCACAGGCAAGACTCTCAAACATTTGAGAACTGATAATGGTCTGGAGTACCTATCAGACGAGTTCAATGCGTTCTGCAAATCGAAAGGAATAGTACGGCATAGGACTGTGCCAGGGACCCCTCAGCAAAACGGAGTAGCTGAGAGGATGAACCAGACACTACTTGAGAGAGTCAGGTGTATGTTGAACAGTTCTTGTCTGCCGAAGGTGTTTTGGGGAGAGGCTGTGTCTACTGCAGCCTATTTGATAAACATAAGTACTTCCTCGGCTGTGCAATACAAAACCCCAGAGGAGTTGTGGTCTGGACGTGCAGCTGATTACAATCATTTGAAGGTATTTGGATGTCAAGCTTATGCTCATGTCAAGCAAGATAAGCTTGAGCCTCGAGCATTGCGATGCGTGTTTGTTGGGTATCCTTCAGGCGTGAAAGGATACAGGTTATGGTGCCTCGAAGCTGGGATGCAAAAGTGCATAATCAGTAGAGATGTTACGTTTGATGAGAGTCGGATGCCTCTATCAGAACAGACTAGTACGAGTACTAGTGCAGCTGATAACCAACCAGACGAGACACAAGTCGAGGTGGAGCAAGTTGACTCCACAAGACCAGTTGGAGATGATATTGATCCAGATGAGGAGGGTGATCCTCAAGGCGAGAATGATCTTCAACATTATCAGCTGGCACGGGACAGAACCAGATGAGAAGTCCACCCACCTCAGAGGTATGGTCAAGCTGACATAGTCTCATTTGCATTATGTGCAGCTCTTGAGGTGGAGTCTCTGGAGCCAAAGTCTTATCCAGAAGCCATCTGCTGCCACGACAAGGAGAAGTGGATAGTTGCTATGGAGGAGGAGCTGCTTTCTCTGAACAAGAACCAGACATGGGAGATTGTTCAGAGGCCCAAGAACAAGAAGTTGGTTGGGTGCAAGTGGATCTATAAAAAGAAGGTGGAGGCTCAGAGGGGTGGCAGACTTAGATACAAGGCGAGGCTTGTAGCTAAGGGATTTACACAGAAAGAAGGTATCGATTTCAATGAAATCTTCTCACCTGTTGTGAAGCATTGTAGCATCAGAATCTTGTTAGCTATGGTTGCTCAATATGAATTGGAGCTACATCAGATGGATGTGACCACAACTTTCTTACATGGATCTCTAGACGAGAGGATCTACATGAAGTTACCAGAAGGGTTGGACATAGAAGAAGGGGAGGACAAGGTCTGTCTATTGAAGAAGTCCCTCTATGGCCTCAAACAAAGCCCTAGACAATGGTACTTGAGATTTGATGAGTACATTTGCTCAGCTGGTTTTACAAGGAGTTTGTATGACAACTGTGTCTATTTCAGACGGGTTGGGACTGCTACTACCTATCTTCTGTTGTATGTTGATGACATGTTAATAGTAGGAGAGTCTATTGACAGTGTTAATCAAGTTAAGGAGATCCTCAAACGGGAGTTTGAGATGAAAGATCTTGGTGAACCCAAAGTGATTCTTGGGATGGAGATCAGTAGACTAGATGGGTCTATTCTGCTGAGTCAACCTACTTATCTTCAGAAGGTGTTAGAGAGGTTCAGAATGCATAAGGCAAAGACTGTCTCTACTCCTATTGGCCAACATCATCGTTTGTCCAATCAGATGAGTCCCAGGAACAGCCAAGAGCGAACTCAGATGAGCAAGATACCTTATGCCAGTGCTGTAGGGAGTCTAATGTATGCTATGGTGTGTTGTAGACCAGACTTGACTCATGCTATGACTGTGATCATCAGATATATGAGTGATCCAGGCTTAAGCCATTGGGAAACGGTTAAGTGGGTTATGAGATATGTTCTGGGATCAGCACAGACGGGTCTGAAATTTCAGAAGATGCAAGTGAGGGGGATGCACTTGTGGGATACGTTGATGCCGATTACGCAGCCAATGTTGACACTCGAAAATCCTTAACAGGATATGTGTTCACTCTATTTGGTACGGCAGTGTCATGGAGGTCTATTCATCAATCCGTAGTTGCATTGTCTACTACTGAAGCGGAGTACGTGGCCTTGACTGAGGCAGTCAAGGAAAGCATGTGGCTGAAAGGGATTCTTAAGGAATTTGGTTTATCTCAGAACAGTGTGACTGTCTTCTGTGATAATCAAAGCGCAATTCATCTCGCAAAGCATCAGGGGTATCATGAACGAACCAAGCACATTGATGTGAAACTGTACTTTGTGAGAGACATTGTGGAGAAGGGGAGCGTCCAGGTGGTTAAGATAGCTACTGAGGAGAACCCTGCTGATGCATTTACTAAGGCGTTACCAAAGGAGAAGTTTGGTTTATGTCTTAGGTCAGTTGGTTTGCATTAGTGACCTCTGCAGAGAAGGCTACTAGTCTGGTGGCGGCAGATTAGTAGTAGAATCTGTCCTTTGAGAAGGATAGATCGGAGTTGTTAGTTCAAGGTGGAGATTTTGAGCTAAAGGTGGAGAATTGTGAGGTTTATCTCAAGTCTCCTAGACTAGACGAGTGCTACTCGTCTTGTGAAGATCAGGTAGATTCTACTCTACTACTGTACTCGTCTGTTGGGCAGATCAGTCGAGGTACTTAGTCGATAGAAGTCTTCTGAAGGACTCAGCTGTTGGGCGTATCAGCTGGTGGAGTCAGACAAGTTAACTCAGACCAGATCAGATGAGTTGGAGGAGTCCAAACAGATGAGATGGGTGTTGCGAAGGACAAGACGAGTTGGGAAGACCAGACAAGTAGAGGTCTGACCAGACTAGTTGAGTTCTGTTAGCAGGGTTAATTGTTGGCTAAGTATGGAGTCGTCTTGTCTTGCGAAGACAAGTGAAGGGCAAGGAGGTCAATTCAGATTGAGTCACGCTGAAGGTGTGAGTTTGTTACACGGTTGTAACAGAATCCACGTGGCAACAGAGCACGCTTTCAACACACGCTGCAATCACCTTGAATCCTATAAATACCCCATTATTTGTAATTGTAATTCTTGACGCCTGCGAGCATTCGTTTTGAGAGTTGAGAGTTCACGAGTGAAGTGAGGATAAATCCCTTTCCGAGTGATGAGTGTTTGTAAACATCTCTTGAACTAATCAAATTGAAGTCGTGTGTCCAGTGGATGTAGATCACGTTGATCGAACCACTTAAATCTTCTTGTGCTCTGTTTTTCGTTTTCGTTTATATTTGTGAATTGCCATGCTTTCGTTGGATTGAATATTGGCCGATTATTTTGCTTGTGATTGGAGACGTCTAATCGGAGTCGAATTATCATTGACAATCGTAACACTTAGAGAAGAACCAGACTTGGATCTTAGTAGAGAAGTCAATCAACCAGAAGTTAGTCAGTTGTAGATAGCTATTCAAGAAGAAGCTTGAAGTTGGATCTGGTGGTGCAAAGGAGCACATCAGATTCAAGGCAAGGTTGGTAGCTAGAGAATTCACTCAAAGGGAAGGAAATGACTTCAATGAGGTATTCTCTCTTGTTGTTAAACATTGTTCAATACGATTACTTTTGCCTAAGGTTGCTCAGGATGATCTTGAGTTACATCAGCTAGATGTCAAAACTGCATTCTTGCATGGTGATCTAGTTAAAATAATAAACATGCACCAACCAAAAGGGTTTATCATGCCTGAAAGTGAAAATAAGGTTTGTCTACTTAAGAAGTCATTGTATGGGCTTATGCTTAAGCCCATACAATGATATAGAAAGTTTGATTAGTTCATGATTTCTATTGGGTTCTTAAAAAGCAGATATGACAACGCTGTGTATGTTGGTAAACAAGATAATTTAGAGAACACATATCTACTAATTTATGTAGATGATATGCTTATAGCTAGCAAAAGTATGAAGAGGATTACTCAACTGTAGGTCCAGCTGAGTACAAAGTTTGAAATGAAGGACTTGGATGAAACAAAGAGGATATTAGGGATGGATATCTTTTGAAACATAAAACAGGAAAGTTGTTCCTATCCCAGAAGAGTTATGCTCAGAAGGTCTTGAAGAGGTTCCTTATGCACCAATCAAAGTCAGTTAGCACTTCCTTTGGTCAGTAATTCAAGTTATCAGTGAAGCATTCTCCTCAAACAGAAGATGAGAAGAAACAAATGCTTACTGTTCCTTATGCTAATATATGGAGCGGGTAGTCTCATGTATGCCATGGTATGCAGTAGGCTTGATCTAGCCTATGTAGTGAGTATGGTTAGTAGATTCATGGGAAATCCTGGGAAGCTGCACTGGAAGACTTTGAAATGGATTTTAAGGTATTTGAATGGATCAAAAGACTTAGTCTAGTGTTCGAGAGGTCAGCTGCATCTAAGAGTCCGCTGCTAGGATTTGTGGATTCTGATTTCGCTGGAAACATTGATACAAGGAAGTCCCTATCTGGTTATGTATTTACTTTGTATGGCACTGCTATCACCTAGAGAGCAGCTTTACAATCTATGGTGACCTTATCCATAACAGAAGCTGAGTACATAGCCTTAACAAAAGTTGTGAAGGAAGCAATGTGGTTGAAGGGCATTCTGAGAAACTTTGGCATATACCGAAAGAGTATTCCAGTGCTATGTGATAATCAGAGTACAATCCATCTATCCAAACATCAAGTGTTTTATGAGAGGTCAAAGCACATTGATGTGAAGTTACACTTTGTAAGGTATGTCTTAGAGAAGAGCATAGTTCAAGTTCAGAAGGTTGCATCAGAAGAGAATGCAGTTGATATGTTGACTAAGGCTTTACCAAGCAATAAGTTCAAACATTGCATAGAATTGGTAAACCTTAGAACCTGGGATGTTCATTAAGGAGAGAATGAACAAACATCCTTGGGGAGGGCTGGGAAGAGGTAATCTTGCATTAAGGTGGAGAATTGTTAGGATTAATACAATATTGAGATGTCACCTGGTTCTAGCTATCAGAAGAGTAACTAGTCGTCTATTTTTAGGTCAGTACTCAGCTGATAAGGTTTAGTCGTCTGATCTTAGGAGTCAACTAATTTGAGAAGAGTAAGGACAACTATGTTGAGTGCAAGTCGCCTGATCGGATCTGAAGAATTGGGGTCCTAGTCTGTTGAAGCCAAGTCAGCTGATAGGCATATCAGCTAATGGACAAGTCTACTGATTCCGTTTTTCAGAGTTAGTTATTTTCGGTTATTCTGTTAGTTAGTTTATTTGTTAGTGGCAGTTTCAAGTGGCCTTGTACATCTATAAATACAACACCAAGTGCATAGATTCGGATTGATAGAACTTGATAGTTGTGTGAGATCATTCTAAGTGAGATCGTATTCTTTGTGAGTTGAGCGAGTTAGCAAGTTTCTTAGTGATCATACTTGTTTGTAAACACTTGTTCATATTAGTAAAGAGAGCCTCTATCCTCTGTGGACATAGATCATTTGATCGAATCACGTAAATTTCGTGTTCTTATCTTTGTTTCTTACTTGATTCAATTCATTGCGTTTCTAGTTGTCTTGTATTATCATTTATGTTGGAATTCTAAGTGATAAATTCCATAACAATTGGCGTCGTCTGTGGAAAATCAAGAGCCATGGTCCTAGACGAATGTGATGTGGAGATGTTCCCGGTGTAAAAAAAAAGGGAGAATTGCACTATAACACATTTCACCCTAAGTTTTTATAATTAAAGGAAAATTTTATTGGAGTTACAAATCAAGACAACTTAACACATTGATGTACCATTATACCCCTAAATCAATACTATTTTGATATGACTTTCGAATTTTATAAAATTAAATTTGATTGGAGTTAATTAATGCAAAATCAATCAAAACCATTAAACAAAATTTGGAAGATCTCTTTTCTTGATAATTGCACCGAATTCTAAATTCAAAACTCTTTCCTAATAGTTCAGCCACAATTAATTCACAAAACATTGTTCATTCTCTCTCCATCGAAGCTGAAAGAAGAAAACACTAATCAAGACGAGCGTCCCTTGTGCCGATAATCATTCAAGGTATTTATTTAAATAATCATCTCCGACATGTTATGGGTTTTTCGATTCTGGGAATATATGATTTTGGGTATGAAATTTTACTTAGTTTTAGGGCTTGGCATACAGGGCATTTTACCTTGAGTTTGGGGATGATTAACATAGACTGCATGCAATTTAAGGTGTTTTCTTCTCTGTTTTTGTAGTTCTAACACTCTTTTTTTTTTTTGCAATTTAAGATTAGATCATTTATAAAAACTCATTGAACCGTATATACTTAACACTGTTTAGTATATTTTTCCTGTATTTATAAGAAAGTGTATCTATTTAGAATAGATGTCGCACATTTGGTTAAGATATGTTTGCATGTGACTAAAGATTTTAATTTCAATACAATTTGGTAATATACTTTTTGCAGATGACTAGACGAAAGAGATCCGACATTCAGATTAATGAAGGAGGAAGAAAAATTATGAAAAAGCGCATAAAGAAAATAGATAACAGAGACTTAAGTGAGTAAAGAAAGATGCATACATATAGTGTTATTCTGTTCAAGTAGTACATATTGATATGTTATTTGGGTAAAATTTTTAATTTATTACATGACACTGAAAAAGCATGATCTGCATTTGATTACATTCGATTTCATCATATGATACAATAGATATAAATTATATTTTATTGGTTTGTTTGGTTTGTTTTATCATTGGTTTTTGCTTGTGGTTGAATTAGAGGTATTTGTTAATAATCATATGCATAAAATAAATCATATATTAAAGAACATGCACAAATATAATACATATAATATAGTATATGCATACATCAATACATATAAATTATATAATACATAAATTATTCATATTAATATTCAGTATACATAATCATATGGATAAATACAAAAATTATTATCCAGATTGAAATTCATATATAGTTCTCTTTTAGTTCAAAAGTTTCAGTTTATTTTAATATATATTTCTTTTAATTAAAATTAATTAGAAACATAAAAAGGAACCTACAAAAGGTATAAACACTACTCCATATTATTTTTTTAATATAATTACTATACAACAAATATGCATAGCAAACTAATTGTAGTATAATATATGCACAAAGTAGTTCATATATAAGTTAATATGCGAAAATTTAATACATATAATAGCATATATGCATAAAAATACATATAATATATAAAAAGATGAAATATATATCCTTTAATTTAATATTTTTGTTATTGTTATTTGAAAATATAAACAATAATAATATAGATGCTATAATAAAGGATATTTGGCTATTTTAAAAATTGATATATTAAGTTATATGACAAAAAAGTATTAGAGTTTATTTATAAAATGATACAAAAATTATTAGAGATATATGTCAAAATTATTAAAAATAATACATATTAAAAATTATTTGTTTAATATTTTATAGATACTGAGATTATTTTATTAAATTACGTGTAATTGTTGTTAGAAGCTTTGAAAAATCAATTAATTGAATAAGAATAAATAAAATATTAAAAACATATTTATAACGGTTGAAAGAGAATTTACATTACAGTTAAGAGCTTTTAAATATGATAAATGAATTTACATTATAACTGTTGCATTCACAGAGAGAGTAATGAAAACAATGAATTGAATGAGTAAATTCGGTTTCAACCGTAAATGGAAAGGTCAACTACAAATTAGAGAAACTTATTCAAATTGTAACCTCCAGAATTGAGTTGAGGGCATATCAGGGATAAAAAATATGAATTTGTCCTAAATTGTAACCTCTAAAATTTTTACCTTGAATTATAAGATGGGTTTGGATTTTGTCCTATATTATAAATAAACTCTTGTCTTAATTTGTAATATCAATAATTTTTGTCTTGAATTAAAAGATGGGCTAGGATCTTGCTCTATAATGTCAATAAACTCAAACTAAAAATTATTAGTAATTCAATTAAGGTCAAATCAATAATTAAAAAACCTAATATGCCCTTTATAATTTAAATATTCTAACAATTCAATCTTAATATTTTAAACATATTCCATAAATTTCGACAATCATTCCAACATTTCAATTAACCTTCCATTTCAAAATTCTCATAAGTTATGATTCATAGCAGTATATCGCATTGCAATTTTTTCATTCACCATGGTTGCCGCCTCCACACCGCGATCGATGTAGCGCTTTAGCCCGCGATCCGCAGCCATTGTCGTCCATCGGCTGCGCTCCACTCCGCGGTCGTTGCCGGTTGCTCCATCACCATTGTCGCCCACCATTGTTAACGAGTTCACTATTAACGCACGATTTATGTTAATTAACGATGTCACTGCTACTAGATGGACGGGTGTGAGATCTTTGTACAATTTGAACAGTGGTATTATAGAAAATCAGTGATGTATATTTAATAGGATTGAGGAATAAGTCTTTGACTTATTCCATCGTATCTCTGTAAATATCTATTGTGATAAGATTAGTTTGTTAAATATTCCTTGTATATCTCATGTAATCTCAGTATATAAATACAAGTTTCTCTCATCACCAATTCAACGGTGATCACATATTCACTTCTTATATGGTATCAGTCATATTCACCAAAACCCTACTCTCTCATTAAAAAGCCTCACGCTAAAAATTTATGATCTGCCTTCTCATCTTCAAATTTCTGATCTGCCTTCACAAAAAAGCCTCACGCTAATCTGCCTTCTCATCTTCAAATTTCCGATCTGCCTTAACTAAAAAGCCTCACGCTAAACACTTCTGACCTGCCTTCTCATCTTCAAATTTCAGATCTGCCTTCACTAAAAAGCCTCACGCTAATCTGCCTCTCATCTTTAAATTTCTAATCTGTCTTCTCTTTTTTTTTTTTCTCACCATGGCCGACACATCATCCTCCTCTTCTCTCCCCCTTAATACTCTTGTTCACATGTTGACGATAAAACTCACATCGTCTAACTATCTCATCTGGAAGAATCAGATTACTCTCGTTCTTACCAGTTATGACCTAATTTCCTATGTCGACGACACCGTCTCTGCCCCTGCTAAATCCATCACAGAAAACGGTTCAACATCTGCTAACCCTGCATATGCGACTTGGTTTTCTATGGACCAAAAAGTCTTAAGCCTCATCCTTTCTTCCCTCTCGGAAGAAACAATGGCGGAAGTTATCGACCTTACTTCCTCCCGGGCTGTCTGGTCGGCTATTGAAGAGGCCTTTAGTCACTCCTCCGTTTCCCGCATCAACCAGCTTCGCGGTGAACTATTTAATCTTCGTCGCGGATCCTCATCAGTCGAGGTTTACAGTCGCAAATTCCGCTTGTTGTGTGATCAATTGGCCTCCATTGGTCATCCCGTAAACACGCTAGATAAAAGCCATTGGTTTCTCAATGGTCTTGGCTCTCAATTTCTAAGCTTCTCGGATACCCGCATGAATATGTCTCCAATGCCTTCTTTCCGTGATTTGGTACACCAAGCCATTGGTTTTGACTTGCTGCAGCGCCAGATGAATCCCCCATCTACCGCTGTTCCGGCCTTCACTGCAGATCGTCGCTCAGACTCCTCTCAGCGCTTCAACCAGCCGCGATCCCGTGATCCCTCTCAAGCTCCTCGGCACTCATCCAATCCTTCTGGTTCGCCTGCCTTCAGGAATAAGAGGTCGTATGTGCCAAATTGACAAATATGTTGTCAACCAGGACATTATGCAGACCGCTGCTCCGATCGGTATGCTCGATCCACCAAGCAATCGGTAAATTTGGCCCAGGCCTTCCAATCTCAGTGTTCTGTTTCGCCTACAACAACCTCAGATTAGTTTCTCGACACGGGCGCGTCTGCTCACATGACTCCTAGTGCCTCAGATATGGATGCCCTTGCTCCTTACCATGGTAACGATAATGTTGTTATTGCAAACGGTACATCTATCCCTATTACTCATATTGGCTCTTATCGTCTTAATGATAATGTTCGGTTGTTGGATGTCTTAGTTGTGCCTCATATAACTAAGAATTTACTCTCAATCAGCAAATTGACCTCGGATTTTCCTGTTGATGTGTTATTTACTGATCAGTCGTTTGTGATTCAGAATCGGCTGACCAAGGAGCCACTGGCCCGAGGCAGACGTAGTCAGGGTCTCTACGTTTTGGAACATGGAAACCAGGCTTTAGTTGTTGCTTTGCATTCGGCTTCGTTGAAGGCATCTTTTGAAATTTGGCATAATAGATTAGGCCACGTCTCTATTTCCGTTATTAATTCTTTAAACAAACTTGGACATTTATCAGTTACGTCTATTTTGCCTAAACCAACTTTATGTACACTTTGTCAGTTAGCCAAAAGTAAACATCTTCCTTTTCGGTTAAATGATAAACGTGCCTCTTGTGTTTTGGAATTAATTCACTGTGATTTGTGGGGACCTGCTCCAACTTGTTCTAATGATGGTTATCGTTACTATGTCGCATTTATTGATGATTTCTCTCGGTTTACGTGGCTCTACCCTATGCATGCAAAGTCTGAATTCTTTGATGTCCTAGTTCGGTTTCATGCTTTTGTTTCAAATCAGTTCAACAGTAATATTAAGGTGTTTCAAAGTGATGGTGGCACTGAATTTGTAACACTCGTGTACATGATTTCTTTACTACTAAGGGTATTCATCATCGTTTGTCGTGTCCTTACACTCCTCAACAAAATGGGTGTGCTGAGCGTAAACATAGACATATTACTGAGACGGGTCTGTCACTTATGTTTCTTGCCAGTGTTCCAACAAAATTTTGGGTTGATGCTTTTGCTTCTGCTGTTTATATCATAAATCGTTTGCCTTCGTCTGTCTTAGATGATAAGTCTCCTTTTGAGTTGTTATTTCATCAACCACCGTCTTATGCAAATTTCAAGACTTTCGGTTGTCGGGTATTTCCGTATCTCAGAAATTATGATCCACATAAACTTGCTCCTCGCAGTATTCCGTGTATTTTCTTGGGTTACAGCTCATCTCAAAAAGGGTTTCGGTGTTACGATCCTGTCGCTTCCCGATTTTATATTACCCGTCATGCGCAATTTGATGAATCATCGTTTCCTTTTTCAGATAACACTGCTTCTCTTAATTCCAGCACTCTGGAATTCAGCTCATTTCTTGAGCCTGGCCCAATTGCAGCAGCACTGCCTCCCTCTGGTCCAGCTTTGCCATCCAAGCCCACCTCTTCCACTGGGCCATGTACTCTTTGCCCAGGCCCACATGCAGTAATTCCCCATATTGCAGAACAGGTTGCTGGGCCACCTCCTATTCAGGCCCAAGATGTCCCACAGGAGCCCACTCCACCTCTAGCTCAACCGCCTGCTTCTCCAGCCCATGCTCAGCATTTGGTCCAGCCGCCTGTCCAACATCTTGGCCCACGCCCCTCTGTCTCTCTTCATCCAATGACCACACGGGCCAAATCTGGTACTTTTAAACCTCGTTACTTCGCTGATATTGCTACTACTAAATTATTGTCCGCATTATCTGTTACTGATGAGCCCAGGGGATTTAAATATGCGATTAAACATCCACATTGGTTGGCCGCTATGCGTACGGAGCTTGATGCCCTCTATGCAAATGACACTTGAGATTTGGTACCTCGTCCCTCAAATACGAATATTGTTGGCTCAAAATGGGTATTTCGTACAAAGTTTCTCAGTGATGGTTCTATCGATAGATATAAAGCTCGCCTCGTTGCACAGGGTTTCTCTCAAATTCCTGGATTTGATTTCTCACACACTTTCAGTCCGGTTGTCAAAGCTGCTACGGTTCGTATCATTTTATCTCTTGTCGTCCAGAACCGTTGGCCATTACATCAGTTGGATGTTAACAATGCTTTTCTGCATGGTATTTTGACTAAACCCATGTTTATGGCTCAACCACCTGGTTTCGTGGATCCTCGTTTTCCGGATCATGTATGCAAACTCAAAAAAGCCCTTTACGGTCTTCGACAAGCTCCCCGTGCTTGGTTTGTTCGTTTCAGCACATTTCTTGTTAGCTTGGGATTTCAGTGCAGCAGAGCTGACACCTCTCTATTTTATTTCTCCAGTGGTTCTATTACGTTATACTTGCTCTTATATGTTGATGACATCATTATCACAGGCAACGATCCGACATACCTCAGGTGTTTCATCACCCGTGTTCACAAGGAATTTGCTGTTAAAGATTTGGGCTCTCTCAATTATTTTTTGGGTCTTGAAGTCTGTCACTCGTCTAATGATCTTTTTTTGAGTCAGGCCAAGTATGCTCACGACATTCTTGTTAGGGCTGATCTCTTACATTCCAAGCCTGTTTCAACTCCTCTTGCGGCCGGTGAATCCCTTGTCAGCATTGGCACACCTTTTGACAACCCCACACTTTATCGTTCTCTTGTTGGGGCTCTCCAATATCTCACTATCACGCGTCCTGACTTATCTTATGCAGTTAACCATGTTAGTCAATTTCTTCAGTCTCCTACTGTGGATCATTTCTTAGCTGTTAAGCGTATATTGCGTTATGTCGCTGGCACTATCAAGTTCGGATTATCATTCACACGTGGCACTGATTACTCTATCATTGGTTACTCGGACGCCGATTGGGCTCGATGTGTTGAGACACGTCGATCCACCTACGGTTATTCCATCTACTTAGGCGGAAATTTGATTTCTTGGAGTGCTAAGAAACAACCTACTGTGGCCCGTTCCAGTTATGAATCAGAATATCGGGCCTTAGCAAACACGGCCCAAGAAATCATTTGGGTCACTCACTTACTTCGGGAATTGGGTGCCCTGCCAACTCGTCGTCCCTTGCTTCTATGTGACAATAAGAGTGCTCTGTTTCTTTCTCAAAATCCAGTTGCACACAAGCGGGCAAAGCACATCGATATCGACTGTCATTTTGTAAGGGAACTGGTCTCTTCCGGACGATTGAATACTCAATTCGTACCCACGACTCTTCAGATTGCTGACATTTTTACCAAGAGTCTTCCTCGTCCGAGCTTTGAGTTACTTCGTTCCAAGCTTTGTGTTTCCTTACATCCACAGCATCGCTTGAAGGGGGGTAATAGGATTGAGGAATAAGTCTTTGACTTATTCCATCGTATCTCTGTAAATATCTATTGTGATAAGATTAGTTTGTTAAATATTCCTTGTATATCTCATGTAATCTCAGTATATAAATACAAGTTTCTCTCATCACCAATTCAACGATGATCACATATTCACTTCTTATAATATTCTATGGTTGATCATAAATTTTCTGTTATTGGAACTTGATTTTGAGATTGGATCTTACTCCTGCTCCGTCGAGGTTTGGCCGCGGGAAATCCCTCTTCATTTGAAAGATCCGCCCCTAATAACAACAACACACTTTTCTCTTAATTTGTTTAGATCTGGTAGTTAAAGGACGTGTGTTTGCCTAATTTGAGTTTAGATTTCAAATCTTTTTTCAAAAAAGTGTTCTCTCCATATCATATGAGCAAAAAGCGAAAAGTTTTTACCTTCTATTCCTAAATTTATTATTAAGACACCTTCAACTTTTAAGTGTCCTTCTATAAATTACTATAATTGTTGCTCCTTATGCGAGATTAAAGATGCATGGTGATATTCTTGCAATTCACTTGTCTGGTTAGTCATTCTACTCTTCTAATTTGTTAAAGAATTTCATATTGGTTAAGGAACTACCAATTTAATAATGTTGATATTTTAGTCTAAAGTTTATCTTGTTTTATTGTTTCTTTTTTTGGGGTGCGAGATTTCAGGATTTTTCAATTTTGCATGCGATTTTTTGGGTTTTCGATTTTGGGATTTTTGGGGTGCGATTTGGAGTGCAATTTAGATATTTTTGAGATTTTTGGGGTGCGATTCAACAGCTACAGATTCTGGATCTAGAGATTTACCCTATTGTCGATTCAAATAATCAAGAATTCTCAAGATCTTCTTTGTATTTCTAGCTACTTCTCATCATATATATATATATATGTGATGTTCAAAGTTGCTGGTTTTTTGTGCTTATGGGACAGTCCTTTGTTGTTCAAAAGTTGCTGGGAGAGCTGTGTTGATTCTTGTGTTGGTGCTATGGGGATAAGCCTCAATAGCCATATTGAAAGTTCATCAACATCATCTAGATATGAGGATCATGTGATTTAGTTTATAACAATAATGTTTGATTTAATGCATACTGTTAAAATAGTGTCTATGTTGTTGATCAACATTTTTGTAATCATTTATGCAATTATATTTAAGTGTTATGCAATTTTTTTATTGTTTTATGTCATTACAACATGCAATTAACTATCAAAATTATTGCATATATTATACATATATGCAATATATTCTCACAATAATTTGCATACGAAACGTGTCTAAGTTCTTTTTATAAATTAATAAATATAAAAGTTATAATTGCATATATTTTAACTATATATGCAATTAAATTAAAAAATAATTTTATATATTTTATATATATCAAGATAGTTGCATACGAAACGCATCTAAAATATTTTATAAATTATATATGCAATATATTCTCACAATAATTTGCATACGAAACGTGTTTAAGTTTATTTTATAAATTAGTAAATATAAAAGTTATAATTTCTATGCAGTACCATTGTATCAACAACAAAGTATTTAATTATAAAACAATTGTGTTTAGTAATCCATAATACTACGGTTGTTAAATGCAGTCATGGAAGTATAATATGCACTCATGGAGTATTGATATGCATTTGTCCATTCAATAAAATGCAGTCTCCATATACTATTGTGCAGTTTGTTATTGCATACTTGAATCAAAATCATCCAAAACAATAAAATGACATCTTAATCTACACTGGACTGAGATCTTATTGTTAACAAACTTTTCAATATTATATAACCAATTTACGTTCATCAATAATGTACCTCTTGTATTGTAATGTCTTGCTTGAACAATATATTCCCTTGTACTCTTCCTTTTACGACTAATTTCATCTCCGTCAATACGTACTGGAGTTCTCTTCATTCTAGTCATATATGCAAATATATATCAAAATAGTTGCATACGAAACGCATCTAAAATATTTTATAAATTAATAAATATAAAAGTTACAATTGCATATATTATAAATATATATTCAAATAAAACCAAATATAATTACATATGAGACACGTATCTAAGAATGTTTTATAAATTATAAAATTATATGAGACGTATCTAGGCAGATTTAGTTTTAAAATGGGCAAAATTATTATGATTTTGTTTTTCAAATATTAAATATGTTAACTTAAATTTGTTTGAATTGAATGCTAGACAAGTTTTTGGAAACGTTGTGGTTAAGAAAATTAATTGTCTTGAAATGCGTTAAATTAATGTTGATTAGGAATTTAAAATTTCAATTAATTTGACTAATTAAGGATTATCAAATATAATGAATGCAAGGGTATTTGTGTCCACCAAATTTTGAATTTGGCTCTAATTGGTTTACCATAATTCAATTGGATTAATTAGCTTAAACACTTAGTGGAGTGTCTATAGGTGCAACTTCCCCCTTTTTTTTTTTTTTTTTTTTTTTTTCTTTCTGAAAAGTGTATGTTACTATATTGAAAAGTCAAATACCGTTTTTTAATAAAAAATGTAAGTCATTATAACTAAAAAGTGCAACAAAATATTTAGTAAAAAATACTAGTCAGATAACTGAAAAGTGCAACACAATATTAATGAAAAGTTTAAGTTATATTAATAAAAAGTGTAAAAAATTCTTGTTACAACCTTAAGTAAATAGAAAATAATTTTTTAAAAAATGATGAAATTTATATTAGTATTCTTTAAAATAAATTTCAATCAACGCATAATACTTATGTTTCACAAATTCTTTAATTATCAATATAATTATCATATACCACTTTATTTTAAATATTTCTAACTTTGTAAAATATGGTAAGGGTTCACATATTTTGCCTAGAATATATTAAATAATAATTTTTAAATAACAGTATAAAGAAATGTTCAATAAAATTAATATTCAAAATATCAAAAGATTTATAAATTGATTTAGTTGATAAACAACATACTCATTAAGTAAGAATGCAAGGCATCCAAATTAATGAGAATGCAACAAATCATCCAAATTAATCTCAAGTCGGCACATCATTGTATTGAAGTACCTATTTAATTAATAATAAAACTTGAATGTAAATGTTCCTTAAAAGAATTAATTTGGACGTCCAATTACATACGTACTAATCTCAAATAGAGGTAAGAGGTTGGATGCGAACTAAAACAAAAGGCAAAGAGTGTAAATAAAGAAAGCAAAATTAATATGCATATTTGTTGATCCTGCAAATTAAACTAAACACTTGAATAGAAGATTAGAGTTAATCCTGCAAAACGCCATGAATACAGTACTTGATGCCATAATGTTAAGGTTATTAATAACTCATTATGAAATAACACAACCCCTTCTCTGGTTCAACTTGTCATCAGTCTCCTTAAGCTTGCCATCAGTCTCCTTAAGCTTCTCCTTAGACTCCTTAAGCTTCTCCTCAGTCTCCTTTAGCTTCTCCTCAATCTCCTTAAACTTCTCCTCAGTCTCCTTAAACTTCTCCTCAGTCTCTTTAAACTTATTCTCCGTTTCTGCTCGACTTTTTTGTAGCTCCGCAGCATCTCTCCGAGCTCTTTCCAAATCCAACTTCAGCTCACTCATTTCATAGGCTGATTTCATTTGAGCATCTTTAGCTTTAGCTTCTGCCTCCATTCTAGCAATCCGCTCCTCTGCCAATTGCTTTTCCAGCATCAGGGCCGTCTCTCGAAGCTTCGCCTCAATCTTCAGTTTAACAAGTAAACCATATATGTCACAAATTAGCAAGCTGAAAATTAAATAAAGTGACAAGTAAGATCCAAGAGTACCTTCTCCAGGAACCCGTTCAACCCTGCATTGTCAGATTAAGAATATTCATCAACAAACAGTTCATTTGTATAAGGGACACCACCATTGTTATGTACAACGGTGTCAACAAGGTCAACAAGTTTAATCAGCTGTTGAGACTTCTTGACTTGATCTTCAGTCCGGTTATCAAAAACAACATGCCTATTCCCACACAATTCAAGAGTTTTCTGCATCAATGAACATTATTAATATTTCTCATTCAAACAAATGTGTATCAATTAATTAATAAATTAACAAGTGATCATAAAAGAGGTAGGTACAAACCGCCAAGGGCTCAGGGCAATTACTAGCCAAGAAGTCATCAAAAGATTTATTCCCAAGATAATCACCGTGAGTAAAAACCAGAATCATGTAGTCACCAAACTTGCCACCAAAAAATCGACTCAAACTTTGAATCGCAGAAGCTTCGTAAACGACAGCCTAAGCTCACCACAACAACAACAGCATGAATGCCAGTCTTAGCCATATTGATGCATTTGGCTATTTCATTTCCTATGGATTTTGGATCAATTGAAGAATCAAATAGCCCTGCATGCAAGCAAAATTACTACTTAATTTTTCAACAATTAAACCTAGCTCGCTCATCAAAAGGCTAGGATAGCAAAATACATACCAGGGGTATCGATGACATTAAGAATCTGGCCACCAGCTACAACAGTTGCATACATTTGACATGTAGCAGTAACACCACTAAATCTATGCTCGGATTCGAATACTTGATCTCCAATGATACTGTTACCGGTGGCACTTTTACCATTCCCAGTTTTTCCAACTAAAACTATAGTTTTAGGGAAATTCAAGTACTCCAAATTCAATGCAGATTTCCCCATTTACTGCGGAAACAAAGCAAACAACAACAACCACATGAAATTAGGACGAATATATATAAACTAACTCAATGTTAATGTATTTTAATCTCAGGAAAACAAAAAACAATATCCGAATCGATGAGGAAACTAATAGGAAAGGAAGGTGTTGAATCTTACCGATTGGATTAAACAAGGGCACGAGTCGAGGATAAAGGTAGACGGTGAAGAATTCGGATATCTGGAAAGATATTTAAGTCCCAGCTGTCTCATAATGAATTTCAAAGCATTACTGGACTACTTTTTAGGGAGAATATGAAACGATTGGTACAAATGATCTTTTTAAATTTCCGAGGTAAAATTGCGTGAAGAAGATGTAGTAGCTACATTACTCCGTCTCTCTCATTTAACCCTTTACATATACATTTCAGTTTTTTTTTTTAATATACTATGTTCCTGGAATTTAATCCCGTCTTGTTTCCAATTTAAAGATACATATTTTTGTCGTTCTTACTTTTCAACACATACATTAAAAAAAATTAATTAAATATACTAAAAGTAATGTGATATGAGAGAATACAAAAAGTAAAGTGTAAGAATACAAAATTAATAGACTAAAATAGTAAATTGAGAAAAAATCTATCAAAGATTTGACAGATATGAGTATAGAACCCGCGAAGAAGAAATAAGGAGCATAAAAATCATGTAGAAGAATAACGGGTATGAAAATTACTCCCAAATCTTGATTGAAGAACTAGCTCGACTATGTGAAATTTCATAACAAGAATAAATTGAATATAGTGTGAGATAATTTAGAAATATATAAATGATATTGAATGAAATTTCATTGTCAAAATGATTATCATCCCTCCTCCTCTATATAAGAGGGAGATTTACAAAAGAGAAGTTATAACTTACAACAAACAAATGAACTGCACCTCTAACTAATAATCTTTTACTCCGTATTTGTTGACCTAACTTGTTATTCTTCACACAAAATCTTTACAACATAGTAATATTTGTGACTTTTAACATAAAAAGTAGTGGTGAATGAATGTTAATTAAAAAGAAATTGCAGGAATAATATAAAAAATAGAGGTTCCATACAAACTAAGGCAAAAGTTTTAGAGCTGTGTTACTGCAAAAGAGTGGAAATTAAAAAGTTGAAGATACGATCTACAGTACAAGGCGGAATGTTTATGAAATAACACAGCCGACTTTGTGGTTCAAGGCGTGCTCAGTGTGCCGAAACTTGGCCTCTGTCTCCCTAAGCATGCATCCCCTCAGTCCTGTTAAATTTGTTCTCACTCTCCCTCAGCTTCCCTTCCGTCTCCTTAAACTTGCGTTCTGCTTCTGCTTGATTTTTCTTGAGCTCCTCAGCGTCTCTCTGAGATTTTTCCAAATCCAACTTCAGCAGCTGTTCCCCATTTCATAAACTGATTTCATTTGAGCTTCTTTGGCTTTCGCTTCGGCTTCCATTCGAGCAGCCCGCTCATCTGCCAATTGCTTTTCCAGCATCACAGCCGTCTCTTGAAGCTTCGCCTCAATCTAACCAAATTCAGATTCATCGACAAAAAGTTCATTTGTGTAAGGGACGCCACCATTGTTATGTACAACGGTGTCCACAAGGTCTAGAAGTTTGATTAGCTGTTGAGACTTGTTGACTTGATCTTCAGTTCTGTTATCAAAAACAACATGCCTATTCCCACACATTTCAAGAGTTTTCTGCATAAACTACCTAGTATTAATACTACTCCATGTCATTGAAACAAATGTAGAAACTGATAAAAGTGTAGGAGGTACAAACAGCCAAGGGGTGAGAGCAATTAAGAGCCAAGAAGTCATCAAAGGACATTTTCCCAAGATCATCACCGCGAGTAAAAACCAGAATCATGTAGTCACCAATCTCAAACTCTGAACAGCAGAAGCTTCTTCCATTGAAAAACGACAGCCTAAGCTCACCACAACAACAACAGCATGAATGCCACCCTTAGCCAGATTGATGCATTTGGCTATCTCATTTCCTATGGTTTTTGAATCAAATAGCCCTGCAAAATTAATTCATTACTCAACAGATCTAGATCATGCAATTAAATGATTAAGAAATTAAAAAAAGTAGTATATACCAGGGGTATCAATGACATTGAGAATCTGGCCGTCACCTACAACACCTGTATGCATCTTACAGGTGGCGGTAACACCGCTAAAGCTGGTTTGGGATTCGAACACGTGATCTCCGATGATACTAACGGAGAAAATGTTTTGAACGCCAACTTTTATTTTCACTTCTTTAATTCCTTAACTCTAAACCCCAAACCTTTTTTTTATTTTTTTATTTTACTGAATTTATCTTCCATTAATATTACTGGTGTGTGGTTAAAAATAGATTATCAAACCCGAATAATTATAAATGGAGAAATGAATTCTAATAATTAACTATTTTAAAATAAGTTTTTATTCCCAATCATTATACAAATTCAATATGAAAACCAATAATTGAAATATTATTCAAAAAAGTCTGAAAAACAGAGTACAAAAGCAAGTCTGAATAATTTTCAACCACAGTGAATACAATAATTATAAACCATCGAACTACACACCATAATTATAAAAACAGAGTACATAAATAAGTAGTACATGACCACCACAATTTGACTAATTTGACTTCCCATCACTCTCACTTGTTTTTCCTTTTGTATTTTCCTTTATTTTTCCTTTTGTATTTTCCTTGTTTGGTCCTTTTGACATAGTGATGTAATTCACTCCTCCTTTCACAATAATTAATTGTATTGTGTACTCTTGATGATTGCACAACCTATAAAATAAAAAATTAGTCAAGTAACATTACAATAATTATAAAATGACATTGTAATCCAAGACACACTCACATTTGCTTCATGGTTACCCTGTAAAATGAAAAGTAAACCAACAACAACAATGAAATGATAATAAATTATAATTGAGTTATATGATTATTAACAACTTACTGATAACATAATTTAGTAATTTTTGTTTCTTTACTTGAGTATTGATTGTTAGAGTATTTTCCACACTGATTGATTGAGATTTTCCAATGGGTATTTCACTGCAAGTTCCACCTGCTCAAAACCACTTGTGGTTCAGTTCTTCGTATAAACTCAAAACCACTTGTGGTTTGGGAGTTTAGGGTTAAGGAATTAAAAGAGGGAAAATAAAAGTTAGCGGCTCAAAACCTTTTTTTCGTTAATTGATAAAAAATAATAAGTGAGTGACCAATTTTAATAATGATGAAATGTGGGTGACCAAATGTGAAAAGTGGTAAAGTTCATTGACCCAGTGATATTTTTCCTAAAAATATTCAATATAATATGCTCATTCTCATACATTTTAAATTAATTATCTACTATTTACAAGAAGTTTAATGGAGAGTTATGTAATAATATTAAAGGAGATAAATTATAGGAAATTTTTTTGAGTAATAATTAATTTTGAGATGTTAGAAATGTGAAGTTAAAAGTGAATTTTTTTATTTTATTATCAAATTAAAAAATAATATATATATATATATATATATATTTTTTTTTTTTTGATAGATAATGAATGTAAAATGGGAAAAAGTGAGAAATAATCTTTCATAATTAATCAAACAAAATTTTTTTTTTAATTACAATATAACCATATTATTTTACTATTGTTTACATCGTCATCGTTATAATTAGATGTGCAATCTCTATTTTACAATGTATTGCCTTGGCCGCCTAGTCTAGAATGAAAAAGGGTGACAAATGACAATTAACAAGTGTAACTATAATATTTTTTGAAAAGTATGTCACTTAAATTATCAATAGTTTGAATGTTGAATTGCATTGCATTGTTTCGTCCTAATTTGATACATAACGTCTATTTTTAGGATAGGTCTCCTGTAGACTCAATTTCTTGTCAATTTTAAAAAATGGGTAGAATTAACAATAAAAATAAAATACGCAAAAAACATGTACGATAATTTATGTAGCTCAAATAATTGAGAATAGTCTATTTTACATTGAGGTCATGCATTTTACAATTTTTTAGCATCTTATTTTGCAATATTTGCAATAATAATTTCAGTTATAATGACATACACTTGTTAGTGATGTTATGTTACACATTTTAGATATATTTTGTTGCATTTTTCAGTTGTAGTGACTTACAATTTTCAACGATATTTTTTAGTTATATTGACTTACACTTTTTAGTAATGTTATGCTACACCTTTTAGTCATATTTTGTTGCACTTTTCAGTTGTAGTGACTTACAATTTCCAACAATATTATCAGTTATAGTGATTACACTTTTTAGTAATGTTATGTTACACCTTTTAGTCGTATTTTGTTACACTTTTCAGTTATAATAACTTACACTTTTCATTAAAATATTGTGTTGCACTTTTCAAACATATTGACATGCACTTTTTAATAATATTGTGTTGCACTTTCTAGTTATACGTATTAACTTGCACTTTCTAGTTATAATGATTTATACTTTTTATTAAAAGTTGTGTTGCACTTTTCAATTATAGTGACTTACACTTTTTAATAAAAAAATGTGTTACACTTTTTATTAATATTGTGTTACACTTTTTAGTAATATTGACTTACACTTTTTAAGACACACAATTTCGAAAAAAAAAATACCAATAAAAAAAATTACAAAAAAAAATAATAAAAAAAAAATTGACAAAGTCAAAAAATTTATTCACAATATTCTTGAATATTTAAAGTTTAGGTTGACCAAGCAAGTCAACTCAATTTCTTATAAGAAATTGATTCTATATAAGACCAATCCCTATTTTTAATAATTTTAAATAATTTTTTAAATTTTATTATTTATTATCTTACCCTCCATTAAAATTAAAAATAATATTGATATATGTATTAAATAGGAATAAAACATATCTCTTTAACAATAAAATATATTCACTACTAAAAAAAATTAATTTAATTTATCTCTTTCTTTCGTAAATATTACTGTAGATCATATGTTCATGTAAATAGAAATACAATAAGTCCAATAATATTTTCTCCATAGAATAAAATAAATTCTTCTAAATTCTCCATTTTTTTGGACTTTATAAATTCTTCTAAAATTCTGAATCACATCTTCTTCAATTGATGACGGCCATTAGTATTCTTGAAAATTTATTGTTAAAGAGATAAATTAAAAATATATATTTTATCAAATTAAAAATATTTGATAAACATAAAATAAAATAAAATATTAAAAAAATATTGATGGGTAAATGATGGACCCTATATTATTCCCGTTAAATTTAATACTTGTAATGAATTTAAAATTAAATTATTATTTTTTAAAACTCAAAAATATAATTTTGGAACGGATTAATGATATGAAAATTAAAATAAAGATTAAATATAATCAATTATTTTCTGCTGATTTTTTTTTTTCTTTCTTCCTCTCTTTTTATGTAACCTCTATATGAAATTTTTGTTCGGGGTATTCCTGATACTCATTCTTAATAAAATGTTTGTTGTTTTCAAAAATGAAAAATATAATCAATTTTTTTAATTAATTATGTGAGGACAAATTTTTAATTTTATAATTATATATTTAAAATTATTAAATTTAATTTAAAAGTGTGATATCGACAAAAAATATTTAAAATTATGATAATAAGTGCAATGCAAGACTATGAATTCTGCGATACCAATTAAGTGCAACATGTAGCAGATCATGAAATATAAGCCATTAAATTTAAGATCTAATGGCTCAAATTAATGGATTGTTCATAATTTAGGTGACATTTGAACTATCCTCAGAAGACCCTCGATTCTATTTCAAATATATATTTTTATGATTGGAACGATCATTCTCCAAAGTTAAGGAATCCAAAATGGTTTATATATTCCTATACTTTAAAATATATATATATATATAAAATGTCATAACTTATTTTTTTAATTTTAACAACATTATTTTATATTTTTCAAACATAACAAACAATAATTATATCAATACAATAATTAATATTAATAAATATAATGGTCGAAATAATAACATTAATTATTCAAAAAATAAAAAATAAATTTAATTTTAATAAAAATAGAAATAGAAATTATAATAATTTATAATAATATTAACTATTTGAAATAATTATAAAAAATTACTATCATTTAAATATAAAAAATCAATAATATAAAAGTATTATAATAAATATATATATATATATATATATATATATATGAGCATTAAATTAAAGACCTAATAATTAAAATTAATAATAATATTATTGTTTGAAATATATGTATTGTATTTTTAATAATTATAAATTTATATAATATTCACATTTCATTCTGATCCATACAAATCATAAGAATGACTATTCCTATATCATTCCATTCATCTACAATTTTATTCCATCGTATCAATAATGTCCGTAATTTTATATATAAAATATGTCTAATGAGGACCGTTTCCAAAATTTTCAAATCATATCTACATTGATATTTTTTCTCATCTCACAATGTCTTTTATAAAATTAATCTTCAAAATTCCTACTAAATTTAGTTTTCTTATTTTTTATTTTGTACAAAAATATATACTAGTACTGCAAGCTCTGCTCGCAATTTTGCCTGGGAAATTTGAAAAGACACTCGATCATATATTTGTCCCAAAACCGGTTCATATTCTCCCTAAACAGTAGTGCTTTCAAATCCAGTATGACATACGGTCTTTAATAGTAGTATCTTAATTTCCAGATCCTCGAATTAATTAATACTTTCCTCGCGCGTGTCGTATTGTATCGTTGTTTAATCGGTAAGATTCAACACCATTCTTTCCTTGTAGATTCGTAATACTGTAGTTAGTTTCATGCGATTCTTGTTGTCAATTACAGGAAATGGAGAAATCTACACTGGATGCTGCTGATCAGTACTTGGATTTCCCTAGCTAAAACTATAGTTTTGGTTGGAAAAACTGGCAATAGCATCATTGGAGCTCAAGTATTCGAATCTCGATCAGCATAGATTTAGTGGTGTAACTGCTACCTGTCAAATGTATGCAAGTGTTGTAGCTGATGATGGCCAGATTCTTAATGTCATTGATACCCCTGGTATATACTGGAGTACTTTTTTTAATTGTTTCATAGCCTTTTGATGAGCTAGGTTTATATGAAAAATTAAGTGTATTAAAGTAGTGCTATTTATTAATTTTTCAATTGATCCAAAAACCACAGGAAATGAAATAGCTAAATGCATCAAAATGGCAAAGAGTGGCATTCATGCTGTTGTTGTTGTGGTGAGCTTAGGGTGTCGTTTTTCAGTGGAAGAAGTTTCTGCAATTGAAAGTTTGAATCGATTCTTTGGTGGTAAGATTGGTTACTATATGATTCTGGTTTTTACTCATGGTGATTGTCTTCGGAAAATATCCTTTGGCGGTTTGTACCTAGATAAGTTGAGGGTATGATGAGGTAGAGTTTTATTAACAATATAGACCAAGATCAAGCCCATCTTTTAATTCAAGCCAAAAAATCTGAATATTACCGTTTAAGACAAATCTATATTTTACATTCCTAATATGCCCTCAACTCAATTCTGAGGTTACAATTTGAATAAGTTTCCAACATTAATTATATAATTAAATTCATATTTAAAAGCTTATTAATTATAAATTCTCTTTTAATAGTTATAAATGTGTTTTTAATTAATATTTTATTTATTCTTATTCAATTAATTAATTTTTCAAAGCTTCTAACAACAATTACACGTAATTTAATAAAATAACCTCAGTATCTATAAAATATTAAACAAATAATTTTTAATATGTATTATTTTTAATAATTTTGACATATATCTCTAATAATTTTTGTATCATTTTATAAATAAATTCTAATACTTTTTTGTCATATAACTTAATATATCAATTTTCAAAATAGTCAAATATCTTTTATTATAGCATCTATATTATTATTGTTTATATTTCCAAATAACAATAACGAAAATATTAAATTAAAGGATATATATTCGATCTTGTTATGTATTATAGTTATGCATATTATATGTTATATGTATTTTTAATGCATATATGCTATTATATGTATTAAATTTTTGCATATTAACTTATATATGAACTACTTTGTGCATATATTATACTACATTTAGTTTGCTATGCATATTTGTTGTATAGTAATTATATTAAAAAAATAATAGTGTTTATACCTTTTGTATGTTTCTTTTTATGTTTCTAATTAATTTTAATTAAAAGAAATATATATTCAAATAAACGGAAACTTTTGAACTAAAAGAGAACTATATATGAATTTCAATATGAATAATAATTTATGTATTTATTCTTATGATTGTGTATACTGAATATTAATATGAATAATTTATATGTATTGATGTATGCATATACTATATTATATGTATTATATTAATTTGTGCATGTTCTTTAATATATGATTTATTTTATGCATATGATTATTAACAAATACCTCTAATTCAACCACAAGCAAAAATCAATGATAAAACAAATCAAACCAAACAAACCAATAAAATATAATTTATATGTATTGTATCATATGATGAAACCGAATGTAATCAAATGCAGATCATGCTTTCTTAGTGTCATATGATAAATTAAAAACTTTACCCAAACAACATGTCAATATGTACTACTTGAAGGCGTTTTTTCATAATTTTTCTTCCTCCTTCATTAATTTGAATGTCGGATCTCTTCCGTCTAGTCATCTGCAAAAAAATATATTACCAAATTGTATGGAAATTAAAATCTTTAGCCACATGCAAACACATCTTAAACGAATATGCCCCATCCATACTAAATACATAGATTTTCTTATAAATACAGAAAAATTATAGTAAAATACGTTTCTATGATTTTATAAAATGATCTAATCACCGCATCGAATATACCTCATATGCTATTTATTATGTTTCTCTAAAATGCAAAAAACAGAGATCGTTAGAACTAAGAAAACAGTGAATGAAACATCTTATGCAAAGCCAGTATAATCAACGAAGGAAACATCTTATAAAATGCATGTAGTCGAATTTTTTTTAATCATCCCTAAAATCAACGAAAAACCCAGTATATGCAAAGCCCTAAAAATCAGTTTTTTTCCATAAACCCAATATCATTTATTCAGAGAATCGAACAACAATAATATGTAGGAGATGATTTTTTCACTCAATACCTTGAACGATTCTCTGCACACAAGCGTTGTTCTTGCTTTTCGTTTTCTTCTTCCAGCTTCAATGAAGAGAGAATAAAAAATGTTTTAGGAATTAATGTTGGATGAGTTGTTAGGAAAGTTATTTGAATTAAGAATTGGGCGTGATTATCGAGCAAACAAATATTTCAAATTTTTATTAAAGGGTTTGGATTTAATTAGTTGACTTTCCTTTGTTTAAATTAATTAAATCTTCTTATTTCAAAATTGAAATTCTTATCAAAACAGTAGGGGTAAAATTGTATTTTAATTTGTTAATTAAAGTACATTGAAATATCCAAACTGTTTGAAAAACCGGCTTCCATTATCATTGTTTGATACATATTGGGTTCTCCCTCCCCAAGTTGTTCTTCCCCACCAAACTGTTGTTCCACACCAAATTGTTGTTCCCCACCAAACTGTTGTTCCCCACCAAATTGTTGTTCATTACTCGTGCCGGCTTGATTACCATATATTTGTCTTTCATAGATACCAGCAGTGTAATAGTATAAAACTTGATCAAAGTTATAAGGCCAACGTACTTCGCCGTGAAATGTCCAATTATAATAATTAACAGTGAATATTCGACTTAAATATTTTATTCTGACATTTTTTGGCATTACACGGACACTTGATACAATCCCCATACATGTAATGTGGGTGGAGCTTTGCAAATTCAACAAATGACACAAGTTCATTGTAAAATTCACTATTCACATTTCCTAAAATGAACCTAGGAGTTTCATACATCCATCGACGATCCGGCAATTCCATCTGTTAAACATTTAACATAAAATTCTTACAAACATATAAAAAATGCACAACTAATTAAACTACAAACAATATAATTAAAATACACAACTAAACTACAAATATATAAAATGCACAACTAATTAAACTATAACCATATAAAATGCACAACTAAACTACAAAATTTAACCAAGTAAAAAAGAAAAACGTACCGAAATTTGCTTGCTCTCATACAATTTCCATAATTTTTTTCGACTGAGTGAGAAAGGGGAAAAAAAACTTCTGCAAAGTACTGCGCGCTACCGACGGATTTTGAAATTCCGTCGGTGCGTACATTTTGAATTTATCGACGGATTCTGAAATTCCGTCGGTAGGGTGGCGCCCAAAATTCCGTCGGTAGAGTACTTGGCCGACGGAATTTCCGTCGGCAGACTTTATTTCCGACGGAATTTTTATTTCCGTCGGTAATATTGGCGGAATAAAAAAAAATCGAAAAAAAAATAAAAAATACTTTACTTTATACCAAAATCTAACGAAAAATTATGTATTATGTATAAATTAAAAACAATAACATAAATAAACAATCCATTGACAAACAAGCATCAACCGAAATAAATATGTCCAACAAAATAATAAATAGTTCGACAGAAAATTAAATAGTTTGACAGAAAAATAAATAGTTCGACAAAAAATTAAAGTGTTCAAACATCAACCATTATACTCAAAAAAATCATCACCACCACCAATGAAATCCAAGCCGTCGTCTGCGGCTGCATCTGGATTTGGATCTGGAGCATTGAAAGGCGGAGGGGGAACTGGACCAACCGGAGCATCGAAAGGCGGAGGAGGGGGAACGCTCATCGCCTGTGCAAAGCATGTATCTATTTGATCCTGAGGCATCCCCAACGATCGACCCATAGTGTCAATTATGTGTCGGAAGTAGTGGTTCATCCAGTTGACTAGGTTCGGGTCCGGAGGAGCAGCAGTGGAGGATACAGAGGCCTGCGATGCACGCTGGGACGAACTGGACGACGCAGCTCTCACTGAGCGGCTCATCCGGCCAAGGCCAAGGCCAAGGACCCGTCCTCGATCAGTCGGGGCAACGTCCAGGTAAATCCGATTAAGATCAGGCGGAGGGGGAGCGTTGGGCCCGGCTTCAGCAGAAGCCTGTGTCGTCTCCTCTTCAATCCTCCGATTCACATTCAACTACATAATTACAAAAAAAATTAAATTAATACATAGTTCAATACATTTAATTAATTAAATATTAAAAAAAACATCACAATTTAATTAAACTTACGTGAAGCTCGGTAGTGCGTCCATATGTGGACGTCTGCGAATCTCGATCAAACGGATGAAGAAGGTTCAACCGATCCACGTGTGTGGGTTCACGCCCAAGTTCCCGCTCCTATTTCGTACCAAATGAGTATATAAAAATTATTTTATATAATATAATATAAATAATTGAAATAAATTTAGTGAACACTTACTAGAGTAATTGAGTGCTCATACGCGGATCGCCCCCCCCCCCGATGCCTTGACATCCCACCTCCCACATCACTTCTACGATTGGCTCGAGCAGTTTGACACTTCCGCACGTACTCCGGGCTACTCCAATACGTGGTCAACGTGTTCCACACGTCGACTCCATTTTCGTCCGTACCCAACGTCTGCACCACGCCACGACTACGCCAAGCAGCCCTCCATGTGTACATTACCTCATTATACCTAGATTGACATGAAGCGGTCCAGTGCGTGTGAATATCGTCGTCCGAAAAAAACTCCCTAAGCCAATAAGCATGTTTCTGCACATATTCAATCAACATATTTATCAAATAATATATATAATAAATTGATTATTAATATTTAATTGAATGCACTCAAATACCTGAAATTCCTCATGTATTCATCCTTTTTCGCCTACGGCACCTTCAGCCAAGAGTAGGCATTCGCAGCAACCTTGCACTTAATAATCGAATCAGTGCAAATCTTCGACACCTCATTACCAGGAAGTAAGCTGTGACATTATATAAATTAAAAAATGTACAAAAATTGATGTTATTAAATATTGTTAAACCTTAAAATTATTTAATTAATTACTTACTATATTCCCCCCTCAATCCATACTCTCAGTCTGGTTTCTCGGGCTCGCGTGGGATGTCGACGAGCTGCCGACGACTGAGATGACGGCGGCGAATGCTGTGGAACGGATGGCGACGACGTCGTCATAGGAGGCTCAACAGGCCTAAGTGACCGCCTACGTCGAGATTCTGAGCCCCCACTAGCATCTTGACTCATCTATTTTAATAAATAAATTTTAAAAGTATAATAAATTAATCAATAATTAATATAGTAATGAAATCAATAATTTCCTAATTTAATTAATAACATTTTAGTAATTTAAGTCAATAATTTCCTAATTTAATTAATAACATTTTAGTAATTTAAGTCAATAATTAATTTCCTAATTTAATCAATAATAAATCACGTTACATACAACACCCCTACTTATAACAATAATTACTAATTTAATAAACAATAATAACCTAGTTTAATTATCAAAACGAACTAACAAAAACTACACAATATATTTGAACTAACAAGAACTAGCTACACTATATATTTGAACTAACATATATTAATTAATTACAATTAACCAATAAAAAACATATAATCCACTTACTAACATATATTTGAATTAATCATACATATATATTCATCAACTACGTACATGCAATTTCATAATAATTAACATGCAATTTATAATAATTCAATAACAGTTTTATAATAATTAACATGCAATGATCGATTAATACAATAACTTAATTAAAATTAATTAAGAATTTATAAAACGTAACGTTTAAATTGAAGAAAATTGGAGTAGATAATCTCTGTGCCCTTTGTCGATCAATCCACGCACAAGACAATCCAATCCACGCACGAAACCACCACGAACAGAGGAGAGAACAGAGGAGACGAGGCGAGACGAGAGAGTTAATTTTTTTTTTCGAAGGCAGTTCTTATAAAAAAAAAAAAAATTGGCTACCTACGGATATTTCCGTCGGTAGCAGCGAATATTAATGGCCACGCGTCTATCCATTGGTATCCGAGGCGGTGGGTCAAAGCGGGTCGGCTACCGACGGAAAAATTCCGTCGGTAGTCGAAATTTGAACGACCGACGGAAAAATCCGTCGGGAAGCAAGGCTAAACGACACCGTTTGAAGGTCAAACTAAATTCCGTCGGGAAGTCCGTCGGACGGTCCCGACGGATGTTGGATTCCGTCGGGAGTCAGTCGATTCGAATATTCCGTCGGGACGGCCGACGGAATCCAGTCCGTCGGTAGCCCTCCGTCGGCAAACCCCGCGTTTTTTGTAGTGTCAGCTGAAGCTGCAAAAAAAGCAATTGGAAGCTGAAGAAGGTCAAATGAAATCATTCAATCAACTGAAGTTGGATTTGGATAGAGCTCGGAGAGATGCTGCGGAGCTACAAAAAACTCAATCAGAAACTGAGCACAAGTTTAAGGAGATGGAATACAAGCTTAAGAAGACTAAGGACAAGTATATAAAGAATTTGGTGAAGCTTAAGGAGACTCAGAACAAGTACATAGAAACTTTGGTCAAGCTTGCGCAGACTTGGTAGGATTAACTCTAATCTATGCAGTCTTTTTAGTAAAACGTTCGAAAACTTTTGCGCTTTTGCCCTTTTCTCATTTTAGTTCGCATTATAGTATTGTGTATTATTGCAGTCTTTTTATTTTAAAGATTTTGCATTCTAATTAACAAATGGAATATTTGGTGTACACAAAATTAAAGCATGGGTTTAAATTGATCACTTATCACATTTGTTAATCACGTTGGATGCCTTTTGTCCGAATTTGAATGGAAATGTTTTATAATCAAAGTTGAAAGAATTAGTATAATTTGATTAAGAAAAAAAATAGGATTAAACATTTTTTTTTTAGTTTAATAAGTTAGATTTTGAACAGGTCAACAACATACATTCTCATTTTTATTTTTTCTAATATTTTTAATATGTGACTTTTTTTTAAAAAAAATTATATCAATTAAAGACTTAGTTAAAAAAAATTATAAATTCCGTGAAAAAAAAATTATAAATATATTATTTAAAATAATAATAAATATTTTAAAAAATCAGAAAATAATATTTAAATGGAGTAGTTTTTTTATGAAAAAAAAAAATATTCTTAAATCAATTAACTACTAGAAAAATCAATTAACTTACTCAAATAAATATACTAATTTATCTTAAAAATAATAAACCTCCCAAAAAAATTAAAATTGTAAAAAAATATTATTAAAATTTAACAATTATTTTAAGATTTTAAATAATTCAAAAAATTCACAAATATTTTAAATGCTCAAATAAATGCAAAAAATCACAAATATTTCAAATTAAAATATTAAAATAAGTCTAGCTAGCTAGTCCTTGAGTTCAACACATGAATGCAACGGGCGCCATTTCTTGTAACTCTTAATTATTGTATTAATTTAACTAAAATTTAAATGAATAACAAAAAGGTAGGGATTGCAACGCAAGAGTTAAATTAATTTTGATAACTTATAAATATACAACATATCTTAAGAGAAGTTCATACCCTGGCCTGTTTTACCAATGTCGTATATTTATTAAGTTGTCAAAATGCCTCGGATGCTCCTCTACTCTACTCATTTGTTTGTTAATTAGAATGCAAAATCTTTTACTTTAAAAATAAATAAAACAAACTTAAAAAGTAGTAAATGTTAATTAAAAGAAAATGCAGGAATACAAATCATTGTATTAAAAGAAAATGTTAATTTGTGTTCTGCAAGCCGATATAGCTTCAAACGGCCTAAAGGTTACACTAACAACTGATGGCTCAATTGAGCAAGGTAAGCGAATAATTGGGTGCAAGTTTTATAAGATAAAAATCTTCTGAATAATTCATATATAATTTTCATTTTCTCCTTTACAGCTTCGGACTTGGGAAGTTATGTGGAGACCCTTCTGCGAAAACCAAACTACGACTTCAGCGTATGTCACCTTATTTCTCTACGGTTTGCAATTGCGATTTGTTTATTTATGCGATTCTAGAAGCTTTAAATCATTGTCCATTCAATGTTACAGGTAGTTATCTCCCAAATGAATGGAAGGAATTATTCATCACATTCGTCACACGTGTTTCATATCGGGAAAACAAGGATAAAGCTCAGCCGAGGATGGATCACGAAGGGCAGAGAATCTTACTCTAAGTCCATGCAGGTATTATTACAAATTTTCATCCTTAATTATACATTCTATATAAAAAAGAAATTCTAAAGATATGATATTTGTTTCTAGCTATATGGATTCAGAGGAGGGGGCAACTCCGCTGCAAAGTCGCTGTTTTGGCAGGCTCGAAAAGGTCAATCTTTCGTGCTTCTTTTTGATTCAGAGAGGGAACGAAATGGGGCCCTCATTCTTGCACGAAAATACGCCTTTGACTGCAACGTAAGTACCTAATATCGACAATCTTTGGTCATGTATCATTGTATTCTTCTTGTTGCTTGTAAGGTTTGGTCTAACAACGAATGTCGGAAAATGGCAGGTGTTTCTTGCGGGTCCAGACGACGATGCTTTGATGTAAAGACTGACATGTTAGGTTTGGCAAATGTTTTTTTTTTATTATTATTTAGTTTATTATTTTGATTTTGATTTTAATTAATAATTATTAAGATTTTAAAATTAAAAGTATACCATTTAATTTTAATACAACATTAATAATTTAAATTACAAAAACACAATACGAAATACAACATAAATATTACGAATTTAAATTACAATACAAAATAAAATATACATACTACGAATTTAAATTACAAAATGCAATAGAAAATTAACGAAAACTCAACAAGCATGCTAAATTTAACACAACGAGCATAAAAATAACTAAACAAAGGAAATACAAATTAAATATAAATACTACGAATTTCAATATAATTAAGTATTGCATTTTGTTGTACTAATATTTAATTTCTTAGTATTAATATGTAATTGTGATGTATTTTGTAATTTAATTGGGTGTTTGTGTGAAATCAATTTGTGTTTTTTAAAAATAAATAAAACAAACTTAAAAAGTAGTAATATGAAATGAGGTTGGATGCGAACTAAAACAACAAAAGACAAAAGTTTAGTTGGAACTTCATTCATTCAGACTGAAAAAGAGTGCAAATTAAATCCTGCAAAACGCGATGCGAGAGAATGTTACTCCATTATGAAATAACACAACCCCATTTCCGCTTCAACCTTTCTTCAGTATCATTCAACTTGTGCTGAGTCTGTGCTTGAGTTTTTTGTAGCTCCTCACCATCTCTCCGAGCTCTTTCCAAATCCGACTTCAGCTGACACATTTCAAACACTGATTTCATTTGAGCTTCTACCGCTTTTGTTTCCGCTTCCATTCGAGCAGCCCGCTCCTCTGCCAATTGTTTTTCCATCATCAGAGCCGACTCTCGTAGCTTCGACTCAACCTATTATATATATTCTCACAATTATTAATTAATCAAATTACTAAGATCCAAGAGTAGTTAATTACCTTCTCCAGGATTTCCTTCATCCCCTTCTCAGATTCAGGTTCATCAACAAATAGTTCATCTGTGTAAGGGACACCACCATTGTTTTGTACAACGGTGTCAACAAGGTCAAGAAGTTTGATTAGCTGCTCAGACTTGTTGACTTCATCTTCAGTCCAGTTATCAAAAACAACATACCTATTCCCACACATTTCAAGAGTTTTCTGCACCATATTAATATTTCTCATTCACATACTAATACTAATAAATTAATAAATGATCATAAAAGAGGTAGGAACAAACCGCCAAGGGCTCAGAGCAATTACGAGACATGAAGTCATCAAAGGATATTTTCCGAAGACAATCACCGTGACTAAAAACCACAATCATATAGTCACCAAATTTGTCACCGAAGAATCCCTTCAAACTTTTAATAGCAGATTCTTCTTCCATTGAAAAACGGCCTCCTAGCCTCACCACAACAACAACAGCATGAATCCCAGTCTTAGCCATGCTGATGCATTTAGCTACTTCATTTCCAATGGTTTTTGGATCAATTGCAGAATCAAATAGCCCTGTATGCAAGCAAAATTACTTCTTTAATTAGTCAAAAAATAATTAAACTTAATCAAAAGGTTAGGCTAGGCTAGGAAAATACATACCAGGGGTATCAATGACATTAAGAATCTGGCCACCAGGTATAACGGTTGCATGCATTTGACAGGTAGCGGTAACGCCGCTAAAGCTAGTCTCAGATTCGAATACCTCATCTCCAACGATACTATTGGCGGTCGCACTTTTCCCATTCCCAGTTTTTCCAACCAAAACTATCGTTTTAACGAAATTCAAGTACTGATCACCAGCATCCAATGTATATTTCCCCATTTCCTGTATATAAAACATCAAATTAAGAATTATCTGAGGAAATTACAAGGAAATAATGGTGTTGAATCTTACCGATTAAACAAGGAGGAGAAAGATATGTGGAGTATTTGGATTGAAGCCTCTCCCTGTTTTATATATACAGTAGTGGAGTAGTAAGAGTGAATTCTTTTTAGGGAGAATATTAAATGGCTTAATGAATAATCGAGTGCCTTTAAATTTCCGAGGTAAAATTGCGTGTAGTATATATATATATATTCTTGTCTCTGATTTGTAGCCAGGCTACAGATTTATAGATTACGCAGATAATTATGAATAATCGAGTGTCTTTTTTAATTTCCGACGTAAGGATATTCTTGAGTGTGGGTTACATGCAGATTTAGGGCATGTTTGTTTTGGGATGGAAAATCCGGATTTGAGATTTCGAAACTCCACCCCCTTTACAGTTTGGGATTTTGATTCAGGATACCCTATAACACTATAAAAGTCAACTCTATAAATACCTATAAATACCTATAAAACCTATAATCCTATACTAAAAAGTTAAATCATACCCTACCTAAATCCCAAAACAAACACAACACATAAAAAGCATTAGGATTTTGAAATTCACTAGATTTTGAAATCCGGATTTCAAAATTCTCAAAATCCCAAAACAACATGCCCTTAGTATTTTATTTTATCTTCACTTTCAAGTTTCAACTAACGGAGTATTTCTCAATTAGTTAAATTGTCATTTAACATTACTCATTATTTATTTATTTTTAAAATTTATATTAAAAAGTATGAGCATTGCAATGATTTTATATTATTTGTATATATGTATGTATTATATCCCACACACTATCTAAAACGCTACGTCGCTACCTTTTCTTTTTATAAAAATAATGAAGGCATATATATTCAAAGAAATAGCTAGCCCCATATAGTTTTGTTCACAGTGATGATCATCTCAAAAATTTTGATGATTAAAATCTATGCATGATTGCACGTTGATAAAAATCACTAAAAAATGCAATTTTTTTTAAAACCATTGAAATTGTCTCTAAATCTTCCGTCAAAAAAAATGTCTCTAAATCATTTAAAGGTAGTTTTTTTTATGTACGTCTTTAAATTCGAAATTTATAAATGGGGCTTTTGTATTGGTACAAATAAATCGGTTTCCTCTTAAAATCAAATAAATGCACTTTCACTAATCCAAAAAATGAAGATCGATCCAGATACATGTCCTTATTTCTATCGACTATCCCACTACAGTGAACTTTTTTTTTTTTTTACTAATAAAAAAATTTAAGAGTGAAAAATTACGAAGTTAACAAATATTAAAAATTAAAAGATATTAGAAAAACAAAAACATACCCACTTATTTTGTCAATCGACATTGTAATAACCTGTTACAAATTTTAGATAATTAGCAATTAGTATTTTATTTAATTATAATTATTAAAACAAAAACTGATCCTAATAACTACTCCACATTTATACCCACAATTAAAACTCTATTAGTGGTGAGGAATTGAACGGTTGCTCATATGAATAAAAGACCCTTTGTTTTATCATTTCTGCCTCACACGATATATATCTAGATTCTTTTAAAATTCTCTCAAGCCAGTTTCATTTTCTAACCATCTTCTATAAACGGATTTTCGGGGCACTACATCCGGTTCATCTTCATTGTGTTTCTCACCATTGTTGCTATCGAGGTAATTCTCCATACTTCTCTATATTCAAGCTTTCATCAGTTGTTTCCTCAATTATTTGATTATACTTCTCTATATTCAAGCTTTCATCAGTTGTTTCCTCAATTATTTGATTATGCAAATTAATTTGTCCACACTTGCTTTGATGAAGATGATGAATTCGAGTTTATTCTTCTCTCCTAATATTATCATTTAAAATTAGCAGATTTCTCATCTCTCTCACGCACTGTATCACCTTGTATGTATACATTATACAATAGTAATCATCTCTTTTGACTTTTTATTTATGAATAATATTCTGCCACAGTTTAGAACATATTACTCAACTCACTTTGTTTGAATATTGTTAACTTTTGTACCGCTCAGCTTGTTAAAAACCCAAATCCCTTTCATGGACCTAAATTGTTTAATTCTGAATTTATACTCTCATGAATCTTTACTCATTCTCTCCTGTTGTTTCAAAACAGTAACTTATTTCACATTTCTTGTTGGTTGGATTTTTATCCTTTGGCATTCTCAAATTTTCCTGCCGCAACATATTATTTCATTCACATTTCGGTTACCTCTCCATAATAATGAGAATGGAACGGTAGAATTTAAATCCCATCATAAGAGACTCATCACTTTCTCATTTTCAACTCTATTTAACCACATGGTTCCTCTCTTTCTCAACCATGAAAAAAATACAGAAAATAGTGTTCTGATATTTATTTTCTCTCTCTATGGATCTTTGGATGCCTCTACTTCTTTCACTTGGTGTCTCTACAGTTTTTGTTCTAGCCATTGTTATTGTAGAGGTATTTTTATAATTCTATTTTATTCCGCCTCTAAACAAATTAATGTATGTTGTTAAGTTTTGTTTCGCGACATAATATTTTTCAGACATGATCTTTCTTATTCAATTTTTCCATCCATTTATTTAAAATTCCAGCCTCAGTGATGACATTTTGCAACAGCTTAACCCCTTTTATATATATATGTCGCATGCTACCCAAATCATCTCATGTCTATACCATTTTTATCCTTTTTCATATTAGTGTTATCATGCGGTCTTAATTTATTAATCTATTATTTGATACCGATTCATTAATCTAGGGGGTTTATGCAGTAGCTGGCTTCTATCATTTCTGGAGGATAATACAATATTCAAATATTTAAGATTTAATAAAATTATGTTACTTTCGATTTAGGAATTTAGAGTTATGATTTAGAGATTTTGATTCTCTCAAATTGACTTATCACTATTTTTAGTTTAGTCTGTCATTATTTTAATCCTTGCGACTTCGTCCCTAAATTTATAGTTCATCGCCACGCGAGTGTTTCAATTAGTTATTTCTCAAATATTATACTAATTAGCCATACACGATAATTAATGCAAGGCGACGACAATTACGAAGACTAGTTCGTGCAAGGCTTTCACCTATCATTAGTGGCTACTATCTTCTATCGAGGTGGGTTTTTAATTGCTTTATACTCTACGGTGGTTTGTAGAGCTCTAATGCAGTGTTATTCATTATTTAATGTTTTAGATAAATGTTTGAGTTAATTGTTTACTATGTGAATCCATTTCTATTGTTATTCTATTGGCAAAGTTATCATTCTATTGGCAAAGTTATCATTCTATTGGCAAAGTTATCATTCTATTGGCAAAGTTTGTGGCAAAGTACATTATATATTGGCAAAGTTTGTGGCAAAGTTATCTAATAGCCAGGGGCTCCAAATGGGGTCCGGGACCGACGGGTCTTCGGGTGCGACCCGCCGTGCTCACTATGTGTGGGAATACCTTAGTCATTTATTTGGCTTTGGGAAGGTCCACAAACTCTATTGGCAAAGTTGGCAAAGTATCAATGGCAAAGTTAATGGCAAAGTATATGTGGCAATGTGAATGTTATTTACTAAGTTGCAGTTACTTGATTATTTATTTTTAGCATTAACTATTGAATGACTTAATCCCACTGAGTGTGCTTGCATGCTCACCCCCAACATTTACAATTTCAGGTTGAATAGTTGGATGGCGAGGAGTGGTGATGGGAGACGATCGATATTATTTATTTAAGAATAAAAGTCTATTTGCGCTCATTTTTATTAAATTGAATTATGGTTATTCTTATGGATATTTGGTTAATGAGTTAGTTATGAAATTCTTGATTTTATTTTAAATTGTTTCCGCTGCAATATTTAAACGTGATTTTAAATATAATAGTCGTTGCGTCCCTTACTTTATCGTTGTAAGTTTAAATTCAATTTTGGCGCGTTTAAAACTAGTTATTTTAACTACTTTTTGAAAGGTCATTATTTTTATATTTGGGGCGTGACAGACATCGAGGCCGATGCAACATGCAACAATTGGAGCATGAAATTATGATATACAGTACATGATACATCTATACTTCCTCCGTTTAAAAATAAAATAAAAAAATAATACACCATTAATTCTACGGTACTTTTTTTCAACTTTTCTCATTTAAAATACTTTTATTTAATGATGGTTGGGAATTTGGGATTCGTCATATAAATTCACATCCCAAATCTTTCTTCTTACACGTCATTGCGGGTCGATTCGAATTCCGAGCCAAAATTATAAAAATATCACCAACAGACGTTTCAGTCATTTTTTATTCAAAAAATTACTGAAATTGAAAGAGAAAAAGAGTATTAAAATTGGACGCAATTGAAGTTAAAAAGAAAAATGATTGAAGTTGATAACATAAATTAAAATTGAACACAAATGGACTAAAATTAACAAAGTTTTTTTTTTTTTTTTAAAAGAACGCCCTAAGTTATACTAGGATGTAAATCAAGTATACTAAAATTTATCCACGAGGAATTTCGAACTGAAACTAAAGAGAAGCAAACTCTTAAATTCCAAATCTATATCATTAGACCAATTTCTTGGAGTCAAGTCATCTTAAAATTCTCAATATTGTACTCCCTCCGTCTCACAATAACTTTCACACTTTTCTTTTCGGGACGTTCCACAATAACTTTCACACCCTTAAAATGAAAAATCTTTTATAAACTCCACCCTCACAATAACCTCAATTTTACACAAATGCCATTATTTTATCTTCACACATACACAAAAGTCAACTCATTTCTTTACTTTATACATAAAGTTTTACAAAATTACCCCTCAAAACTTCACTCATTATTACACTTTCTTAATTTGTGTGCCCATCTACCTATGAAGATTAATATGGGACGGAGGGAGTATTTTTTTACTGAAATTTTGATGATAAAAATCAATGCACGTTGAGCAAAGTATCTTTATTGTATTAGGCAAGGTTTATTTTTGGACTTGGGCTTTTCAAAATTTAGAACTCATTTTAATTTAGGATTTAAAATCTAATTTTAAAAAACTCAATATTATATCCCTACAAATAACATATAAATATCTACCCTACAAATTACACTCAATAAATAAGTAATATAATAATACAATATTATTTACACAATATTTTTATTTATTTAAATTAAAGGATATCTTTATCAATTTATATTTATTAATTTAAATTTATTAGTAGAACGGTGTAATTGTACATTGAATGAAAAAAAATACACTACTTCAAAATGTAATCATATATAAATAATTTTATACGTACGTTGAATCGATGATTTTGTTGACCATAAAAATAGACCTTTAGAACTTTTAGTTGGACATTTTAAATTATGTAACAATCAAATTAATTTTTATATTATTTAATTTTTTATTTTTTTTGTAGAGAAAAGATTTTAAGAAAAAATTAGTGGCACATGAAAAGATTTGAAAAATTAATGGCGTTGGTTATCATAATTTGATAAGTGGATAAAAAAAATATATTGATATTAGATTAAGTTTGAATTAAATATAAATAAGAATTTATTGACATGGTTGATGCGTCGAAAAAGAACGCCTTTAGATATCAGTCGTTCCTCTACGAGCACTGCTAATCACGAATCGAATCACTCGTTTGTCTTTGGCAATTTTCAAGTAAATCTCCTTGGGAATCCGAAAATGACCTGCAAAAGTACGCCGGAGGGGGCTCCGGCGCGGAAGCTCCGACGCTCAAGTCAGAATCGATATTAGGAGAATCAAAGAGGAATTCCCCTGTATCTCTAGGGAAATTCCGGCGAATATTATGGTGTTTCTTCTCAATTCAGTGTGTATTTCGTAAGAATGTATGTATTATGTAAAACGTACCTGAGAATATAGAAATAGCCTGCTTATATACCTGGCCCCTCTCTCGGGAGAGGGAAAGACTCGTTCTCCCTATATCTGCTCGCCTCTTCCTATAAACTCGGCCCACTCCTTTGAAAGCTTGGTCCAAGTCCCTAGATACTCGGCCCCTTCCTATATTGACTCCTTCTTTTGACTGAGTTAGGAAAGGATGAGTCATATTATGCGTTCCCCTTTGGGCCAAATCACTAGGCCCAAAGGCTATTAATTCTCAAATGTGGGCTAAAGGCCCAATTACTCTCATTTCCCTTCTAAGGGTTAAGAGTGTATTAATCTATCCTTCAAGCTCATTGTTCTGATTAAGACCACTATAATTTATCCCGTTTCCACGTGTCGACTTTTCCGAGAGCGGCATATTTTATCCGTATCAATGGTAATGCCACATAGGCGGTGGGCACAACCGGTGGACTCTATATCATTTCCGTTCAACTTTATTGGAGAGATAATCTTTAGTTAGTGAGTAAAACGTAATGGCATGTAGGCGGTGTTTGTTTTGTGATTGGCCAATCCGAATTTGAATTCAATCTCTCTCATTCCATCTCAATCCAAATACAAATACCCGTCTCATCAAAAAGCTCAGGTACATCAGGTATCACCTCGTCATACAAATAACCATCTAGAGGAAGATCGATTAGTTCATGCACGTCCCATAATGAGATGGGCATCTCTCCAAAAGTAGTGAGCAGGGTTTTGGTAGATGGACACCATGCCTCACAAAAAGCTTTGATGATTTTAGAATTACAGTCATAAGTGAAAAAGGAAGCAAAGACAGCGTAATAAATCCTGGCTCCCTTAAGGGTATGTTCACATCGGCTCAAAATGTCCTCAGTCCACTCTCAATATCCTTTGTGATAACCGAATTCGCCAGAAAACTCTATGGTTCCTGATTCGGGTGGAATTTACACGTTTTAGAGGCACATGTGAAGCATGTTTTGATGTGGATTTCATTGAATTATGCATGGAATATGATTGTTTAAGCCGAAATGAGAGAAAGGTTGTGTTTTGTCGATTTTGTAGATAAAACGATGGAATTTGGAGCAAAACACAGACCACAAGTGATCGGACCGGAAAGATGAGTGCACGGTTGGATTCGTCTCGAAAAACGAAGTGGATTAGCCAAAGGAATCGAGTCAATCCGACACCCGAGGCGAAAGTTATGCATGGAACGAGAAGGGGAGGAGGCAACTCGGCCGAGTGAGTAAACTCGGCCGAATCTGAGACTTTGAGCTCTACTGCGCACTCGGCCGAGTGAGGTTACTCGGCCGAATCTGCAACTTTGCATTCCACTGCGCACTCGGCCGAGTGAGCCAACTCGGCCGAGTAAGGATGAAAGTCGTAGCCACTGGAGTTTGAAGACCACTCGGCCGAGTGACTCCAACTCGGCCGAGTCGCTGCTGGAAAGAATTGTTACACGCTTTTTAAGTATTCCACTCGACCGAGTGACCCCAATTTCGGTGCCAAACTTGTATTTTCTCCATTTTTGAGGGATCAACTTGCAAATATGCCATCCAAACCCTTCCCCAACACTATATAAGCCCCCTTTCTTGAAATCCAAGAGATTCTCCCCCAATCCACACATAGTTACACATACTTGAAGGTGTTTTGGCCATTTCTCTCTCAATTCTTCACCAAATCAAGGAAGAAAGGATGCAATAGCTCCCAAATTCCATTCCCTACCACATTCTAGACTAAGCTTTCTTTTTCTTTTCCTTTTTATTTAGTTATTTAATTTGAATTTTGTAATTTGATTATGTTAGTAGTTAGCTAAACAAATTTGTGGTTCTAAGGCTATGTTTATACTTTGGATGATGCTTATGAATTAATTTCTTGTTTATTTGGTGGTTGTGTTGCTATTTCTATTTGAATGCTTAACTTTCATTGCAAAACATGTTGTCAATGGCCATGATAGTATGTTTTATCTATTGTTAATTGGAATTGGATTGAGAAATCTCTTTCATTAATCGTATTTAAGCATTCGACCCAATATTCTTGTGAGCTCGAGAGAGAGGATCAATTATTGGGAGGGTATTAGATGATCTTAGGAACTTTTTGGGGATTTCTTATGCATGCTTAGTAGAGATGCTAGTTTGTATGATATGTCTCTTGGATTAATTGGATCGAGAGAACTATTAATTCACCATTTGTGATCAACCTTATAGTAATCAACACACCACTACTTAATTAAGCCTTTAATCATAAGTTGAACCCTTAGTGTGACATATGCCTTGGAACCCACCTTCTTTCTTTGAGTTTTCACCCATTTTACTTTCGTTTCGTGATTCGTATGCTATTTGATCGATTTCTTATTTACTCTTTCGTTGTCTATTTGTGACACATTGTTAGGCAATCTTAGGGGTAATTCAACATTCAAACTATTCGATCACGTCTACTTAGAACTCGATTAACAAACTACCCTTTTACGCTTAACCTCCATGTGGGATCGACCTCGTGCTTATCACGCTACGATAGACGTCGTACACTTGCGGTTGTTTATTTTAGTGTTGCATAACACGTGTATCAAGTTTATGGCGCCGCTGCCGGGGAGGTTTTTATAAGCTCTAGAGTGTAGGCAAGGAGAGTTTTAGTTTAGACAATTTATTTACTTTCTTTATTTGCAAAAATCCAAAAATATTTGAGTTTGTTATCTTGATCTTAATTACAATTCTCACTCTCGTTTGTTCTTTTGATAGACATGGTTTATGATTACACGATCTAGGAGGAACCACCAAGAAGTGCTACCTTTAGATCCGGAGATTGAGGCCAATTGTCGAAGAAGGAACGCCGAAAGGAGAAGACTAGAGTTGGAAAGAATGAACCGAAGGGAAAATCCGGTTGAAGAAGAGGAGGAACTTGAGAATCACGGGGTCGAAGGAGTCGAGGAACCTAACGGGAATGGAGGTAACCGACCTCAAGGGGTGCTAAGGGACAACTTTCGTCGTAGAGTTGAAGAGAACATTGGGATGGAAAGAAATGTAGAGCAACGGGAGGAAAACGGGAATCAACGAGTTTTGAGAGACCATTTCCGCCCCATCCCAAGGCCCTATGGAGGAGCGGGTCGGGAACCCGTTGATGCTCATAACTTTGAGCTCAAACCGGCGCTAATCATGATGGTCCAAAACAACCAATTTGGAGGGTTGTCAAAGGAGGATCCTAACCACCATTTATCTCAATTCTTAGAGATAAGTGGAACGGTTAAGATCAATCGTGTCCCTCAAGATTACATCCGTCTCCAATTGTTCTCATTCTCCCTCCGTGATCGTGCAAAGCAATGGTACATGTCTCTTGATCTAAGGACGATCGAAAATTGGGCCGACCTTGTAGATGCCTTCCTTATGAAGTACTTTCCTCCAAGCAAGACCATCAAGATAAGAGGAGAAATTTCTTCTTTCATGCAAGACGATGATGAGTCTTTAGCCGGGGCTTGGGAACGCTTCAAGGATCTCATAAGGAGTTGTCCTCAACACGGGTTCTCAAGAGACCAATTGATTTGTTACTTCTACAATGGGATGGACCATCGAACGAGAGGGATGGTGGATGCCTCGGCCGGTGGAGGTTCTTTGCTAGGAAAGACGACGGATAAGGGTTATGTGCTTTTAGAGGAGATGGCTAAGAATGACAACCAATGGCCATCCGAGAGAAGACAAAACCGGAAGGTTGCCTCAACCCAAGATTTGGATGAGAATGTTAAACTCTCCAACAAAGTGGATAAGCTAATCTCTTTGATGACGGTCAAAGCACTAGTGGAGCCCAATAATGATCAATATGAAGAGGCCCATTTTATGAACAACCAACGGGATCGTCATTTTCGAGAGAGAGGGTGTGGAGAAAGACAAACCCATGGGAACTATCACCCCTCTAATCCAAACCAATACCATCCCGGCTTGAGAAACCATGAAAATTTCTCCTATGCTAACACAAGGAACACCATCATACCACCTCCGAATTTCAACGTAAGAGATGGTGAAATTGTGGAATCTCCATCAAAGTTATCTTTGGAAGAGATGTTTGGTGCATTCATGGGAGAAACCAAAAACTTCATGAGAGAGACTAGGGAGAATGCAACCAAAACTTGGCAAAGAATTGATGAGCATGGTGAGATGATCAAGAATGTGGCCAACAATGTGAAGGCCATAGAAAAGCAAATAGGCCAACTCTCTAATGCCATTGGAAAGCAACACGTTCCGGGGCAAAAATTAGGGTTATGGTTAGAATTATTTTTTTAGGGTTAAGGGGGTGTATTCATCTAACAAATATTGAATAACGGAGTAAACTGTGTATTTAATATTTATATTTAATTAATAAATGAAGAAGTGGATATACTTAATAGAGCTGGAGGGGTGTATAGACAACGCCTTAACAAATAAATCGGTTTTTTTAATAAAATATTACTCCCTCCGTCCCATACTTGAAGGTACATTTTACCATTTTGGGCGTCCCATAAATGAAGGCACATTACCTAAAATAGCAAAAACACTTTTAAACAATCTCCTTAAAACATCACAATATTACAACAAATGTCACTACTTTATTACATTAAAAAGTAACTTTATTACTATTTATAAACTTGAAAAGTCTTTACTACCCCCACTTTATCATACACAATACTAATAAACAATGCATTCATTAAAACTCGTGTCCAATTCATTTTGTGCCTTCAAGTATGAGACGGAGTGAGTACTATTTAAAATTTAAATTAATAAAATATAATTGTTTGATGGAGTTTTAATAAAATAAATAGAAACGCCAGATGAAAGGGCGCCCAAAGGAGACAGAATCTGAAAAGTGTCAGAAATTATGTGAAATTGGAGGGTGAAGGGCGCCAATAGCATTGGCAACAATGGAATCTCGACGGGGAAGGGGGTGGTAGAGTGGGTGGGTGGGAGGAAAGTTGGGACAACTTTTTTATAAAATACGGAGTAATACTTTTTCATTATCCAATTTTATTATTCTCATCTTTTTTTGAAAAAATTTATATTCATACTTTTTTATGTCCACCTTTCCACTCTCACGTATTTACTTAAATTGTTATTGATTTTATTCATAAACAATCACTTTATTTATAAATGGACCATGCAAATTGGACGGAAGGAGTATTATTTTTCTAGTGTTTCACTGTATATTACTCAATTTGTTATTTTATATTGTTCTACTTATATATGGATACACGCAAGTATTTTTTTTTTTAAATGAAAAAATCAAGTCATTTATTATTAAAAAGGTCATGGCTAAACAAAACTCTGATTCTACTATATATATATATATATATACATGACTTCAATTACTATACACCCAACACAAAATATAGTTTTTAAAAAAATTAATACCCATACCTCAATTTTAGGTAATTATAATTTAATTCTAAAAAAATAAAAAATTATGAAAAAATTATTTTTCACCGACGGAACGGAAGAAACGTGCAAAAAAAAAAAGTAAAAAGTGAGTTCAAGTTTAAAACGAGAAGTTCCAAACATTCGTAATTTCTTTAGTTTTAATCAAAATTTAGAAATTTTATTTTTGTGATTTTTTTAAATATCTTAAATTTATTTATTTTTTCTTTTTCTTGTTAAAAAATCAAGTCATTTATTTAAAAAAATGTAGGGAGTAAATAGAATATAATAAAATAATAAATGACGTGTTTACCAAAAATAAAATGGATAATATGCCGTTGAACAACTCAAATGGAAAAATGAATAATATATAGTGGAACAATATAAAATTAAAAATTGAATACTCCCTCCGTCTCAGAAATACATTCATAGGTAGGTGGACACGCATACTAAGAAAGTGTAATAATAAGTGAAATTTTAAGGGGTAATTTTGTAAAAATTTATGTATAAAGTAAATAAATGAATTAATTTTTGTGTATGTGTGGAGAAAAAGTAATGTCATTTGTGTAAAATTGAGAATATTGTAAGAGTTGAGTTTATAAAAAGTTTCCAGTTTTAAGGGTGTGAAAGTTTTTATAGAACGTCCGAAAAAAAAATATGAAAATAATTGTGGGACGGAGGGAGTAATATATAGTAAAAGTGTAAAACCGAGGAAATAATAAATACGTAGTACTCCACTATTTATGAAAAAGTTGTCCCAACTTTCCTCCCACCCACCCACCCCCCTATCACCCCACGTCCAGATTCCATTGTTGCCAACGCCCTTCACCTCCTTTGAGCGCCCTTTCATCTGGCGCTTCTATTTATTTTTTTTAAAACACCATCAAACAATTATATTCTATTAATTTAAATTTTAAATAGTAATATTTTATTAAAAAAACCCAAATAAATCCCACAATCCGAATTCAAACTATGTTGAATTAATTAAATAAGTAAGACATTTCAGTGGGGTCTGACTATATGCACCTCCATTTCGGAGGGATGCACTCCCCCGATTGATGTACCCCCTAAAATCGGCCCAAGATAGATGCACCCCCTTAATAATCTTAAATGTCATTTTCTCCATTAAATTCCTATTACTACCCACACACCCCCCCCCCTCAAACCCTATTTTCTCCTCTTATCTTCATCTTCTTCTCTTCCCTCAAACCATTCCTCCACCAGCCCCGTCGCCGCCAACGACACCCTCCCTCGCCCCCACCCTCGCAGCCACGGTCGCGCCCCCTCCCTTTCCCATTTCCCCCCACCCTTCAGCCCCTTCCCTGCGACTATAAAAAAAAAAAAAAAAACAATTTGCCAGCGGCCGCCCCCTCCCCCTCTCTTCACCGGCGCGGCCGACCACCGCAATATAAAAAAAAAAAAAAACTGCTTCCAGCGGCCGCCCCCATCCCCCTCTCTTCACCGGTGCGGCAGACCACCGCATTTTTATTTAAAAAAAAAAACGGCTTCCAGCGGCCCCGCGACCGCCCCCATCCATCGGCCGCCGCCTACCTCTCTCTTCACCGGCGTTGGCCCACCCCACGCCGCTCCGTCCACGGCGTTAGTGCACCCCGATTTGCCGTCCACGCACGGTGTTAGCCCAATTTTTTTTTAATTTCGACACTATAATGTCGACCATGTACACTCTCGTCGACAAAATGTTGTCGACGAGAGTGTATATGATCGACATTACATTGTCAATCGACCTTTGTTGGTCGACCATATATCCTCCCGTCGACAACAATTTGTCGACGGGAGGATATATGGTCGGCACTAGTTTGATGAAACAAACAAAAAAATTGTCAATTTTTCTAAGTTTTTTTAGGCCTAAAAAAAGAGGTTTGATAACTAAACATTTCAACTTCACAACTTGCTTGTTAATGTGTATGATAATGGTGTTTTATGGATACAAATTGTTGATTTGTTGAATTTTTTTAATTTCTTGCTACCAGAAAAAATGGTGACGGCTGCCGGAAGTATGATTTAGGAATAAGGTGAAACAAATGATAGTAGCGGGGTGCGTTCGGTAAGGGGGTGCATATAGTATGCTATATTTTAATGAAGGGTATTTTTAATTTTTTACCCTATTATTTTATTAATAAAATTAAAGGGGGAGTGCATCTCTCCGAAATGGAGGTGCATATAGTCGAACCCCGGGCCTATCTTTATTATATATATTTGCAAACATTTTTTTATAGCCACGTGTCGCTTATTCATTGGTCTATCTCAACCTCTCTCTTCTCAAATCACTGTATTTCAAAATCCCTGAATTCTCATTCATTCTACACTTTTCTTTTAATCTCATCCATTCATTTTAAAACTTAATCTTGACCCTACATTCTTAATCTTATTTCCTATATAAATCTCTCATCTCTTCTCAAAATTCCTAATTTCTCATTCATTCTCAATTTTATTTTTTATCTCATCCATTGATTATAAACAATTTATTGAATTTTGAAAATTTGAAGATTGTCTACTCAATAAAAATTCAACAATTTGTCTTTCCTCTACTCAATGATATCATGGTTTAAAGATTGTGACTTTTAAGATGTATTTTTTATCTCATCCATTGATTATAATCAATTTATGGAAGATTTTGAATTTATTTTTTATCTCATCTAATTGGAGATTTTAGATTTTGAAAATTTGAAGATTGTCTACTCAATAGAAATCCATTGAATTTTGAAAATTTGAAGATTGTCTACTCAATAAAAATCCAACAATTTGTCTTTCCTCTACTCAATGATATCATGGTTTAAAGATTGTGACTTTGAAGATTGTGAAGAAATAGAAATCCAACAATTCGTCTACTCGATCAATGATATTTAAAGATTGTGAAGAAATTTTGAAGATTGAAGATTTTTGTAATTTATGTATATTTCTTACATTTGAAATTTTTTGTAATTTATGTTGTGAGATTGTGACTTTGAAGATTGTGAATAAGATTAAATTTATGTATATTTCTTCTTAATTATATAAATCCCTCATCTCTTCTCAAAATCCCTAATTTCTCATTCATTCTCAATTTTATTTTTTATCTCATCCATTGATTATAATCAATTTATTTAAGATTTTGGATTTTGAAAATTTGAAGATTGTCTACTCAATAGAAATCCAACAAATCCATTCTCACGAAATTTTATTTTTCCCCGAAATTTTACTTTTCCTTATGCTTGGGTATTACACAATACTATAAAAATAAATTAAACTAAAGAACTTTATTTGTGTATATCTTTCACTTAAATAAAAACATTAATAATATTTAAATAAATTTAATTTTAATTTTATTCCAAAAATTACTCCATTGACTTTTTTTCCTAAAATTACTCCAACAAACAATAATATTTTATAATTAATTTCAACCAAATCTATCTTAATAATATTTAAATAAATCTATCTTAATAATATCTAAATAAATTTAATTTTAATCTTATTCCTAAAATTACTCCAACAATAAAATTTGATTTTTTATAAATTAAAAAATTTAATATGCACAATGTATTTTGACTTTAATTTTTATAAATCTAACTTAAATAAATTACTCCAACAATAAGATTTGATTTTTTTTCCCTAAAATTACTTCAACAATAATATTTTATAATTTCAACCAAATCTATATTAATAATATTTAAATAAATCTATGTTAATAATATCTAAATAAATTTAATTTTAATCTTATTCCTAAAATTACTCCAACAATAAATTTTGATTTTTTATAAATCCAAAAATTTAATATGCACGATGTATTTTGACTTTAATTTTTATAAATTTAACTTAAATAAATTTAATCTATCTTAATAATATCTAAATAATTCTATCTTAATAATATCTAAATAAATTTAATTTTAATCTTATTCCTAAAATTACTCCAACAATAAGATTTGATTTTTTTTCCTATTTAATTTATCTTAATAATATTTAAATAAATTTAATTTTAATCTTATTCCTAAAATTACTCCAACTATAAATTTAAAAATTTAATATTTTGACTTTAATTTTTATAAATCTAACTTAAATAAATTACTCTAACAATAAGATTTGATTTTTTTCCTCTAAAATTACTCCAACAATAATATTTTATAATTTCAACCAAATCTATATTAATATTATTTAAATAAATATATCTTAATAATATCTAAATAAATTTAATTTTAATCTTATTCCTAAAATTACTCCAACAATGAATTTTAATTTTTTATAAATCCAAAAATTTAATATGCACAATGTATTTTGACTTTAAATTTTATAAATTTAACTTAAATAAATTTAATCTATCTTAATAATATCTAAATAAATTTAATTTTAATCTTATTCCTAAAATTACTACAACAAAGATTTGATTTTTTTTCCTAAAACAACAACCGACATTCTTACTCAATTGATCTATTTTTTTTCAGAATTTTAATGTACTTTTTTAGTATAATTTTAACAATATACTTATTTCAAATTTTAGAAAGATCTAGATGACAAAATGCAATCAGAACTTGAAATGTTGTTGGGCAAGAAATTCATTTTTCGAATCCATATTTCATTATTCAACTTGAGAAATAACTACACGGTATACACCATTGTAAAGTCATCTTCAGATGAAGAATTAATTAAAAAAATTGAAGCCAAGAATGATTTTTCAAAGGTAACTTCTTCAAAGGTATCTCCTATTTCGGAAGGAAAGGTAATAATATTTTTTACCAATTTTTTTATTTTAGTTCTTTTAATATATCTATTTTATAAAAAATTGAATTAATTTTTTTAATTATACTTTATTTCAGAGTAAGACTATTTCGTCAATAAATGACAACGAAGATATCGAGTGTGTAGAAGTTACTACACGATATAACAGAAAGTTGGATGAAGATGAGTTTTCCATTGGTGACAATATTGATAAGGATTTTCAAATTCAGTGAATTGTATTTTTTTTTTTTTTTTGAAGTTTTGTTATCGTTTTTTCATTTTTTTTTTTTTTTGGATTATGTTTTTTTATAGAATGACATGATTTAAAAATTTGAGTAAAACTAACTGGAATAAAATATAAATAAATTGAATAAAATAGTTTAAATAATTTTGAATAAAAAAATTGAAAAAAGAAAATTGAATTAAAAAAAATACTCTAATAAAATTATATAAAATTAAATTAGATTAAAAATTATTATAATTATTAAAAATTAATAAAATATACTTATTTCAAACCCGCGTAGTACGCGGGTCTTACACTAGTTTTCTTAATAAATCAAGCCCAAATTATATGCTGCCCTATTTCTCTTTGGCCACGGTTATACATACACTCCACTCGATTAACACACACATCACAGGATGAGTACACGGGTTTTTAGTTGTAAACCCTAAATTTCCATATTCTCTTTCCCTCCCTTTTTTTTCTCTGCACACACCCATTCTCCTCCACCCAAAAACGCCGCCTCCCCTCCTCCCAAGGTCGACCCTCCTCCAAGCAGCGCGGCCGCCGTCGCCCTTTCTCCCAAGCGATGCGTCTTTTCGCAGATCAAGCGCTGCCTCTCCCCAGCCCCGTTCTCCGCGCCGCGCCGCTCGTTCTCACCACCTCCTCCCCTAAGCCACGCCGCCCCTCCCTTTCAGGTAATGGTAATGTTCAATTTTGATTTTTAGGGTTTAGGGTTCAACTGCCTCCTCTCTAGAAATTCAAATCGAAAAAAATTTTAGATCTATAATCCTTCCATAATTATTTTCGATTTTTTTGCTTCTTTTCCAAAAAAAAAAAAAAAAAAAATTCGAAATTTGTATTTATTCGATTTTTTTTTTTACTGAAACTGGGGTATATTTCAATTTTCGTATTGTTTTCAATTTATTTTTTTCGATTTGTTTTGTTGAAAATTGTTGTTTTTTTGCTTTAATTTTGTGAGTTTGTATTTCGTTGTTGGAATGATATTGTTTTGAATGAGATGATTGTTTGAGTATTTTTCTTTCTCATAGACATAAACACATGTTCTTGGTATCAGACCAGCATGCCGACCGACATGCGTATATGGATACTTTAATGGATGGAAGTTCTTTTTAGATGGATCTGGCTCGAACTTTTTTTAAGGATAGGAGGCCTATTGATTTTGAAGGTAAAATAATCTAACTCCATTCAAATGAAATTCCATCCTTTCATTTTCTACTTTTGTCCTACCTGTGAAGTTCCTTCATGAAATTAAGATCAAGAATTGAGTGAATTCCACTTGGAGCCTCATTTTTCTAGATATTTACTTCACAATTTTAATTGCAACATACACATTGGATCTAAAACTTCATCATCTAGACATTAATCTATTCGACTTCTGTAATGCCTACCTGTTTCTTGCAATATATTCATTGTATGCATGAAATGAACTTTGAGTTACTTGAAACTAGATGTGATTCTTTTCTAATGGAGCAGGATTGCCACATTAGGACAATCGTTTGCTACTTAAAAAATGGACCACCCTTGGTCTTTTGAACAAGCTATCACCATTTCCTATGTACCAGATTATTGTTAATTGCATTCATTTCAAGGAGTCCCAAGTGGCCTATTGTAATCCCAATTTGAGCATTGAATGTTTTTTTTAAAGGAGATTTTTCCCATTTTGAGGAAAGTTTTGATGTCAATGTTTACAAAGATGTAGCTATTTTCTTTATTATTATTAACCAGATTTACCCAACTGCTTCCCTGCAGGCCTAAAAAACTGCATTAGACGAGGACACTCATATATCGAAGGAGTTGAAGAATTACTTATGTATTTAAAGAAAAATGGATATGAAATGCATTCTGCAACTAACTATCTAAGTTGGTATGCTTAAATAAACAATGCTTTAGTAAAACTTCATTCTCCTATAGTTTGTTTAACTACTTTTCCTGTTGCAGGTATGAAATTATTGAGGAGAAGCTAAAACTCTCAACTTATTTATCTTGGACATTCTGTTCGTTCAAAATGGGTAAAAAAAATTCTCCGATCTATTTCAATTTTTAATCTCATTTATTCGATGGTCAAAAGGTGTATTTGGTAATTAAATGCTCTCATTTATTTTTGAAAACTAGGGATGCTTTTCTAGAGATTGAACATCCACCAAATTTTATACTCCTATATTCTGAGTTTTGCACTCATTAATAGGATTAGGAATTTAGGAGTTCCCTTTTGGTATACACTACTAATTAATGTCTAAATCCTATGTTTACTGATTTTGGAGTATAATATAGGTATCTGTTTGTCTTGGGCTGGACTGGGTTTAACTTTTTGTTAAATAAAAATGAAAACAGCCATGCAAAAACTGTTGTTTACATTCTGAGTTGCTGCTGTATGTACAATCTTTGTGTGATCCCGTGATCTTCCTTATTTCCTTTACAGTTATGCATTCTGCTAATCCACATCTTAATTTCTCCCTCCTCGGCCTTTAATTTACTATTTATCTTTTTTAGTGTTTTTTTTTCTTTTGAAAAAAATGTAAGTTGAATCAGGATTCATGCCTACGAATATGTATCTTCACAAGAAAAAACATTAAGATGCTTGTAAAATCGTCACACTTGTGTTTGTTCCTCTTTCAAATTTTGTAAAAAAAAATTTTCTCCTTGACTTTTTCTCAATATCTGAGTACCCGATTCTATTGAAAGGATTTGATACTTTATATTCTCTTCTTGTCCTTCTTTGATTGACTACATTGCCTTTTTCTAATGCATGGGATATCTTGGTTTGTGCAGTAATATATGGCTCCAAGTCGAAGAAAGGTGCCTAGAACTGGCTGCTGCAAAAGTGGAAGGTTAGTGATCTCGTGCTTGCCCAAGTCAAATGATTTTTGGTGTGGCTTGCAACCAAGTATATCTATTACTCCTTTTCTATTTTTAATTTTGGAAAATTATTTAGTTTACTTTCATGTTTGCTTTAATTAATGATATATGATGATATTTCTGGTAAATGTCCCTAAAGTTGGAGAAATAAAATTCTAATTCGACATTTGGAATTTAGTCGGTTTAAGAATATATAATGTCCCGAAATGTCCCTAAGGTTGTAGAAATAAAATTCCAATTCGAAAATTGGAATTTCGTCGGTTTAAGAATATATAATGTCCCGAAATGTCCCTAAAGTTGGAGAAATAAAATTCCAATTCTAGAATTGGAATTTAGTCGGTTTAAATATATGTAATGTCCCGAAATGTCACAAAAGTTGGAGAAATAAAATTTCAATTTGAGAATTGGAATTTCATCGGTTTAAGAATATGTAATGTCCCGAAATATCCCTAAAGTTGGAGAAATGAAATTCCAATTCGAGAATTGGAATTTCGTCGGTTTAAAAACATGTAATGTCCCGAAATGTCTCTAAAGTTGGAGAAATAAAATTCCAAATCAAGAATTAGAATTTCGTCGGTTTAAGAATATGTAATGTCCCGAAATGTCCCTAAAGTTGTTGAAATAAAATTCCAATTCGAGAATTGGAATTTTGTCGGTTTAAGAATATACAATGTCCCGAAAGTTGGAGAAATAAAATTTCGTCAGTTTAAGAATATACAATGTCCCGAAATGTCCCTAAAGTTGGAGAAATAAAATTCCAATTCAAGAATTGGAATTTTGTCGGTTTAAGAATATGTAATGTCCCAAAATGTCCCTAAAGTTGGAGAAATAAAATTCCAATTCAAGAATTGAAATTTTAAGTTGGAGAAATAAAATTCCAATTCGAGAATTGGAATTTCGTCGGTTTAAGAATATGTAATGTCCTGAAATGTCCCTAAAGTTGGAAAAATAAAATTCCAATTCGACAATTGGAATTTCGTCGGTTTAAGAATATACAATGTCCTGAAATGTCCCTAAAGTTAGAAATAAAATTCCAATTCAAGAATTGGAATTTCGTCGGTTTAAGAATACGTAATGTCCCGAAATGTCCCTAAAGTTGGAGAAATAAATTCCAGTTCGAGAATTGAAATTTAGTCGGTTTAAGAATATGTAATGTCCCGAAATGTCCCAAAAGTTGGAGAAATAAAATTCCAATTCGAGAATTGGAATTTCGTCGGTTTGGAGAAATAAATTTCCAATTCGAGAATTGGAATTTCGTCGGTTTAAGAATATGTAATGTCCCAAAATGTCCCTAAAGTTGGAGAAATAAAATTCCAATTCAAGAATTGGAATTTTGTCGGTTTAAGAATATGTAATGTCCCGAAATATCCCAAAAGTTAGAGAAATAAAATTCCAATTCGAGAATTGGAATTTCGTCGGTTTAAGAATATGTAAAGTCCCGAAATGTCCCTAAAGTTGGAGAAATAAAATTCCAATTCAAGAATTGGAATTTTGTCGGTTTAAGAATATGTAATGTCTCGAAATATCCCAAAAGTTAGAGAAATAAAATTCCAATTCTCGAATTGGAATTGCGTCGGTTTAAGAATATGTAATGTTCCGAAATGTTCCAAAAGTTAGAGAAATAAAATTCCAATTCGAGAATTGGAATTTCGTCGGTTTAAGAATATGTAATGTCCCGAAATGTCCCTAAAGTTGGAAAAATAAAATTCCAATTCGAGAATTGGAATTTCGTCGGTTAAAGAATATACAATGTCCTGAAATGTCCCTAAAGTTGGAAAAATAAAATTTCAATTCGACAATTGGAATTTCGTCGGTTTAAGAATATACAATGTCCTGAAATGTCTCTAAAGTTAGAGAAATAAAATTCCAATTCAAGAATTGGAATTTCGTCGGTTTAAGAATACGTAATGTCCCGAAATGTCCCTAAAGTTGGAGAAATAAAATTCCAGTTCGAGAATTGAAATTTCGTCGGTTTAAGAATATGTAATGTCCCGAAATGTCCCAAAAGTTGGAGAAATAAAATTTCAATTCGAGAATTGGAATTTCGTCGGTTTAAAAATATGTAATGTCCCAAAATGTCCCGAAAGTTGGAGAAATAAAATTTCAATTCGAGAATTGGAATTTCGTCGGTTTAAGAATATGTAATGTACCTAAATGTCTCTAAAGTTGGAGAAATAAAATTCCAATTCGAGAATTGGAATTTCGTCGTTTTAAGAATATGTAATGTCCTGAAATGTCCCTAAAGTTGGAAAAATAAAATTCCAATTCGAGAATTGGAATTTCGTCGGTTTAAGAATATACAATGTCCTGAAATGTCCCTAAAGTTGGAAAAATAAAATTCCAATTTGACAATTGGAATTTCGTCGGTTTAAGAATATACAATGTCCTGAAATGTCCATAAAGTTAGAGAAATAAAATTCCAATTCAAGAATTGGAATTTCGTCGGTTTAAGAATACGTAATGTCCCGAAATGTCCCTAAAGTTGGAGAAATAAAATTCCAATTCGAGAATTGAAATTTCGTCGGTTTAAGAATATGTAATGTCCAGAAATGTCCCAAAAGTGGGAGAAATAAAATTCCAATTCGAGAATTGGAAATTCGTCGGTTTAAAAATACGTGTAATGTCCCAAAATGTTTCGAAAGTTGGAGAAATAAAATTTCAATTCGAGAATTGGAATTTCGTCGGTTTAAAAATATGTAATGTCCCAAAATGTCCCGAAAGTTGGAGAAATAAAATTTCAATTCGAGAATTGGAATTTCGTCGGTTTAAGAATATGTAATGTACCGAAATGTCTCTAAAGTTGGAGAAATAAAATTCCAATTCGAGAATTGGAATTTCGTCGTTTTAAGAATATGTAATGTCCTGAAATGTCCCTAAAGTTGGAAAAATAAAATTCCAATTCGAGAATTGGAATTTCGTCGGTTTAAGAATATACAATGTCCTGAAATGTCCCTAAAGTTGGAAAAATAAAATTCCAATTTGACAATTGGAATTTCGTCGGTTTAAGAATATACAATGTCCTGAAATGTCCATAAAGTTAGAGAAATAAAATTCCAATTCAAGAATTGGAATTTCGTCGGTTTAAGAATACGTAATGTCCCGAAATGTCCCTAAAGTTGGAGAAATAAAATTCCAATTCGAGAATTGAAATTTCGTCGGTTTAAGAATATGTAATGTCCAGAAATGTCCCAAAAGTGGGAGAAATAAAATTCCAATTCGAGAATTGGAAATTCGTCGGTTTAAAAATACGTGTAATGTCCCAAAATGTTTCGAAAGTTGGAGAAATAAAATTTCAATTCGAGAATTGGAATTTCGTCGGTTTAAGAAAATGTAATGTCCCGAAATGTCCCTAAAGTTGCTGAAATAAAATTCCAATTCGAGAATTGGAATTTCGTCGGTTTAAGAATATACAATCTCCCGAAAGTTGGAGAAATAAAATTTCGCTAGTTTAAGAATATACAATGTCCCAAAAGTTTGAGAAATAAAATTCCAATTCGAGATTGGAATTTCTTTGGTTTAAGAATATGTAATGTCCCGAAATGTCTCTAAAGTTGGAGAAATAAAATTCCAGTTCGAGAATTGAAATTTTTTCGGTTTAAGAATATGTAACGTCACGAAATGACGCGAAAGTTGAAGAAATAAAATTTCAGTTCTTGAAATGGAATTTTGTTGGTTTAAGAATATGTAATGTTCTAAAATTGTCCCTAATGTTGAAGAAATAGAATACCAATTCGAGAATTGGAATTTCGTCGGTTTGGAGAAATAAATTTTCAATTCGAGAATTGGAATTTCGTCGGTTTAAGAATATGTAATGTCCCGAAATGTCCCTAAATTTGGAGAAATAAAATTCCAATTCAAGAATTGGAATTTTGTCGGTTTAAGAATATGTAATGTCCCGAAATATCCCTAAATTTGGAGAAATAAAATTCCAATTCGAGAGTTGGAATTTTGTCGGTTTAAGAATATGTAATGTCCCGAAATGTTTCAAAAGTTAGAGAAATAAAATTCCAATTCGAGAATTGGAATTTCGTCGTTTTAAGAATATGTAATGTCCCGAAATGTTCCAAAAGTTGGAGAAATAAAATTCCAATTCGAGAATTGGAATTTCGTCGGTTTAAAAATATGTAATGTCCCAAAATGTCTCGAAAGTTGGAGAAATAAAATTTCAATTCGAGAATTGGAATTTCGTCGATTTAAGAAACTGTAATGTCCCGAAATGTCCCTAAAGTTGCTGAAATAAAATTCCAATTCGAGAATTGGAATTTCGTCGGTTTAAGAATATGTAATGTCCTGAAATGTCCCTAAAGTTGGAAAAATAAAATTCCAATTCGAGAATTGAAATTTCGTCGGTTTAAGAATATACAATGTCCTGAAATGTCCCTAAAGTTGGAAAAAAAAATTCCAATTCGACAATTGGAATTTCGTCGGTTTAAGAATATACAATGTCCTGAAATGTCCCTAAAGTTAGAGAAATAAAATTCCAATTCGAGAATTGGAATTTCGTCGGTTTAAGAATATGTAATGTCTCGAAATATCCCAAAAGTTGGAGAAATAAAATTCCAATTCGAGAATTGGAATTGCGTCGGTTTAAGAATATATAATGTCCCGAAATGTTCCAAAAGGGGAGAAATAAAATTCCAATTCGAGAATTGGAATTTCGTTGGTTTAAGAATATGTAATGTCCTGAAATGTTCCTAAAGTTGGAAAAATAAAATTCCAATTCGAGAATTGGAATTTCGTCGGTTTAAGAATATACAATGTCATGAAATGTCCCTAAAGTTGGAAAAATAAAATTCCAATTCAAGAATTGGAATTTCGTCGGTTTAAGAATACGTAATGTCCCGAAATGTCCCTAAAGTTGGAGAAATAAAATTACAGTTCGAGAATTGAAATTTCGTCGGTTTAAGAATATGTAATGTCCCGAAATGTCCCAAAAGTTGGAGAAATAAAATTCCAATTCGAGAATTGGAATTTCATCGGTTTAAAAATATGTAATGTCCCAAAAAGTCCCGAAATTTGGAGAAATAAAATTTCAATTCGAGAATTGGAATTTCGTCGGTTTAAAAAAATTGGAAATTTGTCGGTTTAAGAACATGTAATGTACCGAAATGTCTCTAAAGTTGGAGAAATAAAATTCCAATTCGAGAATTGGAATTTTTTCGGTTTAAGAATATGTAACGTCACGAAATGACGCGAAAGTTGAAGAAATAAAATTTCAGTTCTCGAAATGGAATTTTGTTGGTTTAAGAATATGTAATGTTCTAAAAATGTCCCTAATGTTGAAGAAATAGAATACCAATTCGAGAATTGGAATTTCGTCGGTTTATGAATATGTAATGTCCCGAAATGTCCCTATAGTTGGAGAAATAAAATTTCACTTCGAGAATTGGAATTTCGTTGGTTTAAGAATATATGTAATGTCCTGAAATTTCCCTAAAGTTGGAGAAAGAAAATTCCAGTTTGAGAACTGAAATTTCGTCGATTTAAGAATATACAATGTCCTGAAATGTCCAAAAAGTTGGAGAAATAAAATTCCAATTCGAGAATTGGAATTTCGTCGATTTAAGAATATGTAATGTCCCGAAATGTCCCTAAAGTCGGAGAAATAAAATTCAAATTCTCGAATTGGAATTTCGTCGGTTTAAAAATATGCAATGTCCCGAAATGACCCGAAAGTTGCAGAAATAAAAATTCCAATTCTCGAATTAGAATTTCGTCGGTTTAAGAATATGTAATGTCCCGAAATGACCATAATGTTTAAGAAATAAAATACGAATTCGAGAATTGGAATTTCGTCGGTTTGGAGAAATAAAATTCCATTTCGAGAATTTGAATTTCATCGGTTTAAGAATATGTAATGTCTAGAAATGTCCCAAAAGTTGAGAAATAAAATTCCAATTCGAGAATTGGAATTTCTTCGGTTTAAGAATATGTAATGTCCCTAAAGTTCGAGAATTGAAATTTCGTCGGTTTAAGAATATGTAATGTCCCGAAATGTCCCAAAAGTTGGAGAAATAAAATTTCAATTCGAGAATTGGAATTTCGTCGGTTTAAAAATATGTAATGTCCCAAAATGTCCCGAAAGTTGGAGAAATAAAATTTCAATTCGAGAATTGGAATTTCGTCGGTTTAAGAATATGTAATGTACCGAAATGTCTCTAAAGTTGGAGAAATAAAATTCCAATTCGAGAATTGGAATTTCGTCGTTTTAAGAATATGTAATGTCCTGAAATGTCCCTAAAGTTGGAAAAATAAAATTCCAATTCGAGAATTGGAATTTCGTCGGTTTAAGAATATACAATGTCCTGAAATGTCCCTAAAGTTGGAAAAATAAAATTCCAATTTGACAATTGGAATTTCGTCGGTTTAAGAATATACAATGTCCTGAAATGTCCATAAAGTTAGAGAAATAAAATTCCAATTCAAGAATTGGAATTTCGTCGGTTTAAGAATACGTAATGTCCCGAAATGTCCCTAAAGTTGGAGAAATAAAATTCCAATTCGAGAATTGAAATTTCGTCGGTTTAAGAATATGTAATGTCCAGAAATGTCCCAAAAGTGGGAGAAATAAAATTCCAATTCGAGAATTGGAAATTCGTCGGTTTAAAAATACGTGTAATGTCCCAAAATGTTTCGAAAGTTGGAGAAATAAAATTTCAATTCGAGAATTGGAATTTCGTCGGTTTAAGAAAATGTAATGTCCCGAAATGTCCCTAAAGTTGCTGAAATAAAATTCCAATTCGAGAATTGGAATTTCGTCGGTTTAAGAATATACAATCTCCCGAAAGTTGGAGAAATAAAATTTCGCTAGTTTAAGAATATACAATGTCCCAAAAGTTTGAGAAATAAAATTCCAATTCGAGATTGGAATTTCGTTGGTTTAAGAATATGTAATGTCCCGAAATGTCTCTAAAGTTGGAGAAATAAAATTCCAGTTCGAGAATTGAAATTTTTTCGGTTTAAGAATATGTAACGTCACAAAATGACGCGAAAGTTGAAGAAATAAAATTTCAGTTCTTGAAATGGAATTTTGTTGGTTTAAGAATATGTAATGTTCTAAAATTGTCCCTAATGTTGAAGAAATAGAATACCAATTCGAGAATTGGAATTTCGTCGGTTTGGAGAAATAAATTTTCAATTCGAGAATTGGAATTTCGTCGGTTTAAGAATATGTAATGTCCCGAAATGTCCCTAAATTTGGAGAAATAAAATTCCAATTCAAGAATTGGAATTTTGTCGGTTTAAGAATATGTAATGTCCCGAAATATCCCTAAATTTGGAGAAATAAAATTCCAATTCGAGAGTTGGAATTTTGTCGGTTTAAGAATATGTAATGTCCCGAAATGTTTCAAAAGTTAGAGAAATAAAATTCCAATTCGAGAATTGGAATTTCGTCGTTTTAAGAATATGTAATGTCCCGAAATGTTCCAAAAGTTGGAGAAATAAAATTCCAATTCGAGAATTGGAATTTCGTCGGTTTAAAAATATGTAATGTCCCAAAATGTCTCGAAAGTTGGAGAAATAAAATTTCAATTCGAGAATTGGAATTTCGTCGATTTAAGAAACTGTAATGTCCCGAAATGTCCCTAAAGTTGCTGAAATAAAATTCCAATTCGAGAATTGGAATTTCGTCGGTTTAAGAATATGTAATGTCCTGAAATGTCCCTAAAGTTGGAAAAATAAAATTCCAATTCGAGAATTGAAATTTCGTCGGTTTAAGAATATACAATGTCCTGAAATGTCCCTAAAGTTGGAAAAAAAAATTCCAATTCGACAATTGGAATTTCGTCGGTTTAAGAATATACAATGTCCTGAAATGTCCCTAAAGTTAGAGAAATAAAATTCCAATTCAAGAATTGGAATTTCGTCGGTTTAAGAATACGTAATGTCCCGAAATGTCCCTAAAGTTGGAGAAATAAAATTCCAGTTCGAGAATTGAAATTTCGTCAGTTTAAGAATATGTAATGTCCCGAAATGTCCCAAAAGTTGGAGAAATAAAATTCCAATTCGAGAATTGGAATTTCGTCGGTTTAAGAATATGTAATGTCCCGAAATGTCCCTAAGGTTGGAGAAATAAAATTCCAATTCGAGAATTGGAATTTCGTCGGTTTAAGAATATGTAATGTCTCGAAATATCCCAAAAGTTGGAGAAATAAAATTCCAATTCGAGAATTGGAATTGCGTCGGTTTAAGAATATATAATGTCCCGAAATGTTCCAAAAGGGGAGAAATAAAATTCCAATTCGAGAATTGGAATTTCGTCGGTTTAAGAATATGTAATGTCCTGAAATGTTCCTAAAGTTGGAAAAATAAAATTCCAATTCGAGAATTGGAATTTCGTCGGTTTAAGAATATACAATGTCTTGAAATGTCCCTAAAGTTGGAAAAATAAAATTCCAATTCGACAATTGGAATTTCGTCGGTTTAAGAATATACAATGTCATGAAATGTCCCTAAAGTTGGAAAAATAAAATTCCAATTCAAGAATTGGAATTTCGTCGGTTTAAGAATACGTAATGTCCCGAAATGTCCCTAAAGTTGGAGAAATAAAATTACAGTTCGAGAATTGAAATTTCGTCGGTTTAAGAATATGTAATGTACCGAAATGTCCCAAAAGTTGGAGAAATAAAATTCCAATTCGAGAATTGGAATTTCATCGGTTTAAAAATATGTAATGTCCCAAAAAGTCCCGAAAGTTGGAGAAATAAAATTTCAATTCGAGAATTGGAATTTCGTCGGTTTAAAAAAATTGGAAATTTGTCGGTTTAAGAACATGTAATGTACCGAAATGTCTCTAAAGTTGGAGAAATAAAATTCCAATTCGAGAATTGGAATTTTTTCGGTTTAAGAATATGTAACGTCACGAAATGACGCGAAAGTTGAAGAAATAAAATTTCAGTTCTCGAAATGGAATTTTGTTGGTTTAAGAATATGTAATGTTCTAAAAATGTCCCTAATGTTGAAGAAATAGAATACCAATTTGAGAATTGGAATTTCGTCGGTTTATGAATATGTAATGTCCCGAAATATCCCTATAGTTGGAGAAATAAAATTCCACTTCGAGAATTGGAATTTCGTTGGTTTAAGAATATATGTAATGTCCTGAAATTTCCCTAAAGTTGGAGAAAGAAAATTCCAGTTTGAGAACTGAAATTTCGTCGATTTAAGAATATACAATGTCCTGAAATGTCCAAAAAGTTGGAGAAATAAAATTCCAATTCGAGAATTGGAATTTCGTCGATTTAAGAATATGTAATGTCCCTAAAGTCGGAGAAATAAAATTCAAATTCTCGAATTGGAATTTCGTCGGTTTAAAAATATGCAATGTCCCGAAATGACCCGAAAGTTGCAGAAATAAAAATTCCAATTCTCGAATTGGAATTTCGTCGGTTTAAGAATATGTAATGTCCCGAAATGACCATAATGTTTAAGAAATAAAATACGAATTCGAGAATTGGAATTTCGTCGGTTTGGAGAAATAAAATTCCATTTCGAGAATTTGAATTTCATCGGTTTAAGAATATGTAATGTCTCGAAATGTCCCAAAAGTTGAGAAATAAAATTCCAATTCGAGAATCGGAATTTCTTCGGTTTAAGAATATGTAATGTCCCGAAAGTTGGAGAAATAAAATTCCATTTCGAGAATTGGAATTTTGTCGGTTTAAGAATATGTAATGTCCCGAAATGTCCCAAAAGTTGGAGAAATAAAATTCCAATTCGAGAATTGGAATTTTGTTGGTTTAAGAATATGTAATGTCCCGAAATGTCCCAAAATTGGAGAAATAAAATTCCAAATCCAGAATTGGAATTTTGTCGGTTTAAGAATATGTAATGTCCCGAAATGTCCCTAAAGATGCTGAAATAAAATTTCAATTCGAGAATTGGAATTTCGTTGGTTTAAAAATATACAATGTCCCGAAATGTCCCAAAAGTTGGAGAAATAAAATTTCAATTCGAGGATTGGAATTTAGTCTGTTTAAGAATATGTAATGTCCCGAAATGTCCCAAAAGTTGGAGAAATAAAATACCAATTCTCGAATTGGAATTTCGTCGTTTTAAGAATATGTAATGTTCCGAAATGTTCCTAAAGTTGGAGAAATAAAATTCAAAATCGAGAATTGGAATTTCGTCGGTTTAAAAATATGTAATGTCCCGAAATGACCTGAAAGTTGCAAAAATAAAATTTCAATTCTCCAATTAGAATTTAGTCGGTTTAAAAATATGTAATGTCCCGAAATGTACCTAATGTTGAAGAAATAAAATACCAATTCGAGAATTGGAATTTCGTCGGTTTGGAGAAATAAAATTCCATTTCGAGAATTGGAATTTCGTTGGTTTAAGAATATGTAATGTCCCGAAATGTCCCAAAAGTTGGAGAAATAAAATTTCAATTCGAGAATTGGAATTTCGTCGGTTTAAGAATATGTAATGTCCCGAATGTTGGAGAAATAAAATTCCAAATCAAGAATTGGAATTTCGTCGGTTTAAGAATATACAATGTCCCGAAATGTCCCAAAAGTTGGAGAAATAAAATTCCAATTCGAGAATTGAAATTTCGTCGGTTTAAAAATATGTAATGTCCCTAAAGTTGGAGAATTAAAATTCCAGTTCGAGAATTGGAATTTCGTCGTTTTAAGAATATATGTAATGTCCCTAAATTTGCAGAAATAAAATTCCAATTCGAGAATTGGAATTTCGTCGGTTTAAAAATATACAATGTCCCGAAATGTCCCAAAAGTTGGAGAAATAAAATTTCAATTCGAGAATTGGAATTTCGTCGTTTTAAGAATATGTAATGTCCCGAAATGTTCCTAAACTTGGAGAAATAAAATTCGAATTCGAGAATTGGAATTTCGTCGGTTTAAGAATATGTAATGTCCCGAAATGACCTGAAAGTTGCAGAAATAAAATTCAAATTCTCGAATTAGAATTTCATCGGTTTAAAAATATGTAATGTCCCGAAATGTCCATAATGTTGAATAAATAAAATACCAATTCGAGAATTGGAATTTCGTCGGTTTGGAGAATTGGAATTTCGTCGGTTTAAGAATATGTAATGTCCCGAAATGTCCCTAAATTTGCAGAAATAAAATTCCATTTCGAGAATTGGAATTTTGTCGGTTTAAGAATATGTAATGTCCCGAAATGTCCCAAAAGTTGGAGAAATAAAATTCCAATTCGAGAACTGGAATTTTGTCTGTTTAAGAATATGTAATGTCCCGAAATGTCCCAAAAGTTGGAGAAATAAAATTCCAAATCCAGAATTGGAATTTCGTCGGTTTAAGAATATGTAATGTCCCGAAATGTCCCTAAAGTTGCTGAAATAAAATTCCAATTCGAGAATTGGAATTTCGTTGGTTTAAAAATATACAATGTCCCGAAATGTCCCAAAAGTTGGAGAAATAAAATTCCAATTCAAGGATTGAAATTTCGTTAGTTTAAGAATATACAATGTCCCGAAATGTCCCAAAAGTTTGAGAAATAAAATTCCAATTCGTTAATTGGAATTTAGTCGGTTTAAGAATATCTAATGTCCCGAAATGTCCCTAAAGTTGGAGAAATAAAATTCCAGTTCGAGAATTTGAATTTCGTCGGTTTAAGAATATAAAATGTCCTGAAATGTCCCAAAAGTTGGAGAAATAAAATTCCAATTCGAGAATTGGAATTTCGTCGGTTTAAGAATATGTAATGTCACGAAATGTCCCAAAAGTTGGAGAAATAAAATTTCAATTCAGGAATTGGAATTTCGTCGGTTTAAGAATACGTAATGTTACGAAATGACCCGAAAGTTGCAAAAATAAAATTCAAGTTCTCGAATTGGAATTTCGTTGGTTTAAGAATATGTAATGTCCCGAAATGTCCCTAATGTTGAAGAAATAAAATTACAGTTCGAGAATTGAAATTTCGTCGGTTTAAGAATATGTAATGTCCCGAAATGTCCTTTAAGTTGGAGAAATAAAATTCCAATTTTAGAATTGGAATTTCGTCGGTTTAAGAATATGTAATGTCCCGAAATGTCCCTAAAGTTGGAGAAATAAAATTCCAATTCAAGAATTGGAATTTCGTCAGTTTTTGAATATGTAATGTCCCGAAATGTCCCTAAAGTTGCAGAAATAAAATTTCAATTCGAGAATTGGAATTTCGTTGGTTTTTGAATATACAATGTCCCGAAATGTCCCAAAAGTTGGAGAAATAAAATGACAATTCGAGAATTGGAATTTCGTCGGTTTAAGAATATGTAATGTCCCGAAATATCCCAAAAGTTGGAGAAATAAAATTTCAATTCGAGAATTGAAATTTCGTCGGTTTAAGAATATGTAATGTTCCGAAATGTCCCTAAAGTTGGAGAAATAAAATTCCAGCTCGAGAATTGGAATTTCGTCGGTTTGGAGAAATAAAATTCCATTTCGAGAATTGGAATTTCGTCGGTTTAAGAATATGTAATGTCCCGAAATGTCCTTAATGTTTAAGAAATAAAATAGTAAAAATACCAATTCGAGAATTGGAATTTTGTCGGTTTAAGAATATGTAATGTCACGAAATGACCCGAAATTTGCAGAAATAAAATTCCAGTTCTCGAATTGGAATTTCGTTGGTTTAAGAATATGTAATGTCTCAAAATTTCCCTAATGTTGAAGAAATAAAATTCCAATTCGAGAATTGAAATTTCGTTGGTTTAAGAATATACAATGTCCCGAAATGTCCCAAAAGTTGGAGAAACAAAATTCCAATTCGAGAATTGGAATTTCGTCGGTTTAAGAATATGTAATGTCACGAAATGTCTTTAAAGTTGGGTGATTCACGTCTTATGCAACACTAAAATATACGACCGCAAATATACAGCGTCTGTCGTAGCGTGATAAGTACGAGGTCGATCCCACGAGGAGGTATAGTATAAAAGTGAAGTTTGTTGACGGAATGTCCCGAAATGTCCCGAAATGTTCCAGAAGTTGGAGAAATAAAATTCCATTTCGAGAATTGGAATTTCGTCGGTTTAAGAATATGTAATGTCCCGAAATGTCCCAAAAGTTTGAGAAATAAAATTTCAATTCGAGAATTGGAATTTCATCGGTTTAAGAATTTGTAATGTCCCGAAATGTCCCTAAAGTTGGAGAAATAAAATTTCAATTCGAGAAGGGGGAATATCAATGGGGACGCGCGCAGGGGTGGAGGTGGGCTTGGCGGAGCGGCGCAAGGTGGAGGACGGCGGAGGTGTCGTCAAGGTTTGTTGTAGTGGGGGAGGGGGGTTTTGTTGCAGCAGAAAAAAAAAAAAAAGGAAGATGGTGGTGGTGCTCGGCCGATGGAGGAGGTTGTGGGCGGCAGTGCTGGTGGCGGTGGCGGTAGTTTTGTTGGGAGGAAGATGGAGTTAGCTAGGTTTTAGGATTTTTTAAGAAATAAAAAGAAGAAAGAAGGAAATAGAAAAAAAGATAGATTATGGTATTTCAGGGAGGAGTACATCTAACCTAATCCATTTTGAGGGGAACATGTATTGGGGAGTATATTTAACAAGTTTGGAGTGGTATATACCCTGCCCCCAAATTAATGGTCCAACCTAGACATGGGCACCGGTTGAAAACCGCCGGTTTCGGTTAGAAACCGGCAGTTACAGTTTTTGTTTTCGGTGAACCGTAAACGAACCGTCGGTTACGGTTACGGTTTTTGAACCGGCGGTTTGGTTCGAAAATCGCCGGTTTGGCGGTTTTATCCTTTTTTTTTTTAAATATTATCTCCGTTTTCGTTCGTTTTAAATCATTTTTTAGAAAATATATTACTATAATTGAATAAAAATTATATAACTTAAAAATAGAAGAATTGTGTATTAAAAATATTAAATTTTTTTTAATAATAAAAAAACCGCCAAACCGCCCGTTTAACCGCTAAAATCGGCCAAACCGTCGGTTTGCGGTTTGTCAAAATGTCAAACCGTAACCGAACCGCCATTTTCCGGTTACGGTTCGGTTTTTAAACCGTAACCTGCGGTTTGACCGGTTTGACGGTTCGATTTTGCGCATGTCTAGTCCAACCCATTACTTCAAAAATCCATTATATATTAAGGGGTCTAACTATTTACACCTCCATTTGCAATAGATGCACTCCCCGTATCACTTTTTTAATTTAATACTAATAGTGTAAAAACTCCAAAATGTCATTTGAATAATATTACACTACTAACTGCCTCCATTGTTCCACCTTTAAACCCTAACCTAATTTCTACAACAATAGCTACCGCCATCATTATTTCCGGTGACCACCAAACAAAAAAAAATACAGAAATTTCAGAAAAAAACTTAGAAATTTTTTAATTTTTTTTTTTAAATTTTCGACCAACCAGTGTCGATCGTATACACTCTCGTCGACAACGATTTGTCGACGAGAGTGTATATGTTCGACACTGATTGGTCGAAAAAAAAAATTTAAAAAATAAAATCGACCATTTAATGTCGATCAAATACATTCTCGTCGATAAATTATTGTCGACGAGGGTGTATTTGGTCGACATTAAACTGTCGAATTAAAAAAAAGGGTTTCTACAGATTAAACCCTAAAAAAACCGACAAATTAGGGAGGGGGCGGATGCACAAATCTGGGGTCGGGCGACGCTGGTGGGTGGGGAAAGAGGCGGCCGACGGGGGCAAACAAAAAACAGAAAAAAGAAAAAAAATAGGGAGAGGGGGCGAAAAAAAATACCTGGCGCGCTGCTTTTTTTTTTTGGAGGCTGGGGTGGGCTGGGGGTGGTGGGTGGGAGCGAGGTGGGCTGTGCATGGTTTTTTTCTATTATGGGGGAGGGAGGTCGGCGGAGGGGTGACGGTTTACAGACGGGGTAGAGAAAATAAATGAGATAGTGGAAAGAGAAAAGAATAGAGAAAGAAGAAGGAAATTAGAATTTTAGAGTGGGGTATAGTTAGTAAAGGTATTTTATTAGAAAAAAAAAAATTTAGGACAATTTGAGGGGTGCATCTATCCTAGACAAATTTTAGAGAGGGTGCGAGAGAAGTGCATAGGGGTGTGCACCGGTCCAAAACCGGATCGGACCGGACCGGGACCGGAATCTTACCAAAAGGTCGGACCGGAGACCGGACCGTAATCTATCCGGTCCGGGTTTGGACCAGAATTGTTTTTTTTTTTTTTTTTAATTTTTTTTTTAAAATTTATGGAAGCAAGAACAAGATTGATGAATTTGTGTATGAAAATTAAAGTGTTTGCTCTTCATTACGTCATGTGAATTTTATTTACATTGTTATTAATGATTTTTTGACCCTAAAAATAAATTAAATATGTTTGTTAAATTATATATTTGTAAAAAATGTAATAAGATCTCAATACATTTTCACCAATTACTTGATTTTGAAAAATAATTGAGAGTGCATTAGTAAAAATATATATAAAAAATTAAAAAAAAAATAATAATTCCGGTCCAAACCGGTCCGGACCGGAAGACCGGAATCCAAAATTTCCCGGACCGGAGATCGGACCGGAATCTAACCGGTCGGTTCCGGTCCAGTTCCAGTCCGGTCCGGACCGGTTTCGGTCTTTTTTCCGGTCCGATTTATTTTTGAACACCCCTAGAAGTGCATGTCTCCAAAATGAAGATGTAAATAGTCATCCAAAAAATGTGTTTTAGAACTACTTTTGTTTTATTTATATATTCTTCATACAAAATGTGTTTCTATGAAGTCATCCAAAAAACTGTCCTCGAAAGTATGATATTTTATTTTCTAACAAATTACAAATTTATGAAAGAAAAATTAATATTGTACGCATGTCATGCAACTCAAGTGTATCAATTTGATCATTATTAATTAGTTATATTTACTAAACAATACTGTATTAATGGTGTACGGGGTCATGGCCCCCCAATTCCAGCCCACCCTCCTATATATATTTATATGTTAAAATTAAAATTTAATATTTTTTTAAATTAAATATAGATAATAATAGATTAATTTAATAAATAATTAATAGTCAGTATTTTATAGCTATTTTAATTGTAAAATTAATCTTAAGATCGAGCATTAGTATATAGGTTGGTCTGCTATGCACTCGAGTCCATGTTGCACTTTTCAGTTTTACTGACTTACACTTTTTGGTAAATGGTGTTGCTTTAATTATTAAACTGTATAATAATATTTTTAATAATAATTAAAAAGTGCAACACCATTTACCAAAAAGTGTAAGCCAATAAAACTGAAAAGTGCAACATGGATTAGAGTGCATAACATGCACTCGAGTGCATACTAAACTTAATGTTAGTATATTTTACATGTTTGAGAGTATATTATTGATAAGTGGATGATTATATTGTATTGATAGATATATTTGAAAAACTTAAAAATTAATTCTCTCTCTTCATTCATGTATAGTGTTTTTTTTTTGTGTGTGCGCACTGATTTTAATAAATATTATAGAGTGTTTGTATATGAATAAAATAAAGAGATATATAGAAAATAGATAAAATAAGTATTTATATAAAAATAATCGACCCTCCCTATGGACCCTAACCACGGGTCCTGGGTCCGTCCGTGCAACCACTTAACCACACCATATACTTATTGCCAAGGACGGAGCCACATAGGGCCCAGCGGGGGCAGTGGGCCCCCCACCAAATTTTTTTTATTATGTATATTTCTTCCGTTTTATAATTATTTGATATTTTTATTTTTATTTGAGACGTTTCAAAATTATTTGTACACTCATAATATGTCACTACATCATTTTATTTTTAAAATTGTCACTCATTTTAATCTACATTCTTCCCTACATCTCACTAATTTTTTTTAACACCTCATTAAATTTCTTTTATACCTCACTATAAATCACCAAAAATACTTCTCATTTATTTGACCCCACACCTAACTAAATTCACATTTCTTAAAAAGTGAAACGTATTCAAGTCATTACGGGATGGAGGGAATATATTTTAAGTTATACATTTGTCTAATAATTTTAACACCATTTAATTTCACCTATTATGAGTCGAAACAATCAAAATTTATAATGAATTAAATATAATATTATTTTGTCTTTATAGTAATGTAAATTTGGGCCCCCCAATCTAAAATTTCTGGGTCCTTCATTGCACTGTTGATTCCCTCATTTATCAAACCCAAATAAATATATCCAACTAAACAAGATTAACGTGAATTATACCTAACATTTTTCATGTAATTTTTTTTTATCTTCTTCAAAAATCTGAACCCTTCTATACTTGAAACGTTACGACGGAGATGATCAAAACCTAGCATCCTGCTAGTATTAAATAGGGGAGGTGGAACTTTAATAAATTAACAAATACTCTGTAATATTGTCCATGTGTATAAGACTATCTTTATCAATAATCCTCTCACACCCCAACCTTCTAATAAATAAATAATTTCTCTCTCCTCCACATACACAATCTTCTACTTTTTCTTTTTTCATATTTTATCAACAACCCACTCCAACCTTCAAATATATTATTTTTTAATCATATATTATCTATAATCAATTTTTATTATATTTAAAAGATTTAAGAAATTTATTAAATTATTTAAAATTAATAATTTATAAATGGTAATAAAAAGACATTTTACCATTTAATTAAAATAAAATACAATCTCAAAATAATATAAAATTACAAAGTTGAAAATTTGAAATACAAAATAAACAAATAGATGCATAAAATACAACAATGTAAAAAAACAAAAATTACATATTTAATTATCAGTGCCAAATTTTGCCATATGTTCATAAAAGATTGAAAATTAGGAAAATTTTGTGAGTTTGGATAATTTGAAGAGTTTGAAAAATAATTTGGATGACTTTTGTAAAAATTTAGGGAAAGGAAATTGGAAGAGAATATGAAATTGTAATCCAAAATCTATCGTCTGTATTTATACACAATTTTTTTTTTAATGAATTTTGATATAATATATATATATATATATTTTTTATTAATAATATTATAAAATTAAAATTATAAAAAATTTCCAACACAATGTTAAATACCCAATAAAAAAAAAGGACACATGGCATGATGTGGTTGGAGCTTTTGGGCCAAGCCTTAAGGGGCTGTTTGGTTAGGGATTGTGGTGGATGGAATGAGAATGCGGATTGGAAAAATATGGATGGGGGTAATCCATAAATAGTAATTGAATAAAAGTTGTGTTTGGATAGAGATTGAAAAATAGATGTGGATGGAGAACTTTATGTCAAATCAAGTAGGAGAGGGAATAAATGTGTGTAAGAAAGTAGGAGAGAGAATAAATGTGTGGAAGAAAAGTAGGAGAGAGAATAGATGTGTGAAAGAAAAGTAGAAGAGAGAATGAGTGATTAAAAGAAAAAATAGGTGATGTGATTGTATAAAAATAAGTTTGTAGGTGTATTATAGGAATGGATGTGTATTTGGATGAGTATTTGGATGGAGAGGGATGGGATGGGGGATGGCCCATCCAAATCTGGATGGGCCAATCCCAAACCAAACACACCAAAGGCTTCGGAGGACCTGGTCACAAAATTTTATTGCATTTTGATTTTTTTTTTTGTCTTCTATCGGTGGAGGGGCGTCACGCCCTCCCCGATAAACTCAGCCTAAGAAGTACCATTGTTTACAAATCAAATATTTTAAAATAGTAATATAGCATAACAGTGATCCCTAAGGGTATGTTTGTTTTGGGATTATGTAGAATGGGGGAAATCCTGATGAATAGTAATTGTGTGTGTTTGTTTTGTGATTTTGATAAGGATGAGATGTAACTTTATGTCAAATCAAATTGTGTAAGAGTGGTTGAATGAGATGTAATAGTAGAATGTTATAGTAGGATGTATAGGTATTTTTAGGGATGAGTGTAGTTGGATGGAAAAATCCGGATGTAAAATCTTAAAATAGAACAAAAACGTCCGAACGGGTGAGTTCCAAAACAAACCTGCCTTAAAAAAGAATTAACAAGAATTTGGAAGAATTAACAAGAATCTGGTTCACAAATGTTACTCCGATTTAATTAGGAGTTACACCTGCATTCACCAGTTGTGCAATTTCTTTTAATTGTTAATAGTAATACCATTATATTATAAATTAGTACCACAACATTTGAATAAACACGTTAAATTATAAAAAAAAAATATTGTGATGTTATTTAATAATCATAGTAGTATTACTTAATAAATAATACTCTCTCCGTCCAATTTTATAATTCTCATTTAAAAATAATAATAAATGTTTATGTAAAAAGTGAAAGATGTATATGAAGGTAAGTAGAAATAAAGTAGTGACTAATGAGTGTGTAATATTTCTTTTTTAAAAAATAAAAATAAAAAAAATAAAAAAAATGAAAATTATAAAATTGGACAATGAATTAAATTATTACAATGATCAAGATAGTATTACATCAATTGAAATGAGTGAAACTTGTACTTAAAGAATTTGCTTTAAATCTTTGTTGCACAGGCAGCTTCCGGCCTATTTGCTCTTGCAAATTTTTCGTTTTGGACGAAAATGGGCCTAGGCATGCTAGGCGCCATTCAATTTTTATTTATTTTTTCAGCTAACTACTCTCTCCGTTCCGGGGAAAGCTCCCCATGAGCCCATGGAACGGAGGTTAAGAAATACTCCTTCCGTCTCGTATTAACTTTCATAGGTAGATGGACACATAAATTAAGAAAGTGTAATAATTAGTGGAGTTTTGAGGTGTAATTTTGTAAAACTTTATGTATAAAGTAAAGAATGAGTTGACTTTTGTGTATGTGTGAAGAAAAAGTAATGACATTTGTGTAAAATTGAGGATATTGCGAGAGTGGAGTTTATAAAGAGTTTTCCATTTTAAGGGTGTGAAAGTTATTATGGGACGTCCCGAAAAGGAAAGTGTGAAAGTTATTGTGGGACGGAGGGAGTATAATATAATAAGTAGATGTATTAGAGTGATGTGATTGAAAGAGAAGAATATAATGAAATGTGAAAGAGTGTAGTTTACCAAAAAAAAGAATAGATAGTTTTCATTGTGACGAATGAAAAGTAAAAGTTGGTAGTTTTCACTGGAACAGAGAGTACAATCTTTTTTCTATTTTAGTCATTTAGTCATGTTGGTGTCTTCCAAACCTCATGTTGTAGTGGTCGTCGTTTTCTATTTCGACACACGTTCTTGCTCTTTTGTAAAAAAATATGTTTCCATCAATTCCTAGATGTGAGTTTTTTTTTTTAGTTTAAATAAGATTAGGGACAATCCTATAGACACAACTAGAAAAAAGAGACAAAAAAATTATAGTATTAGAATTAAAGTCAAATTCATAACCAAATAACCTGCCCTTTATGCTTATAAGACACTAATAATGGAAATTAAAATTAGATTTTAAATTTTAAATCAATTTAATATAAAATTAGATTTTAAATTTTAAATCATAATCTATATATATATAAAAAGACAATAGTGTCTTCCTCAGCAAGATGCCGCCCAAATTATAGAATATTAAAATATTATTTCATCCACTATTAAATATTAACTAGTAATTCACCCGTGCGTTGCACGGACAGTGTATATACATTTGGTGTTTTACGTACTTTTAAAATGAATATTTTAAAAATTAAAAAGTTTAACCCCTCATGGTCATGGCTCATATGATGACTTGAATTTATGGTTGTATTGACTTCAGTAATGATTTTCTTTTATTAATTGAAATATTTCATTACGTTCATGATTAATTCAATTTATATTTTTTTAAATGAGTTATAAATTATTAGTATTGTGTAAAAAATCATTTAATTCAATATATTGTCAAAGCATAACCAAATGAATGTAATTTAATTACTGTTAAATAAAAAACTTCATCAAATAATAAATAAATAGTTAAATGAACATAGCTTGATTTTCATGTGTTTATAATGATAAAAGCGCCAATCCAGTTAAATTAAGATACATCTTATAACCATGACAGTCAAACCCAATAAATATTTTAATGATTACATAAAACATAATTTCAAAATAAAAAAAGAATTATATAGGAGTTAGACAATTTTAATTGTACTCAATATTTTTAAAATATTTCTTTAAAATAGAAATGTTTGTTTAAAATATTTTTAAATTAGAATTTGTATGAAAATCAATTCTTGTACATATTTTTCTTGGCGCTTCAAAGAAGTTGTGTTATCCACCTTTATTTTATAAACTCAGGAGCTGGTTTATGCCATGTCAAGTTGGGTAATAAAGTTGGACCTGGTTTATACACTTTATCATTTGGATTAGAAAATAAAATTATATTTTACCGGAGAAATCAGATTCAAAACAAAAAAATAAATCATTAAAAAATCAGATTCTGTATCATAAGTTCAAAACCATAAAATATACCTTTAATATCATAAGTTCAAAACCATAAAATATACCATTATATTAACGTTATTTACTAAATGGGTTCTAAATGGGTTGAGCTCTGTTTGGAAGCATAATAAAATACACACGAAAAATAGCAGATAATCGAAAAAATCAAAATCACACAACATTCCCAATCTATAACAGAATTAGCAAGATATGAAAGCTCTTCTCAAATAAAAACCAAACCATCTATTCTCAAGAAAGTAAAAGAATGGCAAAATCGGTAGCATTTTATTTGAAATCAAATGTTTCATGTGAAATAATAATCCCCAAATTAATGAAAATGATATACTAATACACGTCTTTTTGAAATACAATTCTTATCAGAAGAAAGAATATATACTTACAACTTGCGGATAAAGTAGATTCAATCTAGCAAAGTTGTGAAAGGAAGAAAATTTGCCACAAAATAAAAAAAAAAAAAAAACGAATACAAAGATTATAAAATTGTTCAAATCAACGTATTCAACAGTTCAACTGGGGCAAGGCATACTTACAACCGAGATTTAGCCAGCGATACAAACGTCATATATACAATGAAAACTGGGAAGTGAAATGCGGAACCCTCACCTCTTCATCTTGTTCCGACTTCCTACTTCATAATCCACCACCACTCAACTAAATTACCTAAAAGAAACAGAGAAAAAAAAAAGAGTGAATGAAACGTTCGCAGAGATGATTGCATATTGGGAAAAAAATCAGTAAAATCTGCAAAACAAAATTAATTACGGAGTAAATCTGAAATCAGAGATACATGTGACGGAAAAATGAAAGAGAATAAATTAAACTAGATAGAGAGGGGCTTCTGAAATAAACAACCCCATACCCCCAAAACACCCCAGTGCACACGCGACAACACAACACCACTACATCAATTCAAGTATTTGTTTGAACATATATTAATTCCACAAACAATATTGGATTAGTAAATAATAAATGCTGTTAGTATAATAGTTATTCATTATGGTATGGAGAAAAGATAAAATAGAAACATGCTTCTTTGTCTCTTGTAGATTGTAAATGTAATTGAATCTGTTGGATGCAAATTTGAATTCGAATGGACAACCCAACAGTCATCTACTAATGCTTCATCGGTAGAAAAAATCAATTTAATATAAATAATAATAAATGCAAAACACCATTACCGATAAAGCTTGGAGTGCGGCGACGTGCTGCGAACCGTCCGACAAAGGAGAGTTCTGCCGCCATGGCCCGCCGTGAATGTCGATGCAAGTTGCAGATGGGGCAGAGTGAGAGATTCCCGGCGCAGGTCGCAGAAGGGGCTGGGGCCTGGGGAAACCCACAGCCGGAAGAGGCAACCGATCAGATTTCATGGTCTGGGCATGGCCGGCCGGCCGCCGGCGTTGCAAGGATAGAAGATGACGGCTACACGATTTTACTGTGTGAAAATCGCACACAGTGACAGTGTAACAAAGAGAAGAAGAATTGTTATAAGAAAACCCTAGAATTCTGGAATGATGTGTTTTATGGGTGGGGCCCACTAAAAATATTTTTTTATTTCAGAATTTTAGGCGGTAACTTCTTAAGAAGGACTATGCTATTTTTATATATATATAGATTAATTCATTGTTTGCGTTCAGCTTATACCACACGCCTCATTCAGAATTTATTATTTAGTCTATAAATGATAAAACGATTCCACTTCTTCGAAATTTCGGCCGGCGAGCGTTGTTTCTTTGATTACATGAAATCAGTCCATTATTTTTGCGCGATTTCTTTTCCAAATTCCAGCGATCGTTCTGGGTTATTGGACTATTGTTTTTCTTCGGACTTTGGTGTTCATTCAAATTCCGAGATTTCTAGGGATTATTCAAGTGATATTCAATTTGGTTTAATTTGGAGTAGCTGTTTCGATTAGTTCTGATTTCCAGTTTAAATTATTTGTGATAGAATAAAGTCCTAATTCATGTTTTCAATTTCTATTCCTTCTACATGTATTTCAAAATAAACTTTTCTTCATTTTCAAATTTGCAGGTATTTGCTTCTGAGAGAAAATGGGCTATGAAGATGTGTCTTATTTGGTCTGGCGTAGGTTTAATTGTAGACAAGCGCAGAGATTGAAGGTGGAAGGATTGAAATCGGTGTTACTTCTATGCTTTAGTTAAAACATAATGTGCCTTTTTGCTTAATTTTTATGATTCAATAAATTTTAAATTCTTGGAGATTATTATAGCTTAGTTTATAAATTTTACTGAATACTTTACCTTCTGCTTAATGAAAGTTGATTTTTTGCACAGTTCATATAATTATAACCCCAGTTGCAATGAAGAAAGACAGAGTGAGCCTTACTTTTTCAAGGTACGCTATAATTAATATTTATAATAAACAATTGATCTGTTTCACAATTTTCTTTGAGTAGATTTTTGCAATATATATAAAAGTGCAGAGCTGAATATTTATAAATCTGACCATAATCTATAATTTAGAAAAAAAATGTGCATATTTTGAAGTCTACTTAGCTAACAACAAAATCACAGCTCCGAATCTCTCTATGTTTGCCAAGGATCCAAACTGATAAAAATTTGTGGAAATTGTGAAATACACAACTTTTTTAGATGGATGGAATTGTATGGTTCTAACATGTGATTTCATTTGGTGTCTCCCATTTTAGATATTGAATCAATTTCAGTTTTCTAATTTTGTTTATTTTGATTTAATTCTATCTTGGTTTGTTCCAACTTTAGAACCCATTTTTCTGTGTTTTGAAGATATTTATTATTGAATCAATTTTAGTTTCCTAATTTTTTTTGTTTATTTTGATTTATTTCTTGCTTGGTTTGTTCGAACTTTAGAATTGATTGATTATTTTGTTTAGATTCTTATATAGAGTTTTGGCTTAGCAATTCTATTTTAAATCTTTTGGGTTCGGAGTTCGGATTCGACTTTGTTTTGTTTTCGGCGAGGCAGATTAAGTTTCTGGATCTGTTTCATAATTTGAATCGTATAACTCATTCTTATTCAATGATTTTTATTTTATTTCGACGTTCTTCAGTTCTGTTTATTCATTTTCTTACTTAAATTTCTCTGTTTTATACCTGTAGAAAATTGATACAACAATGTTGAATGCCACAAATATTTAATTGTGTTTCAATCGGGTTCGTAGCAAATAAAATTTCGACCCTCTTTTGGGCTTTGCATAATTGGTGTTTCCTGATTTTGGATTTTGTGGATTTTTAGATTCCGGTAATTGCCGGCAATATTCAATTGAGTATTTCCAAATATTAGACGATTTGACTTCTACTTTGGTATTTGTTGTTTGTTATTGTTAGGTTTACCTTCAGTCCATTTGGGCCTCCTTGCTGATTTATTGTATGTCTTTGCTCATTCCTTTAAAAAATAAACATTTCTTTATTGTATTATTTTTTTTTTTTTTAAAAATAGTAGTATTACAATAACTATATACCATCAGTGAGTCAACTGAAACGTTAATATTTATAAACTTAAATTTTGAACTTAAAGAGTAGTCTTCTATTGGGTGAGTAAGTAAATAAAAATACTCTAGAATCCGTGGAGGCTCTTTGAAAAGAGTGAATAGTACTTTTCAAGGTAATCAAAATTTCCTTCCACTCTATAAATTTTTTCAAAATACCTTCTTTATTTTTTGTTGTTTGTTTCTTGAGGTACAACTTCTATGATATGGGTTTATCTTGATCGAGCAGATTTCACAGTCGAATTCGTACACCAAGATTTTTGATAGATGATTTTTTTTATTGGCGATTATCAGTCAAATTAAAACAATTTTCAATTGATTTAATTTGTTTTCATACGACGAATATTGTTCAATGAAAACTTACCTTTCACGATTTATTCACGATCTTTGGATTTGAATGTTGTTATTCGATGGTATTTATTTGTACATTCAATCGCACAATTGTATTATTGGTATTGTTAGGATTAATTTTTTAATTAGCAAATAGTAGATTTGTGGTATTTGTCACATGTAAGAGTCTTCTACAATTGTATATTACAAGAATTTGGTTTGTTTCATACAATTTTCAGTTTTTTTTTGTCCAAAATTGTCTTTGAAAATGGAGGGATAATTAAGATCCTCTTCTTCATGCTCATCTCATTATATAGCCATAACAAATGTCAACTTAATTAGATGTTATTAATTTTTGATCCCTGCGAAGCAACATTTACTTCATGAAAGAAAAATTGTTGTACATAATTCAATGTTTCCAATATATAATTCTTCAAGGAATTCTTCATTCCTTTTCATTGACAATGATTTTCTAAAACTTATTTAATCGAGGAAGATGGCAGAAAGAGACTTAACCCTACAAATGTTGAGACTTAAATATCTCTATCGCTAACAGAAATTTCAAACTAACACCTTCTTTGAATATAAAATCACAGTATTAAAATAACAAAGAAAAAAAAAACCACTCCCCATATGCAGTTCAAAGATAATGATAATGTTATACGAGTATCACTTAATTGAATCACTTCATTCAAAAGTAACAACATTATTGATTTTAATAAATATTACAAATATATTTTTAAAATTAGTACACATGAAACATAAAAATTAGTTAATATTGTTGAGGAATATAATATAAAAATAGACACATGAATAATACAATTGATATATCTAGCTATATATATATATACATTAGTATAATCATTTTAAAAAATAATAATAATATAATTTATAACAAAATCATTCCATGGTCAACTATCCAATCTTTGATATCTCATACCTAATCAATAATTCAATACCCAAATCTCATATGCTATACGCTATAATTCGATACCCAAATCCCATATGATATACGCAATAATTCGATACCCAAATTCCACATGATATACGCGATCACTGCACCAAAATACATAAAATCTGGCGATCATGACCGAAATTCCCAAAACACAGAAAGTTTGATCTGCAATATCTCATCCGATAATCATTCCATTATCAAGGTATGCAATTTTATTCGGTGTTGTCTTAATGCAATAATCAATAATTCGTTTAGTTCATGGTTCTTCCAAATTCATAAAGTTCGATCTTCGATATTTTCTGCATCGTCACTATTTTATATTATGCGATTTAGGGCTTTATTGAAGGAGTTAATTGGAGAAGCTAATTTACAAAATCAGGGATGGAATATGCTGTGATTTTAAAGTTCGAATTCGAGGATAAAATCAAGTTGATCCGTGTTCAACAATCTTCAAAGTTCGAAGACATTGTTAATGAAATAATCGGTATGTGACCCATATTATCGAATTCTAAGATAGGCATGTGTTATTCTATTGGTTGCATAAAGAATTGTTCTTTATCATCTGATTCTGATTTGGTTAGTTTAGTTGAATTTTGCTAGATTTCATCGGAAAAATTAGTTGAAGTTTATGTTTGTTCTACATAGTCTAAGAATTTAGTACTTGATATGCATAATTCACAAAGTTTGGGCATTAGTTTGGCAATCAGTGATGATCGTGTTAATGCTTCTGCATTCCAGACTCAATTGTCAAATATACCTGATAATCGTGTTGACATTGCGTATGTTTTTTTTTTTTTGTTTAGATGATATTTTTTTGCATATGGTTTACAATCTTAGCTTATATGCAACGTATATTTTCACATATGCTCTAAATATTTAGCATATATTTCAATATATGCATTAATTAGATATGTCTTTATTACCAGAATAATGAATCTCATATTAAAATAATGCATACAAATATAAAATTAATATTAAAAGATTCTAATTTACCAATCATAATTATGGACAATTATTACCAATTACATTTAATGGAAAGTTACAACCCACAAGTTTTAATTAAATCATCATTTAGTTTACCAATCATAATTATGGGCAGTTATTACCGGTTTCATTTCATGGAAAGTTACAATCCACAAGTTTTAAGTCAATCATCATTAATATAATACTCCCTCCGTTTTTTTATGTAAGATGTTTTAGAGTAATTGACTAAAATTAAGAAATGTATGTTTTGACAAATATACCCTTAGATAATAAAGGAAATTTATAATTACATTAATATTTTACATACAAGGCAAGTTTGTATAGGAAAAAGATTTGCCATGAAGATTAGTTAATTAGAGTAATTTAGAAATTATGATTGTTTCCAAAATTAAAAGGAGGGCATAATTGAAATAAATATTGTAAAAAATCTAAAACATCTTATATTTATGAACAAGAAAAAAGGCCTAAAACATCTTATATAAAAAAACGGAGGGAGTATTATTAATTTTAAATATATCCACTATTCCCCACAATTATCTCACGTAATCCAAACCAACAATATATTTTTGACAATTTCAAACATATTGATATTCAATGGTAATTTTTTTCTATAAATAATATTATAATTACAATTTCTAAAATGAATAGTTTATTTTGATATCCACGTTTGCATAATATGTACACGTCAATATTATAATAATACTTTTTATATATAACATCTATAAACAAATGATTCACGTAATAATAAATATAGATAAAAATGGTGTATTTTGCATTCTTACTGCACATATCACAATGTGCATATTTGTTTGACATATACGTGCGCATATATTCCATTACGATTTGTTCCACGTTACTGAATTAATTACATCATATGTATTTTTTTTTTTTTTGAAAGAAGCTTCTCCAATACTCCATCTCTGTTTTAGGAAGGTTTGAAATTTCGAACGCAATTATGACCGAGATTTCCGAGAATTTAATATTTTATCAGTTCCTATTTTGAATTTAATATTTTATCTTATTAGGAAGGTTTGAAATTTCGAACGCAATTATGACCGAGATTTCCGGGAATTTAATATTTCATCAACTCCTGTTTTGAATTTCCTATTTTATCTTAATTGAATATGCAAATTTCGATTTTATTTATAAACGGAGGTTAAAATTGTACTTTTATAAATCAAATTGTCCTTCTTCCTAACTTTTAAAATTTTTGTCTTTATTTCGAATTTTTATAGATGAAATGTCCTATGTACTAATTTCTCCGGAATAAAATCATAAGGCTTGATTTAAAAATGTAGGATAGAAATTTTATTTTTGAAAAATTACAATGAACCCTAAAAAAATACCGAACACCTAGACTGTATAGGCCGTCCAAATCCATCTACTAACACTTTTACATAATGAAATCACATGTTTTAATTTGGACTTTTCACATCTTATTTCATTATAAAAATAACTGATATATGTTATATTAAACAACAATCAGTCATATACTTCCTCCATTTCACAATTAATGGAACATTTGTCAAAAACTCTTGTCTCATTATTGTTGAAACATTTGTCACATACTTCAATCTCCTTTAAAATTCTTCCATTAACATCTACTTATTTACACTCTATATCATTAATTTTTACACACAAACAAAAATTGTCTCTCCAATAAAGTTGAAATACTCATAATATCTCCAGGGCCGGTCCTAGGAATATCTGGGCCTGAATCGAACTTTTAAAAAAAGGCCCCGTCCTTCATATTTTTTATTCTATACGAACTTAGAAAACATAATGTAAAATCATTTTTAAATGACTAACAATATAGATTTTTTTTACACATTTTAGAATTTCTAATTTTTAATTAATAGATTTTTTAAAATTTTAAATTATTTAATTTTAAGAGATTTTTTAGATTTTTAATGTGATTATTACAAATTTTAGAAAAATTAATGAGATTTTTAGAATTTTTTATTTAGACAATTTTAGATTTTTTGAATTTTTTTATTTTTTATTTTTTATACAAGTAACTTTTAATGAGATTTTTAGAAATTTTTAATATTTCAATTTTTCGAAGAAAATGATATAAATTGAATAAAAAATGGCCTAAATTGGACACTCTAAAACGTAATTGAAAAAGTGAAAACTTTAAAGATATAAACTGAATTAGACCTTAGTTGAGACTTTTTTTCTCCTAATTTTTCCTTCTCTTCTTTGCTAATTATTTTTAGTTATATTAATATTTTATATTATAATATATATATATATATATATATAAAAGATATCTAAAAAAAATGGGCCCCTAAAAAAGTGAAATATTTCTCGGCCTGAATCGATCGCCTCGTTGGCTTAACATTAGGACCGGGTCTGAATATCTCTCCTAAAAGTAAATGATCTATTAATAATGGGATGGTGGGAGTAATATTTAAGCAACACATATTAAAAATTTAATTGAATGAAATATGAAATGGAAATTTTGCACCCGTTCTTTTAATTGGTTAATAGAAGTAATTACGCGAGGAAGTACGAAAGCAAATACCCGTGTGTGTGATAATAGGCCTTCTTCTAAGAACATTCTCCACCCACGCCATCTATCTCTCCGCCCCCACCTCATTTTTTTATTATGTAATCTTCATTTTTCCTTTTCCTTTTTGCACAGTCAACGCGCAGATATTCAATAGTTTTTCACATTGAATGATTGCCGAATTTTATACTCCATTATATAACGAATGTTATTGTATACGCAAATCATTCATCTCCACACAAACCGGAACTCACAACAAATAGCGACAGGAAGCATCAAAGGCGCAGAGAAAACCCTTTGTTTAAAAGAAATGGGTAGTGAAGGAAGAGAAATCAGAAAATTGAGATTGTTATGCCTTCATGGATTCCGAACCAGCGGCGAAATCATCAAGAAGCAGGTCACCGGAAAGTGGCCGGAATCTGTCTTGCGGAAATTGGATCTCGTTTTCGTCGACGCCCCTTTTCCATGCCAGGGGAAATCCGATGTTGAGGGGATTTTTGACCCTCCCTATTATGAGTGGTTCCAGTTCAATAAGGTACTCTACTTTTTACCCTTTTTGTTGCTAATTATCTCTATTTTCCCTGATTTTTTTTTTTACCTGTTTTTTCCTTTCCTATTGGATGAACTCAGGATTTTACAGAATATGAGAACTTCGATGAGTGTCTTGCTTATATAGAGGATTATATGATCAAGAATGGGCCATTTGATGGTCTTCTTGGGTTTTCACAGGTATGTCTGTGTTTATTTATTACAATCATCTATATCATTTTTATGTTAATTGACTATTATTAATCTAGTTCACTGCAATAGCAAGTTGTGTGAAATCTGCAAGAATTAAGGTGAATGTAAAACATCATAGAGTGTCTATATGTTCACAGAACTCAGGTGAATGATATATGGAATCAAATTCGATCTGTTTGTTTTTAGCACCATTCACTGTAATAGTAAGTTGTGTGATCAACTCTTGAAATGTGCAAGAATTAAGGTGAATGTAAAACATCACAGAGTACCAATATTTTTCATATAACTCAAGTATGTGATTCGATTTGTTTGTTTTTAGCTGCATTCGTATTAATTATGCTGTTTCACGAGGTGTTAAATACTATCCAAGTCTAATGTTGTTTGAAATTGTATGAACCAGGGAGCAATTTTATCAGCCGGATTGTCTGGATTACAAACAAATGTAAGTGTTGCTTCCCTTTACAGTTTTTTGTGGCTCTTTTAGAGAAAAGGGGAAAAAATTGACCATTTGTTGATGTATATGGTTGCAGGGTTTAGCTCTTACAAGAGTACCGAAACTAAAACTTGTAGTAATAATTGGGGGTGCAAAGTTCAAAAATGCGTCGGTGATTGAGAAGGCTTATTCTTCGCCGATCAAATGCCCTTCCGTTCACTTCTTAGGTAACTCCATTTCTATCTACATATGCGTTGTAGATTCCATGTCTGCTTTCGAATTGCTGTCCCAAATCCTATTCCAATTTTGATGAGATGTATTAGAGATACCAAGAATGATTTAAATTTAAATTTTGGAGTAAAATAGGAGCAGCTGTTTGGTTCCCTTCATTATATGGCATTTTTTCCATTTGAAAAAGTCAGTTTTTTTTCCTACCTATAGATATATAGTTTGTATCTAGATCGTAGCGTTTGGCAGCTTCCTTGAAGCTTCTATGTAGGGTTGGAGAAATTTAATTTAACGTAGCTTTGATAGTATGCTTCCAGTTTCCAAATTGTCATTAATTATCACAGGGACTGTTTGGTAAGTAAGTTGAACTAGCCCTATACAGTATGGTTCCAGTTTCCAAATTGTCATTAATTATCACAGGGACCGTTTGGTAAGTAAGTTGAGATACCTAAACTCGGCTACCAAACTGGCCCTATACAGAATAGGTGAGTATTCTGATTCATATAACCGAATATGATCACTTGTGATGTGCCTTTAATGAGTTGTAAATAAGTAGAGGAATTTGATCTGTTAATCTCTTTGAACATTCAAAACAAGACAAGATTTTATGCTGATGTTTCTATGATTTATGAAACAGGGGACCAAGATTTCTTGAAAACACACGGGACTGAACTACTCGACTCGTTTGTTGATCCTGTGGTTATTCGACATCCAAAAGGCCACACGATACCTAGATTTGGTAAATGAGACATGCACTTGTAAACTATCGTATCCACATTAACACAGAAGTGTCAACTAATCGCTTGTTGTCTTGTTGTACAGATGAAGAAGGTTTGGAGAGCATGCTAAGCTTTCTTGAGAGGATGCAAAAGAAGGTTGAAGAGGAGAGAGAAGAAGAAATTCTTATGACCGATGCTGTAGTGTGAAAGAATATTATTAACCAAAAAAATAACTTGTGTTGGGGTACAAATTTCTTTTGGAATCTGTACTATTAAGATGATAACCGATGCTAAATAGCAAGGGATTGTATTGTAAGATTCTATTTTATGGAGTATTTATGAAAATGATTAATTTTATTTCAAATAAATCTGTTTCTATGTTTTATCAATTTTAATGGGACCCCAAACAAAATCGAAATTTAAATTTATTATATTTTCAGTCATTATCTTGACTTTGACAGGAAAAACGTTATATCTCTAATTCTCAATTTAAATACTTTAATGAAATTTTTATTATCAATTTTCCTTATCGAGTTCGGTTTATTCGGGGATAGCATATTATATTAGGCCAAGTCAAATGGGCAGGATTTGGAAGACCCATTTAATACTGTCAATTGGGCTGAATATATTTTTTCTTTGGGTTGGGGTATATACCCCTCCAGCTTTGTTAGATACACTCCCCTCCCACTTTTATTAATTAAATATTCATGTAAAATACCACATTTACCCTTTTATAAAATATTAAAGATACATACACCCCCTTTTCAAAACCCTAATTTAATTGAATTAACACTAATTTTAGGGAAGAAAGCCACCGCCGCCACTTCAGTCGCCGGCCGCCGTCAACACCTCCACTCCGGCAGCCGGCCGTTGTCAACACCACCATCACCATCAAATTTAGAAATTAAAAAAAAACTTAGAAATTAAAAAAAAACTTATTTTCGACAAATCAGTGTCGACCAAAAGCCCTCTCGTCAACACTGGTTTGTCGATCAAACACCTCCCCGTCGACACTGATTTGTCGACCAAACACATCCCGTCGACACTGGTTCGTCGAAAGAATTTAAAAAATAAAAAAATTCGACAATAAAGGGTCGACCATAAACACTCTCATCGACCATCGAGGGTTGATGAAAGTGTTTATGGTCGATCTGCTGAAATTAAAAAAAAAAAAACAAAAAAAAACCTGGACGGAAGCGGAAGCGGCGGCCGGCGACGGAAGTGGGAGGGTGGCGGCGGGAGCGTGGCTAGTTGGGGGAAGAGCCGGCGGCGTCGCTCGACAAAGGAGGCGGCGCCGCCGCCTGTTGCAAAGACGAAAAAAAAGGGAGTGCGACGGGGAGGGAGGGGAAGTGTGAGGGGGAGGAAGAGCAGGCGGCGCGAGGGTGAGGGAGGGGAAGTGCGAGGGGGAGGAAGAGCAGGCGGCGCGAGGGGGAAGGAGGGGAGTGCAGAAAATGAAAAAAAAAAAGGGAAGGGGAGTGCGACGGCGATGGAGAGGGAGAGTGAGACGGCGAGGAAGGGGGAGTGAGACGGCGGCGGCTGGGCATGGCGGAGCTTGCCGTTGGGGGAGTGTCGGCGTGAAGAAGATGAAGAAGAAGGCGTGAAGAAGATGGGTTTGGGGAAAAAATTAGGAAAATTAGGGTTTTATAGGGGAGGTGCATTTATCACACTGAATTTTAAAATAAAGGGTATAATAGATAATTTGGGGGGAGTGTATCTATCGTAGATGTGTTTTGAGGGGAGTTGTTGTATCGGGGGAGTGCATCTAACAAAGTTGGAGGGGTATATACCCCATCCCTTTTTCTTTTTGTTTATCTATTGGGCTTATTGTTTTCCTTAGAAGAGTTATGATATAAAGTTTTGGGCCCAGTTTATGTGATGAATTGATGATGAGTATTGAATCGTGGATAGACCTCCCAAATTTACAAAGTGTTTGTGTGTTTTCGACAATAAAAGGTAGATAAAAAAAAAATAAAAAAATTAGGATCATAAGCTCACAAGCCGACCTTGCTCGGGAGAACCAGGTCAAAGGAAAAATGTACACTCCTCTAAAGATTAATGCCTATAGAAAACAGAATACAAATCATTGTGCAAAAATGAGAATAAAAAATCAGGGGAAACCCCTCCAGACACCGTCAAGGCCAGTCTTGGCCACAACATCAGTAGCCTGATTGGCCTCTCTGAAGACGTGTGTGTATCAAATGTGCATGTCCTGCGTAAGAGGGTGGATCTGACTCCAAAGTTCTTGCAGACGCCAATGAGTGGAAGGTTTGGAGCTTATAAAAGTGTCAATCGTGAGTACTGAATTCGACTCAATCTAGAAGAAGTTCCAACCCTGATTATGTGCATACTTGATGGCCATAAGTACCGCTGCAACTCAGCCTCAAGAGTCAAGAGGGAAGCCCCAACCCACCTTAGTAGCAACCGCAGCCACGAAGAATCCCCTGAAGGTCCTGAAGACCGTCCCCGCATGCAGACTGCTCGGGGAAGAAGAAGCACTACCGTCCGTGTTCCTTGTACCAACCCGGATCAGGTGGGAACCAAATCACAGATGAATTGTGCCTCGTCGGCCTGTGTCTGCTCGAAACACAAGAGTCTTAGCAATCAGTAGATCCCAAACCGTGTCGTCGATAGAGCATCAGTTTTTATTATAAAACACAGCGGTTTATATAATAAATGTGCCCTTGGTTTCTGGATGTGGCCTTAGCAGCGGTTTCTATGATAGAGAAGAGGATGATAGATCGGACGACATGGTTCGGGATCAGTAGATCGGACGGCAATAGATCAGTAGATCCCGAACCTTGCCATCCGATCTAATGATCGCGTGAACCAAGGCCACATCTATTATAAAACGCAGTAGATCCTGAACCGTGCGTCCGATCTATCATCCTCTTATTTCAGGATGTGGCTTTAGAGAAATAGTTTGAATTGATTTATGTAGAGAAATTGAGAATAAAACTATAAAATTATTCACATAAACTCTTTTTCCTTCAAGCATCACACTTGTGTGTAAAAAATTGTTTTTAATGCGCATAGGAAGTATTATGCCACACATATGAAATGTAACATTTTTTTAAATAGTTACCCTTCATTCCCACGATGGTGACACTCGGAAAAAAAATCAAGAGAATTTAACAAAAATGAAACATCCCTAGTTTTATCTAATAAAACATCCTCAGTAATCCCAAGAAAATGACAAAAAGGTAACACTTTATAGCAAAAATAATTGCTGAATCAAAATAATATGCAAGAAAACAGTCGATTAATGAAACTGAATCATTTTCTATATGAAATAAACAGATCTCCTTACATAATATATTGTACACCCTAACTAAAGAATCCCTTAATTTTTTTCACAGAAAGATGTAAAAAGTATATATATCCTAAGGAATTTGAGCAATTTCAAGTAAAATCTTGTGCAAAGACTGAGGCTTTGAGAAGAAAGGGCAGTGATCACTGCCTTTGATCTTGAAAACTCCTTCAGGTGGATTGTCTCTCACAAGCTTTTCTTGGATATCGGGCGAAAGGGCATGATCATCCAATGATTGAATGTAGAATCGCCTCCCTGTTCCGTATTTCTCAGCTGATAAAGACAGAGTCTCCATCATAGGACAAAGAGGGATGGGTCTCATAGAAACCGCTGCTAAGGCCACATCCTGAAACAAGAGGATGATAGATCTCGTGTCATTGGTCCACGCGACATGATCAAATATTCGAACCACATTCACTCTATGGAGACATTGTTGAAAATATTTGAGTAAACTTTAAAATGAGGTGATCATTCAATAATGATATCAGAGTAGTTATATTTTAGGGAAAATAGTTCTTTTAGTCCTGTAAGTTGCATTTATTTTGAGTATAGTCCTGTTAGACTTTCAAGAATTGGAAATAGTAACTTTCAACTTCTCGATATTTCGGTCCAATAACTGCTTGTAAGAGGTGAAACGTCCAGTTGACCAATCAGATTTTGCTGGTGGATGTCTCACCTCAGATTTTGAAACATCCGGTTAGCGCATCAAAAATCAAGATTTGAAAGTTATATGACTATTTTCAATTCGTGAAAGTCAGAAGGACCGAAACTAAGGGTAACTTTACCGGCCTAAGAAAAATGATTTCTCCTATATTTTATTCCCAATTTTCAGAAGGCATTTCAAGTATAAACGCAGCATCAGTATGTGTAAAGACATGCATTTGTTTGTGTAGTCACTTATCTCAAGAAACGAAATACCATCCTATAAAAAGTCGACTAAACCATCCAAAAGTCGGAGAAACCTATGATACTATTCATTTGGAGAAGCTGATAGAAAGCACAGCTAAAAGTATGCATAGAATACCTTCGATGGAGACTGATTGAAATATAACCCCTGCAGATGCTGCTTCTCAAACATGAATCCTGTTGGGGGATTATCTTTACCATTTCCATAAATTAGAGACTTCGAATCTGCTGAAAAAAGCTCTGCAGAACCAAGCTGCCAAAAACCATATCTCACGGCATCAAAAATTGAAAAACACAATACAGAAGATTAAATATGAATTCCATATGCAGATGCTATCCTCAAACAATATCATTTTTTCTATTTCACAAATGGGTTGGCAGATGTTTCATGAGTAGCCAGGTGTATAGACCCATGACCATTTGGATAAATATCATGTTTGGTCCCCAAACTTACAATTATTTCACTTTTGGTCCCCCATTTCACCCACTGTCAAGTTTGGTCCTAGAAATACACTTTTACTCCCACATCCCATAGTTAGTTGACCGTCTGTTGACTGACGAAATCAACTATTTGGGAGTGCAAAATGTAATTATTTGAAAATTATAAATTACATTTAGCACCCCCAAAGAGTTGATTTCGTCAGCAGTTAATTAATGGTGGGACTATAATCAAAGTGACTATAATTATGGGACACAAAAAATCATTTACCCTACTTTTAAAGAGAATGAATTTCTTAGAGCAGGTAAACTTAAAAAACGTACATCTTCAGCAAACACATCAAAAGGTCTCTGGCCATCAGAGATCATTGTACCACAAAGGTAAATAGCTTTTGAGATCTTCTCCGGGAGTTGCTCTAATGCATACGAAATGCACGCACCCCCACTACTATGACCTACCAATATCACCTACAAAAGCCCGTCAAAATATTTTTCAAAAACAAATGCATGGCAATTGAATACATATTGTGGAAATAAATGGAGTATAGTTTTACCTTTTCCTCTTCGGACAATGTCTGCAGAAAATCAATCAATGGCTTTGAGTACTCGGCCATTGTTGTGACATTGTTTGTAGCCGTTTGGTTGATCCCGGATCCTGCTAGATCCAAGGCGATTGGAAGCAATCCAGATTCTTCTAGAAGAGCAATACTCTTATACCAACACCATGCTCCAAATCCTTCACCATGTACTAAAACAATTTTCTTTGTCGTGATATTCTCAAGAAACTCTGGCAACTGTATAAGATATATAATTATTAATAAGTGAAATTATGTATGATTCAAAGAAATTAGTACTGATTATATAATTCCCAATATTATTGGAGAAAAGGTCTCATATGAAGAAATTATCAGCAAAATATATAATCCGTATTTGTGTGTGTGTGACATATAGTAAAAGGATAGTTCTAGTGCTATACTATCATCATTAATTCTAAACCAAACTAAAACAGAAATTTGCAACTTTCATCAATAAAATACTAGAAATTCACTAAAGTGACTCCCTACTCATGGCCTAAAAGAAGAGCCTCCTTTTGTACTTCGAAAAAGTCCAAGAAAACTTTATCCCTCACCTTTTGGCAGATTCATGAAGCTTGATAAACTTTTTCTTCAACTGATAGCACTATCTAAATAAAGTAAATAAACACAATTCTCAAACAACAATAAATAAATACAACGCCGCAAACAACACCCAGAACCCAAAACTTTTTCCTCTTAGATCCTAATCATTCACAAAAAAGGCACAAAATAAAACAAAGACTCAGCGCGTCATTTAAACAAACACATACCAGTCAAAGCTAAAGAAAATTTCTAAAAGAAGGAAAATAACAAAGTGCAGAAGATTTGCCTGTTTGGTATTATTAGTACTGGAAAAAGGGTCGGATGAATTGGCGGCGTAGCGGCGGGAGGAGGTGGATCCGATGCGGCGGGACATGGAGCCATTGTCAAATCTCTGAGAAAGCTGATGCTGCTGAATTGCCATGGCTAGAGCTTGTTTGTGCAGTAATTCTTCCTCCATTGAACTCTTTCTCTTGGAAGTTGAACCCCTTTTGCTTCTTGATCCAATCCCTCCAGTCTTGACATCCTTTTTAGTCATACATATAAATTTGTTTCCCATTTTTTGATGAAAAAATTGGATTCAGGCTTTAATTTCTCGAAAATTCACTGAAATAACTCTGGGGTAGAGGGACGGAGGGGAATTGCATTCGAGGCCAAGAGAGAAGGTAGTTTGGTTTGATTGTGTAATTTAATTGTGGTACAGAAAGGAACAGGAGGAAAAAAAGGAAGAAATTGTGTGGGAATAAGCAGCAAATGAACAAAACCAGCGCAACTGCAAAAGCAAGCAAATAACAAAGAATTTATTGCAATCTTTTTCAAATTTTGTTTTCTTCTGCACTTTGACTTTTAAGTTTTAATCAAGACAAATAATTTACAGCTATTTCTACTTGCATTTTTATGCTGGGTTTGCAATAAATCTTTGTTTTTTCTTCATAAGTTAGCAATTTTTAGTAAATTTCTAGAAAGGAAATGATTTAAATTATTAAAAAAGAAATATTTTATTGATAAATTTTCTTTATGTAATTGAGTATATAGATACACTTTGATTTTAATGTTAAATTTAATATTTAATTCAATATTATAATTAATTGAAGCTCCATTTGAATTGTGTAGGTGTACTCATATATCACACTAGTATTAGTTTTATGTTAACTGTTTCTTTTGAGATTTTTTTTTTTCAAAATATATGTAACTTTTTATTTTCTCAAGACATTAAATGTATTTTTTTTCTAACTTTGGTAAATGTATTTTTTCTAACTTTGCCTCTTTCTTAATTTTTGTGACAAGGTAATACCATAAATTATTCATTGATATTTTGTAAGAGACTCATTGTATACAAATAAATATTAGTATAATTAAAAAATAAATATAAATTAATAAATTCTTTACCAGTTCATATTTTTATATGATACTGTAATTTTTGCACGATATCAAAGTTTTAAGCTTACTTCCATTCACCCTTGAATTAAATTTTAGGTGAAAACAACTCCACCTATATTAATTCAATTATTAAATGACTTTCGTTAAAGATATTTACTCCGTATTTATTTTTGAAACGAATGGAGTAGCTTAAGATAAAATTATACGGAGTACTACATATCATTATATATATATAAAAAAAAAAAATCAAATCGCCACCTTCTTTAGTTTCGATGTAATACACAAAGTAAACAACTAAATACTTGTACAATTTTTTGTTTTCACTTTTTTTCTTTCTAGTATTATTACAAGGAAATATTACCGACACGAATCTACGGTTGTTTCTTGGTGGTGGAATGCATGCTTCCACCACCAGGCAGATTATATGAACATATATGCATGTGTGTGAAATTGTATGTAAATAAATCACTTGTACATCTTTCACAACAAAATGTATAATAAATGTCCACCTAATAAGTAATAATAGCATGTAGGCCAGGCCCGGGCTTGGTTGAAAAATAAAAAGGTGGTATCTTCAATTAAATAATTGATACTTCAATTAAACTTGATTAAAGTGATTGGACAAATTTCTTATCTTTTGTAATGAATAGATATTTAGTCAAAGAGGACATTATTTTATGGGCGAATGATTAGGAAACACCAATACTTACAGCTACAGATTGAGATAGAAGAACGGAAAAAGTGTCTGAAAAAATCACCATCAAGCTTAAAAGATTAGATTGCAAAGATATAATTAATCAATTTAAACAGTATAATAATTGAGAAAACGAATAAATAATTCCAAATAATTAGACTAGGCGACGCGAACACATTATATGATTTTATTTGGCTTCTTAGAATTTCAATTATTTAAAGATATTTAATAATTAATTTATCTTTCTAGCAATAATGAATAAACTACTACTATATCCTTTGAATAAGTCTTAAAGAACCGACAAATCAATTTACTCCTTACGTATTATAATTTGGCTCATTGATGGGCATAAACTCAACACCACGTTCATCGCAAACCACAAGGTGAACTATACGAATAATAAAAAATAATATATACAAATTGTAATTTGATCATTCCTGTCCATTTATTTTTAAGTTAATTTTATTTTCAATTTCGTTCATATTTTCAACAAATATTTTAGAATGAATTACAATTCATTAACACATGCATATTGATTTATTATGTATGTCCAGTCAATTGTGCATAGCTTTCGTCATGTTATTTTTCCTTTTTTGGAAAAACAATAAATTGACAAGACGTAATGAATAATCTCTGTATCATCATGCCTCACTGGACCGACGCGAGATATACTTTGAAATTTGAATGCATGATGCTTCCACAACACTTATACAAAATTGAATATGACAGCTGGCATCAACCTGCATGTATTAGCTAGCTAGGTGCATTCATCATGCGTTAATCAAAATTGATTTAAGACTACTCACTAATAATAGTAATAATCATTCTATAACCACCCCAGATTCTGTTTTAATAACATGACAGACATGTAACAAGAACTATTCCGCCCACCTACTTCATTCCTTGTTTTAATATGTAATAATATTTTCTTTTATAAATGTTAATGCATGCAATGAAGCAACATATGTGGGTCAATTTTACATGCACATGTTGTATCGTGCAATGGACACAGAAGTAAAACGTGTAAAACTAATATAATTAAATAAATAAAATGTGATACTAACTTTAATTTAAACATAAAGATTTAACTAAAATGTAATGAAATATAGGATTAAACAATTGTAGAATCGATAGGGGCTGATCAACTAAACTTGGAGCCTACAACGCAATTTTGGATCTCATGTGCAAAAAAATTGGCAAAATAAAAAGATGAGTATTGTTACAAGGTCCAAGGAGACTGAACTATTCAGGTAGTAGAAACCCAGACGCTATATATATACATGAATAACTACTGTTAAAATACAAGATTGAAATATCAAATACGGTATGATCCCATGTACAAAAGAAATAGAATGGCCAAATCCTCATAAATGAAGCATAACTCCTGTATATTTATCATCTTAGAATACCACACAAGAGTCTCAACTAAGCATACAAGAGTAGAAAGTTAACACTTCAAGATGATGCAAATATTTACATGCAAAAAATAGACACAAAAAAAAAAAAAAAAAGTAATTAAGCAAACGCAGCAAAGCTTACAACAATACGTAATGTTGCCACTCCATTGTTACAACAAGAAGTCTTCTAGTCCAGTTAGCATCTTTCGAAAATCTTGTACAGTTTCTCCAATGAAGCAATCTGGAAATTCAACGATTTTCTATTGAAAGCTGATCTTGGAATATTGCAATGAAAAGTAGATACAGGTACATCTTGGCACACAATAATGGCCTTAGAGTTGGACATTATTACTAAGGAAAACACACAAAGGAGGCTAAAAGATTGCTTATCCTGATTGTGATTTACTAACCCCATTGCCAAAGAAAAGGTGATTTATTCCAGGGTGAGTGAGAAAAGCTCATAAGTTGAATAATCATGAGAAGCAAAATGGATATAGATTTCTTAGTGGACAATTAGCATAGAGTGAACGTAAGATTGCATGAATTATCATCTCATAACTATTAGAAGCAATTACAAATCGAAAATAAAATCGATTCTTGAGATTAGATACCTTGATAAAAGTTCCATTTGTAGCCATTGAAGTAGGAGGCTTGAGAAAAAGTCTCATGGAGGGGAACAAGACGTGCTGAATTGACCATTCACGCTGAGACCAAGCATTTTCAGCCTCCGAAAGTAGTTCATGTTCAACTTCTTCCTCCTTTGCATCTTCTGGTTAGCAATAGCACATGTGTTTTCGTTCAGATTAGAATAAATTTACGATACAAAATTATCAGGCATGATAAGAATCTAGTAAATGTTAACTAGGCATATTCTGAAACTGTAGTTTTTCTCCTTTAAAAACACAAAGCCAGATGAACTGAAGCCACATGTGATTCAACAAGCTGAAAAAGTCTTACCAGCCGTTTTTGAGGCATTTTTCTTATAAAATTGCAAGCCCTCGCCTGATGGATTAGGCAACAAAGGAGGATGAAAGGCATAGAAGTTCCCAATAGCAGCAGCAATTGTTTGAAAACAGACTTTCTCATCATCCCAGTTAACCTGGAAAATCAAGAAATATTAGTAAAAGGCTGCATTACATGTAAGTCCCAACAGAAAATACTGTGAGTTCTGGTAGATGAAGCCTCAATTCAGTAATGAATTGAGAACCAGAATCTAGCACCTCAATTAGCATTCTGTCCAGTGAACACTCAAATTATCTATCAACATTGGACAATAGAAGAACTTATGAAAGATAATTCCAGTCACTAGTTGGGGTTATGTTGTTAATAAGTTAGGACCAAATAGTTGATTGATTTCAGATAGGCAAGATAATCACAGAATGCCAAAAAAAGAATGGTAGAGTAGATAACTGGTCATTGCACAGCATGACCAAAAACTTAAAAAAAATTAAAAACACCGGATTCTCTTGAGAATCCAATGTCAGAATAGTCTAAATATCAGGTGAAGATATAATATTAGTTGAAGCTATATCAGGAGCTTACATCATTGCCCAAACAAAGAACAAGCTCCGGAACACGATCCATGTCGGGTGTGTATTGGTCAAGTACAATCGGTAGCCGGGACAAATTACCATTTGCGTCAATATAAATGCCAAAGTACTCCTCCAGCATCTCAGCTTTCTGCTTGATTAGTTCTGTACTCATCTAGCAATAAAAAACAAGAAGATATAAGGAAAGGAATGACCAGCTGACCATATATAGAAATGAACCCAAAGAAAGAGTTCCACTTTATATCTAAAGAAAAAAATGGAAATGCCCAATTTCCTATGAGACATCTCAAGCAATGGACAAAAGGCTCAAGGTTTCATTTCAGGCATACTCAAAGAAAGAGTTCAACTTTATATCTAAAGAAAAAAATGAAAAATGGAAATGCACAATTTCCTATGACTCTATGAGACATCTCAAGCAATGGACAAAAGGCTCAAGGTTTCGTTTCAGGCATAATGGTCTACCACTGAAACGCAACATAAACCCCCAAATCTGAGTTGCAGAACTGTCTCAAGAATTAGCAATAAATGGAGCCAGTTTAATGATGATGCTAAAGCATAAAAAGAGTAATTCAGTAATATGGTTATATTCCATTTGACTTCCTTGCGGGTTGAAAGGTTTTTACAGCCTAGCACAACACTTAGGATTCATTGTATTTTTTTAATATAATGACACCTCTCAGTCCCAGATACGTGTACAATATCTTATATTGGAAGATAGAAGTAATTAAGTTTAGCAAAGAAAAGTAGCTAGAAAAACAGCAAAATCACACAAATCTTCTTGGGATGACCAAAACAGAAATAAGTGTGAAATGGGAATAAGTCAGGATCAATTGGATCAAAATAATGTGAATTAGACAATTACTTCTGCAATCTTTTCTTTCAGGTCATCATTTTCATTGACTTCTGGATCTGGATCCATATCCTCCTCTTTCAATGCTAGAATTATCAATTCTGGCAATGGAGCAGGGTCACTCAACTGAATTGCGCTAAAATGTGCAAACCGCCTTAAAACTTGCTGGTACATGAGCTCTTTACTATCGGGACATCAAAAGAAGAGTGGAAAACTTCTCAGATAACATTAAATAAAGTTACATGCACTTATTAAAAAATAAACCCCAACAAGTCACAATATACATGAATATGGTTAGTCAAAGTGATCAAAGGAACTGAGGTAAAATCTTCTTAAACTGTGAACATCAATGATGTCCCTGCTGCTTGCAGCAGTAAGCTGAATACAGAATATTCATTTCCTAGTTAGAGCTAAATGGAGTGAAAAGCCCTATCCTAAAGTTATTACGCGTGCAAGGGATTTCAGTAGCCTCAACTCTACTGGCCCTCTGTTAGATGGGGGGTAACTGTGCTTCAAAATTGGAAGTTTTAAGGAGGGTACCATGAAAATTTGCATTTGTGACTTGTATAGTCTCTTTTTATGTATCTTCTATTAAGTGTTCTTTAGACTTAATTCATGCAAACAGGTCAAGAAGAAGTTTAGTTACTTGTATACTTAGGGATTTTGGTTAAGGTCGCATTGCTCGCAATTTTTCTGTACGGGAGAGTTCAATATGACAGATTAATTGTAGTCAAATAAATTTATCGGGACCAATCTTTGACCTAGATTATGACTGATATGATAGAAGTAAAGAGAGAGAGAGAGAGAAAAGAAAAAAACCATAACTCGTCTCAGCCATTGAAATCTACATCCATAAAAAAGTTCCCAAGAAGGCTGCAAACTTTTATTTCACTTTTTAAAAATATCATATGATTCAGAAAGAACATGTATTGATCGATCCAGCTTTCACTCTTTCATTGCAAGATATCTGTGGGGCATATCATTCTTAGTTGAACTTTCATAAAATATCTGTGGCTTATTAAAATTTAATAGTGTACTACATGTCATCTGTACCTATTTTCTTTCATCGCGGATATTAAATTATAACTTGTACGCATCCAAGATTTCTTGAGTTTTCCATTTTATTTCAAGTTTAACAATTCAATCCAGATCTCCGTATACAATTTAAGTGAAAAAGTTCAGAATGTAGATCAACACTTTCACATAATTGCAACATTACAAAATATATGCAAAATTAATTATTCTGATATTCTGGCTATGGTTTTTATAAGTTCATTTCATCACATGTAACTCACCTTCATCACATTGGTGTTTATTGCAATATCAAAGCAAGAGATTAATAACATAATCATTAAGCCATTTGAGACTTTATGTTTGTTTTCTTCTCTTCCTACAATTTGTTATCTTATATTTCAAGATCAGCTAATCTAACATGGAAAGTTACAAGGCAAGCATATAACAGAAATATACTATCACAGCTTACAACTACTATAAAAATTAGAGTACCATACATGTTTCTGTTTTTTCAAGTATATATCACATAAACTACCCTTGGAGACAATATGGAAAAGAAATAAATGACCTCAAGTTGACCACATTAGCAAGATAAAGGTGAGTTTTGTGCTGCAGAAGAGCGAAAACATCATCTGCCATACCAATGTATGAGCAGTTCCCAACAATGTCCAGCAACTCTATGAGAAGGGAGAACACGAGTCAATAAATGTCATTCCAAAGTTTGGTGAAATGTTTCTTAATTAGCAAGGACACAAGTTTACCAGAATGACAGCTAGAGTCGATCTCTCTGATAAGTTCCTGAATGCTAGAAAGGTCTGCAGTTTCCCTGGGGTTCCTCCTTTGTCTGATTGAAGACCTGCAGTTAAAAAAAAAAAGGAGGGAATGACGTCATGATGAGGATTCAGAGAACTACAGGCCTCATGCGTAGACTTTTTCTTCTTCTTACATTTAAAGTGACCATTATCATTAAAACAACAACAATAACAGGGGAAGATACCCAAGAAAGCCAATCGCACATATCATACACAAAACAATAAGCTCAACAAGATCCATTAGGTTATAGGCAAGAGAATAGTTCATGATTCAATCCAAAAACAAGTGTTGTTCCTCAAGCATCCAGCATTTACTATTGATATGATTGATTATTGTCTACCCAATGATCATTACATCCAACTATTTTATCATCTGAAACCTGATGTGGATGTACACAAGAAGATGTACTCGACCTTACAGAGGCCAAGCAAGAACTTCCTTGCACTTGACTACCCTGCTTGACCTGCAAGTACGCATGCAACCTTCCAGCAGGATCTTGGGAATCTGTCCGAACCATTTTGTGCACTGGAACTTTTTGTGGCTTTGTTCCTAAAAAGTTACATATGAAGAGTCATGCAAAAGTAAAGTCCAATACAAACAAATGTAAAATATCCAAACACATTCCAGTGGCGTACAAAGGCAAAGAAGAGTAGCTTACCAGAAGATGAGGGGTGATTTGGGGTATCTTTGTTCATAGAATTAGATATAGGTGAAGGATCCACCGTCTGCCAAAGAAAATGGGGGAAGGGAACACAAAAGGGATAATAAGAAAATAATTTGCATCAATGAGCGACAAAGTGTAAACAATCAGCTTAAACTTAGACTACATGAAGCAAAGTTCTCTACAAAAGTTCTGCCTCGAAATTACTTGAGAGTAAATTATTCAGAACATTCATAAGAATCAAGTTCTTCCAGAGTAAAAAACTTAAAACGGAGATTCATAAAACTGAAGTGTGATATTCATCAAGAGTACCTGTTCATGGAATATCCGTGAGTCATTGGAGTTCCTCAATTTTGATTCTATAGCAGATTGTATCTTCTCAATTATAATTTCTTGGTTCAGAAGGCTTACCTGTCCATACAACAGCACAATACAACAATACCTTAATATAAAGTTCATAAATGAGAGTTCTCACTCACTTCTAGCCCTCAACTACCAAAGCTTCATATGCACCTCTTTCTTTGTTGGGTGTACATTCACATCAATGTGCTCGGGTGGCAATTTGATTGACATGTAGATGAAAGGTTTAGATGCCTTTGGCAACGTTGCAGCATAAACAATTTCGATTGCCCTCTTTAGAGCACCACACTCCACCAGTCTATCTGAAACAGATAACATAGTACGAGGAGTAAATGTGAAACCAGAAATTCCCGATTTGATACATAAACAACTTAACGGAAGTGGTTACAGGACACAAGTAAATGCTTCAAACTTCTGAGACAGCAAAAGGATAAATCATTTTCAATAATATGCTGGCATATTAAGAGGAACTGGGAGCCCTTACTGCACAGAGGTTATCACAAAAAATAAATTCTGAATAATGCAGCGTACAAGCATCAAGGTAAATATGTTGTTTGAACACCATTTAAAATATTCTGACCTACAAGAGCAGAAAAGACTTCAAAAAGATATGCAGGACATTAATCTAGACAGTATTGTTAAAATATCTCACTAAGCACCAGGGAATAAATATCTACCATTGATGAATAGCACCATTGTTATCTTCTTCGCAATGTAATTGGAATTTGAAATAAAACCATCCATTTCAAAAATTGAGCTTGAGGGATCATCAACCGAAACTTCTATCTTCATAAGATTTTGTGCAACTGATACTCCGTAGACAGATCTGATAGCATCAAGCCTTGAGGACATTGCAACTGAGTGAACATCTGCCCTGGAAGATCCATGCTAAGAGAAACATATATTCCAAATTCACAAGCTTTCTTGGAAATGGATAAAATAGCATTATCTTGTGAATAGACCAACCTTTCTGCAAGAGAAGTTCACACTAGTGTGATGGATGGCAAACCGACATATTAAATCAACTATTTTGGGATAGTCATCACCAGAATTCTGAAGTGTTTTCCTCCGAGCACTCATGTTATAAAACAAATTTTCGATCTGCCAAACAGATGAACATCATACATAAGAATTATAAAAAAAAAAATTCCTTTTTTTTTATCAAAGCCATTTATTTTGATGGGGGTACGGAGACCCTGATTAGGTCGGCAATCAGAAATATAGGAGCTCAGAAAATACAACTAAAACCATAAATAATCCAAGTGTCTACGTTATGGAAGGCTGACCCTTGATGGTTTATAGAAGTAAATAATGTTCTCTTGTTTATAACATGCTCTCCTTTTGATATTTAATTATCATCCTTGATTTGAAGGATCAAGTTTTTTCAGTATTGAACAGGTTGTTCCCCCACCCCCATCTTGAATTTCAGAATCTGAAATTAGTGTTTCACCACTCAGAAATTTAAGAAAGCAAGAGATCAAAATGAAATGCATACCATGATTTGAGTACCTTTAACAGCTGCGCATGCTTTAGGTTCATGCTCCATTATACCATCTTTATATGTTGCCCTAGAAAATACATGTACGTAAGAAGTTCACATTTAGGTATATGAGCATGGTAAATTTAATCACACCTTTGCAACTTTCCTGCAAGGGTTAAAAAAAAAAAAAAAAAATATTGCCCAAAGGGTTTTCAGGTTTTGTGAAACTCCACGAAAACAAACAAACAAACCGAGCCATTAATCCCAAATGATTAGGGTAGGCTACATGAATCAATTGCAAAACCACCTTGGTTGCATGAATTAATCTTCTCCATGTGCTAGAAAAAGCATATGAAAATATCACAGATGTAAAGATCTGACATTAATTTCAAAATCTTTGATTCAAGGTGAAGCTACCACTGAAATGAGAATATGAAAAAAAAATTGTACAATAAAGAAACCAAAAGGAAGAGAAAAAAAAAAGGATTCCAACAGAGTATGGATGAAGGGTAGGCGCTCTTCTTCATAAAGCATGATGTTACAGTGAGACTTAGACAGCAGTAGTTACCTAAGTGAAGCAATACTTGTCTAAGCACTAAATACAATAATGTCGTTGCATGGAACACATACATGATATAAGTATGCGAGCTACTTTGGTTTTTCCTGAGCGAAATGATAGTAAGAACACCTAAAGAATAAGAAGAAGTGTCATTACCTGTAACCATGTAATTGACCCTTGGTAATGGTGGTGACAGTCACATGACCAACATAGGTCATACTTGCCAGGGCCTCCCCTCTGAATCCCATTGATTTTATAGACATTAGGTCCTCAAATTCACTCAGTTTAGAGGTTGTGTGCCTTTCGCATAATATTGGCAGATCTTCATACTGAACACAGAAACAAACAATTAATTTAGTCTCATAAATGCAATATTCATGTGGGTTGGAAGCCTAAGCCTACAAGACACAAATAGCATCTGCTAAACAAAATATATGAAACTCAAGAGGCATTTATTACCTTTTTTCACCCTTTCTTTCTCCCATTTTAAGCATGGGAAATCATAAATCATAAAAGATGCATATGTTTCCACAATGCAGATGCACAAATTACATTTACCGAAAATCCAATGAAAAAATATATAAAAATTGACTTGCTTATAATGTTCTCATCTGGCTTCATGTGCCATTACAAGTCTTTGTAGTAATATGAATTTTCTTATGAACGCATAGTTAAGTATTATATTTTCATAAACTGAAAATGTACCCTGTAGCCTTTTTTTTTTGTATGAGAGAGATAAAGAGTTTAAAGGTGCCTTAGATTGCAACAAAACGGGCAAACTATAGATACTAAAATTCATCTCAGCCGTTCATTTAAATGCCACTGCACATACAATGCAAAGAGCAAAAACACCCAATTTTACTCAGCACACGACCATACATGTAATATAATAGTATCACAGAATATTATCCGTTCACGTCCAGTTTAAATCCTAAAAGTCTAGTTCTGAAATATCAACACGTACAAGCAAGATGTAACTAAAGCATGCATTTCACCAGTTTCATCACATACATTTAACACCCAAAGTTTTCCAGAACTAAATAGAAACATTAAAATATAGGGAAAACCATATCGGGACACATGCACACACTCAAGAGTACATAATCGTAAGAAAATGTGAATACTCGAATTCCGTGGCCATCGTCAGAGACTTGGATGAGTTTGAGACCACCATCTTTAACTAAAACGGATATTGAGGTGGATTCAGCGTCGATGCTGTTCTCGAGGAGCTCCTTCACGGCGGAAACCGGCCGCTGGATGACCTCACCTGCAGCAATTCGGTTGACCACCGCCTCATCCAAGCGGTGAATCTTCGGTGGCTCTTTTTGAACCGGATTGGCTATGCATTCTTCCATATCCATTTTATCGGAGGTCTCAATTTCAGTATCCATTGCAGAGAATCATCAAACACTATGTTTTTGGAATTAGGGGTTTTCTTTTCGGAGGGGAATTAACGAAATTGGCGCGAAAAAGACTTTGGGCTATAATGAGGGACTTGTTTTGGGCCTGATCTAATAGGATAAGGCCCAGATAGAGGCTAACCCGAATAGTCTGATTTTATTTTAGGGGCTCACTATTTACCCCTTCAATCCGACTTAGAACAATCTCTTGTCAGACCTCTCCGACCGGATTTTTACAGGTTTCAGCTTATTTAGAAACGAGAAGTTAAGTTGTTATCTAGTGGACGTTTGCGTAATTTTGAACGTAAGGTTATACAACTGTCTCAATCGATGGGGATGTTATTTTTTGACACATCAAGAACAATTCGAGGAAAGTGCATCCATCATGATAAATTTTAGGAGTGCATCAATCGGAGGTGTGTTCTCAACGCAAACGGAGGTGTAAATAGTCAACCCCTTTATTTTATTTCAAGACAAAATTATGTAAATTGCAAATTTTATGCCAGAATTTTTTAGATAACTTCACCTGTAATTATTTTGATGGTTTATTAATATTTAGAACAAACTACTGAAAGATTACACCATTTTTTATAATAAAATAAAACTTCCTCATATATTTTGTACTGTTAACAATATCTTTCAACATTTTTTATAATAAAATAAAACTTCCTCATATATTTTGTACTGTCACAATATTACTATTTTTTTTTTTTTTTTGTTTATGGAAGTTAAATACCCATCCCTTTTTTTCCCCTCTCCATGACTCAGGACCTAAGACCTAGGTAGTGGTGCTATAACCACTTGAGCTATCCCACTTTGTCACAATATTACTAATTCAAGTAATTAGCACTGCCATAGTACCACAAGAGGTCATGGAGGGGTGGGAAATTTTAAAAAATAAAAAAATACTGAGCATATTAATAATAAACTGTCTCTGCCACATTAAATAATCAGCTATTGCAAGTAACGCGTAAATAATGAGACAAGTTTAATACAAATAAGAGAATTTTTTTTCATTTGGATATTATTTCTAGGAAGACGTTTGAAATATTAACTAATCCAAAACAAATTATAGAACCAAAAAAATACTACCTGCTTTAGACAGGTCCTAAAACTCATTCAATGGGACAAGTGTAAATCCCATACCTAAAAAATACTCCCTCCATCCATGAAAAGTAGGGACATGGGGATGGGGCACAAGTTTTAAGAAAATGGTAGATAAAGTAGATAAAGTAAGGGTATTATAGGGTATTGTGGGGTCCATTGTGAATAAAGTGATTGTTTAGGAATAAAGTTGATGGCAAATTGAGTAATTAAGTGATAGTTGAAGGGTGATAGTTTCCATAAAGTGCATGAGACTACATTTGGTGGACAAAGAATATGTGTCAAATGGGACTACTTTTCGTGGACGGAGGGAGTACATAAGAACAAAATATACCGTAATGCATCTATTATGGATCTAAGTTATTGTAACCCAGAGAATTGTTGAATACACCCGCACGTACAGTTATCCACAACTACAAAGTGAGTGTATTCAACAATTTATGAGTGTCAATAGCACACCAATCTAATTCAACATGGGTAAAGTCCACAGCATTCATTTCCATCTGAATCTGTAAATAGAGTTCAATAATGCCCACAAACAAAATTTATGCATAGCTACGAACTGATATGAATCGAAAAGGAAAAGGTGTTACAGTTAAAGCAGTATATAGCAAGAAGTTTTACAAGACAAATACAAAACACTTTAACCAGTAATGTTTTGTACAACTGGTGAGAACGACTCCTTTTGAAGCACAGAGTAGAGTTGAGCATACTTCTAAATCTAAATCATGAACTGGCTGATGAAATCGCCTAAGAACGCCGCTTACGATCATCATCCTCTTCCTCATCAGAATCACCACTTTCTCGAAATCGTGGATTTTTCTCCTGTAAAACCAACATTAATGCGGAATATGAATTGTGATGCATTAAAACTAAGTCCACTTGTCTTCAAATGAGAAAACCAGGTTATGAAAGATTAAGGAATAGGAACAAATCTAACCAGCCACTCGTGATACTTGGATAATACTGTTTTCTTGTGTCTGAATTAACAGATTCGTGTTTGGATTGAATGATTTGAGGATGGATTTCAAATCCATAGCAGTAAAACAACTAGCAGTTGTTAGGATGGTTGAGGATTTGAAATCCAACACACATTTGACCTAATTTAGATGAATTTGGAATCCACTCTGATTTTGGTGCATTTGAAACCCACTTCATAATGTAGCCATAAAGCTCTTGACACCATATAAAGTAATAAAACCAATTAAAAGTGGTTTTTTGGGAAAATAGTCTTTTTTTTACTCCTGTAAGTTCCTATTTTGCATCTAGTCCTGTTGAGTATCATGAATTTAAAATAGTCATGTAACTTTAAAAAAATTACATTTTGGTTCAGTAACTGGATGTTAGAGGTGAAACATTCAGTTGACACTAGCATGGCAGAGCTTGATTGGTCCACGTTGCAGAGTCTGATTGGTCAACCGGATGTTTCGCCTCTTACAGCCGGTTACCACACCAAAATGTTGAAAATTTGAAAGTTACGGGAGTTTTTTGAGTAGTATTTTCAATTCATGAAAGCCGACAGGACTGAAATCGATATAGGGACAACTTACAGGACAAAAAAATTATTTTCCTAGGCTATTTACACATCATTTATACAGGGCAGAGAAGGTTGAAAAACAAAACCAGAAGTAGATTTGCTATAGTACAGGAAAGGGAACAGGTAAAACATAAAGATAGAGATATTATCTTAGCATAATCATAAAAACTTACAGGTCTGGATTCATTATCCGGGTTTCTCCGATATACAAAGTCTGACTTTCTCCTTGTGAAATCTCGGGGTGGGCGGTCATCTTCTCTTTGCCGCTTACGATGGAAATCTGTTTTCCCAAAGTAAGGCATGAATATACAAATTCTACAAATCAAATAAACAAATTCAGCCAAATGAGAATAATACCTTTGCGAGAGCCCCCATGATTATAGTTCCCACCATGCCTTCCATCTACAGGAGAAGAAAAGATAATCAAATGGTCGATAGAATAGGAAGTTAGGAAGTAGATCATAGATGTGGGTAGTTTCAAGTTTCAACACAAGTTCAGTAAAGAGCATTCCAAAGCATACACACTTACATACACCTTTTTCTCCTGAAGAAGCATCACAAATGTGCAATGAAAAATTATTCCTCGAGTACAGTGTATAAGGTTTTTAATTTTAAATGTTCTATATGCTTCTCACTAATTTCAATGTCAGATGAAGAATAAAAATATTTCTAAGGTTTATTGGGAACACTAAAAGTGTACAAACAAACAAAAATTTGGTAGAGAGCTTTCGATTTTCGAATGCAACTTAAGCCAAAAAAAAAAAAAAGAAAGAAAGAAAAGGACAAAGTTGTTAGAATCTTACAGTTAGCAGGCATAACAGGTGGAAATGAACCCAATGATCCTGCACCATAATCTGCACCGTAATCTACTAGTTGTCTTTGGGCTTCCAACTCTTTCTGGACTAATTTACCATAACCACCTCTGCGTATGGCTTATTAAGGAAATTGAATATTGATGTCAGATTATCATGGAGTACTATAAATTAACAACTTCTTAAGTAGGAAATTTCTGTTTAGAAGAGAGGCATGACAAGAAATTCTGAACACAAACTACTGCTGAGGACATTAACCTAAGGTTTAAAGGCATGTTGGGATACACTTGCAGGTACGTATGAAACTTGTCTCACAGTTCAAATAATGAGAAACCCTTCTAGCCCAACCAAAGAAAAAGAAACACTTTTAAGTAGTCAAGACAGAAATCAAACAGGGCAGCCACGTGATAATTGATAGCAAAGAAACTGATTGAAAGCAATAATTTTTTAAGAATTGCATGATAAGGATATCTGGATCATAGTCAGTACGATATTCATCCCGCACCTGACAAAAAGAACATAAATCAGATATAAGGAAAAAAAAATGGGTCAGCAAGGTGAAGAAAATTATACAAACATCACCTGTCCACCGCTTCGCCCACGACCCCATTGCCTGCCATCTTGAAACCCCCAATCAAAGTCAACCCGAATAGGGCGATCATCAAGAATAGTCCCACTGATATATTTTACAGAATCTTCAGCATCATCTCTGGAGTAGTACCTGATAGATGCAAACCCCATTGTCAGAGTATGAGTCATAATAAATGGATTTGCTTTCCTTTGTTTTCTTTCAAGATGTTAAGTAGCAGTAACTTAGGTTATTATCAAACTGCAACAACATGAGCTCAAAAGAAATTTCCAATAACATAAATCTACTCAAAGAACGAAAACAGATATAGCATCATTGATCGAACCCCACCCCCACTCAACAATTAATAGGAGTTGGACACTTCAAATGGCTTCAGGACTCTTTCTGCTTTAAGTGATTGAAGTCAAGCCTGAAAATCAGTTATCTAACTGGTAGCTACACATCTAAACAATGAGAAGATAAATTCACAAGCTATTCTCGAAAGTGTTCAGTTTGAATTTTAGAGATCAGCATTAAGTCTTCATATAACATTTCTAAGGGGTCACTTATTTAACTTAATTACAGCTGAGAGACGACAAAATACAACGTTAAAATCATAATCTAAAAGTCTCTATGAATTAGAGCAGAAATACTACGTCTAAAAACTTACATTACGAAACAGAAGCCACAAGGGGTTTTGGTGTTCTTATCCAAACCCATGACTATCTTTTTAAGCTCTCCCGCCCGAGAAAACAGCTCATAAACTTGCTCCTCCGTCGTATAAAACGACATGTTCCCTATGTAAACAGTCGTTGAATTTTGTAGGGCGTCGTCATATTCTTCCTGCGTCCCAGGAAACTTTCTGTCTTTGTATGCGGATAGCTTGCTAGGATCCTAACAAAAAATTGTCCCGAAAAAAACCATGTACAGATATGAGTAAGCAAGCCCAACATTACGAAACTCATTGTACAACAACATGAAGAACGAAAAACAGCATCAATTCTGAGACTTGAATGCTTTTTAGAAAACCTAAATTAACAGAAATTTTGAAGAACAATGCAGTAATTCAAATTAATTGGATTTCTCCTCACAAATATCACACACTAAAGATCAGACTTACCTTAAAGAGGGAAGCCATCAGCAATTCCCACCAGCTGAAATTTGATTTTACTAAGAAAATTGTAAAAAAATAAAATGACGAAGCCCTAATATACGAAGGGGAAAATCCAAATCATCGATCGATACGGGTCAAAAAAAATTAATTACAGATTTGGGGCTAAATAATTTAGATATTTGGGCCTAGATGGCTGGGCCTTAAAAGTTATAAAGCCCACGAGTTTAGAATTTGGGCTTTGTTAAGTGGTGAGTTAGGCCATCAATCGCTCCAAGGCGTGGGTTATATGCCCCTCCAAATATGTTAGATACACTCTCCCGATATACATACTCTCAAAGTACATGTAAGATAGATGAACTTTCCCAAATTATCTATTACTGTATATTCATTCTTAAAATTTTGTACTCCGTATAATAGATGCACACCCCTTAAAATTCTATTTTTCTTTCATCTTCCTCATTTAAACCCTAATTTTTTCTTCATCATCACACCATTCTACCCACCCAGTCGCAATGCCCCCTATCCCTTCCCTCTTTTATTTTTTGGCTTTGATTGCGTTGGCCAGATTTTTTTATTCCTTAAAATCCCAGATTCGAATTATTCTTCTCATACTAGACTATATTTCCAAAGATTGGATGAACTTCAGTCAATTCCTTAACTACCATCCTTGAACGAAGTGTTCACTCCTTAGCTTAAGAGCTTTTTCAAGAGTCTGCTGAAGATAAAAAACAAAGAGATAAGGAATATCATATCCTGTTGTTACCGAAGCGAAGATAGGAATCTGGTTGAGAACACGAGATCACAGTAGAACAGATAAGGTATCTACGAGAGACCTGGGGCTGCCTTTGAGTACTCCAGTTGAATCAACTATATCTTATTTTTTGTACCTGTGTTATCTTTCTCTATTTCTTCTGCGTTGCCGGCCGCCCCCTCCTTCACGATCCCCTCTTGTCGTTTCCACCTTCTTTGTTGGCTACTCTGTGTCGCCCGTCCCCCATGACCCCCCCCATCTTTCTTGTCTTTTTCTTCGAAATAAGTAGGATTTTTGTTTTTCCACTAAAAATTGCTAAGCATAATGTTTATAGTCGACAATTTTTTATTGATTTTTTTTTCTTTCGATAAAATGTTGTCGATAATGATGTTTTTCGTCAATAAATTATAGTCCACAATATATTCTATGGTCGATCGACACTGGTTGGTCGAAAAAATCTATTTTTTTTTATAAAAAATCTGAATATATTTTGGATTGGTGGCGCCGATGACAACTGCCGAAGGAGATGGTGTCGGGGGCGACGATTGCTGCAAAATTAGGGCATGTTTGTTTTGGGATTTTGTGGATTTTGAAATTCGGATTTCAAAATCTTAATGCTTTTTGTGTTTTGTGTTTGTTTTGAGATTTATGTAGGGTAGGATTTAACTTTATAGTATAGGATTATAGGTTTTATAGGTGGTTTGTAGGTATTTATAGGGTTGACTTTTATAGGGTTTATAGGTAATTATAGGGTAGGATTTTGAAATCCTAAATCAAAATCCCAAAGGGGCTGTTTGTTTAGGGATTGTGGTGGATGGGATGGGGATGGGGATTTGAAAAATGTGGATGAGGGTAATCCATGAATAGTAATTGAATAAAAATTGTGTTTGGATAGAGATTGAAAAATAGATGTGGATGGAGAACTTTATGTCAAATCAATAGTGTTGTTGTATTATTTTATTATTGTTAGTTAGTAGAGTAATTAGTGTAAGGAATAAAAGTAGGAAAGAGAATAAATGTGTGGAAGAAAAGTAGGAGAGAGAATAAATGTGTGGAAGAAAAGTAGGAAAGAGAATAAATGTGTGGAAGAAAAAGTAGGAGAGAGAATGAGTAATTAATATAAAAATATGATGATGTAATGATATAAAAATAGGTATATAGGTGTATTATAGGGGTGGATGGGTATTGAGATGGGTATTTGAATGGAGAGGGATGGAAAGGGATGGGATGGGGGATGGCCCATCCAAATCCGGATGGGCCAATCCCTAAACAAACACACCCAAAGTGTAATGGGGGTGGAGTTTCGAAATCCCAAATCCGAATTTCCCATCCCAAAACAAACATGCCCTTAGGAAGTTGAGAGAAAGTGTGTACGTATCTGTAATATTTTACGAAAAGGACTAGTATGGTATTTTACATACATATTTAGTTAATAAATATGGGCTCTCTTTTCATTTTTCCTTCTCAATTTTTTTTTAAACTAAATTTTAAAAGGTCATGGTGATTTATATTTTCCTAAATTTTAAAAATAAGGGAACTAGGTAAGTTTATACTTATATTTAAAAGAAAAATAAATATTCAATTATTTTGTTATCTTTAAAAAAATGAAGGAAATGGATTTATCCTAATTTGGTTTCTAACAGAACATTTTTAACAAATTTTATTGAGTGCATGCAATATGTTGATTGAGGGATCAATTACTATAGAAATGGAATATTCAACTTCTGGCTAAAAGCTGGTGCACTTTGCTCATAGTATTAGATTAATGTGATCAATAAAAGAAGTCCTCAAGAAAAATAATTCATTTTCATTATGGAAATTTGATTGTAACACGTGTACTAGGTTAAACTTACAACTTCACCATCATCATTATTTATAAGTGTGGTTATAGAAGAAGTTTATGGATAGATAAAAAACAAAATGAGGTAACCAAATTAAATGGTAAAAATATTATTATCTTTACCATATGTTACACCTATTAAAATTTTTACTGCGATGGAAAAAAATTAAATTCATGATTTAAATAAAAAAAAATATTCTTATTGAGTTTGTCTTATCTAAAATAATTTTAATGTACAATTAATTCCCAACCATATCATTTTATAGTAATATTTTTTAAGAAAATAATTAATGCTAACAAACTAATTAGTTACAATATATTGTTTAAAAATACAAACAATTCTCATTTACAATATGCATTTAATTATGTTTAAGTCAAATTTAGAAAAGTAATGTAGTGATATCTAACGTGTGTGTATATATTGAATATTGTACCCAAATAAGTAGGCAATTTGAAGATTGTACCCAATTGAATATTGTCTATTAATTACGTGCGTGGTCCAGTCTATTTTCTATACTGATTTATCTAATTAGAAGAATGCTATGTCTTGCAGTATTGAATATTGTATCCAATTATTCTCTCAAGAATATTGTATCCAATTAAGTAGGCACAATGTGTACTCGTTTCATAATGAAGATTAATTCATGGCAAATCTATGACACAGATTCCGCGTGGGATGATCATGTGTATGAGACCAGAATAACCAAAAAAAAAAATCATTTTAAAGTAATTTTTTATTGTACATTGAGATTGTTCCAAAAGTAGTAGGAGTACAAAATAAGGTGCATCATTTTTTAAGTATTAACGCAATACGGGGAATGATATAGTGTCCATTGGTGAATATATTTTTTGTGACCACCGCCCTACTATATCAATAAATTTTTATTTATATTTAATTTGAATTTTATCTCATATTAATATTTATTTAATTAAATTCTGTAAAATAATCTAAATCTAAATATTAATATTTAGTGAATAATTATTGTTTTAATGTTTAATAAATAAACATATATTTCAGCATTTGAAAGTTTATAATTGAAAAGAACCATAATTTTAAAACGAAGAGAGCATTAATTCATAAAATGTATTATTAAATTTTTAACATTAGCCGGTTCATTAAAAAATATTAGAAATTATTTTACAAGTAACCATTTTATAGTAGAAGTACTTAAAATTAAGTCAAACGATAATTATATATTCATACAAAATAGAATGATTTCATGGGGCTGTCATTCTTTCTTCCACGTATCGTTCTCGAAAACTCCATGTTCCTAATTTCTAGTCATAAAATGATGAAATATTCCATCATTAATTGTATGACTAACACATTCATTAACTGCAAAGGCAGCTCAAAATCAAGTAATCTTAGATTCTTATGTCAGTATTTCTTTCGTCTCATTATCTCTTTCATATGATGTTAGCCATTGGGAAGTAGATTGAAGAGTAAAGCAAAAAATATTGAAAATAAACACTTCTATTACATGTAAAAAAATCTTATCACCTTCACGTCCCTTCAAGCCAACCCAAACAACCCCACATAATCCATTCCATTTTGTCAAATCATTTCGTACTTATATATATAATTAACCCATTATTTCACTTGATTCATCCAAGCAAACTAGTATTATTACTATAACACAACATCATCCTTAAAATCATGAACAACGTAGCATTTATTTGCTTCCTCGTCTTCCTAATCATCCCCCTCAGGAATGCAAACAAAGAATACCGTCCTCGCAAACTTGAGGAGGATTTTGAGGTACGAGACAAAAGCGATACTCATGAGTTTGAGTTCGAAGACTTGCTATCTTGGGAAAGTGATCATAGCAGCAAGAATCTTGTAAATGTGGATGCATTTGGAGCAGCTGGAGATGGAGTATCTGATGATACTCAGGTGAAAAACTATCTAAATAATAAACACTGTGAAGCATGACAAGCTCTTCCGTTCTCAGATTCTGTATGTTTTAATATACAGGCCTTCGTTGATGCATGGAAACAAGCTTGTTCAACACCAAAATCAGTGTTCTTGGTCCCTGAAGGAGGATATTATCTCGTTAATGCTACGAGATTTAAAGGGCCTTGTGATGGCAAGTTAATAATCCAGGTCTGTGTTGTCTTTTTTGGCTTGTGCTTGAGCCTGACAGTTTATTCGATTGAATCTCATAAACGTTGTACGGATAATGTGGTGTTTGTGCAGATTGATGGGACTATTGTAGCACCCGATGACCCTAAAACATGGGATCCCAAAAGCCCACGAACTTGGCTAGTTTTTTACAATCTAAACAACGTGTATTTTCAAGGAAATGGAGTTATTGATGGCTCGGGGAGCAAATGGTGGGCAGCTTCTTGCAAAAGGAATAAATCTAATGTAAATTTGAATAAATAAGGTTTGTATCTTAGTTTACTGAATAAATTTCTTTACTAACCAAGTGCTATGTTTCTCTCTCCTTGCTTTCTGTTTGTGTTCCTCAGCCATGCAAAGGAGCTCCAACGGTGAGATTCCTGCTAATAAATTGTAAATTACACTCAAAGCTTTGTATGAAAATAATGTTTTGGATTGTGATATTACAGGCCTTTACTATAGATTCAAGCTCAGCTGTAAGAGTGAAAGGCCTCACCATCCAAAATGGACAACAGATGAACTTCATCATTGCCCGGTCTGATTCAGTTCGCGTGATTGGTGTAAAAGTTTATGCTCCTGAGCACAGCCCCAATACTGATGGAATCCACATCACTGAATCAACGAATGTTGTCCTTCAGAACTGCAAAATCGGAACAGGTTGCATTTTCTAGATAAAATCCAGTGTTTTCTCTCACATCATATTCACCAAATTATATACACTCTAAGAATTTTGTTGCTAATACAAATACTTTTTATGCCATCGAAGATTGAGTTACAACTTACAACGCCCAATTTAGTTCAAAAACTTTGCTTCTTACAAAGAGCTCTCAACAGTTTTGCTACTTGATCTCTAGGTGATGATTGCATCTCTATTGTCAATGCAAGTTCAAATATCAAGATAAAGAATATTCACTGTGGACCTGGCCATGGGATCAGGTAAAAACTAATGCATTTTAAATCATTTGTCTACTCTGTAATACCCATTAAACATTTAAAGAATTTACTGAGAAAAACGTTTGAAGATTACTTACATGTTCTGTTGCTACCCTGATTATATGAAACAGCATAGGTAGTCTTGGGAAGAATAACTCCACTGGCATAGTTGAGAAGGTTGCAGTCGATACTGCTTCTATTCGAGATACAACAAATGGCCTAAGGATCAAAACCTGGCAGGTAACTCCGAGTTCACGCCATCTATTGACATTAATGTAGAAAAAACAACAGAATCAGCAGAATTAGTGAATCTTATTCCCTCTTTAAAAAAATCCTACTAAAATAGAAGCATACTAAGGCGGTGTTTGCAAACAACAACACCCAGAATCACTTTTTTTTCAGAGCCACAGATTAGCAAAATCTGCCAGCTTTGAAAAAAAAAAGTGATTCTGCACTATTCAATTGAGTTTGAAAGCACCCCCTAAGTTTGGTTGACAGAGCCACAGATTAGCAGAATCTAGTTTACAAAAGAGAAATTCTTAGCAACATCAATCAGTTTAAGTCCATTGTCAATAAAGAGATTTCTTCCTGTAGGGGGGTTCTGGTCATGTAAGAGCGATACGCTATCAAAACGTGAAGATGGAAAATGTCTCAAATCCTATTATCATTGATCAATTCTACTGCGATTCACCAAAAACTTGTAAAAATCAGGTTAGCATCTATTCAAAAGAAAAATGTACTGTAACACCTTTCTTGCAAAGCAATGTTTTAAGCCTTTTTTTCCCTCACATGAACATCTCAGACTTCAGCAGTTGAAATTAGTGATGTCATGTACCTTAACATAGCTGGGACATCCAGAAGCCAAGTGGCGATGAAATTTGCATGCAGCGATGCAGTCCCTTGCACCAACATAGTACTCAACAATGTTAACTTAGAGGGGAAAGATGGTGCAGTGGAGACATTCTGCAGCAATGCTTTGGGCATCAATTTTGGATATGTTCACCCTTCTGCAGAATGCTTGTCATCTTCTGACAAAGATAAAACTTTCTTACAGGAAAAAGAAACTTCTGTTACCGAAAGTAACAGAGAATATCTCATCCACACAGAACTATGAAACAAGTCAGACAGCCTATTCGCTGGAATATAAGCATTAGAGCATGAGACAACATGGGACAGATTGATACTCTTTGTCATACAGTTTAATACTAAAGAAGTACATATATCATATAGGTTGCATAGTAAAACATATTTTGATCAAGAAATTCTACTCAGTATTGCCCTGTAAGGAGTAAATATAAAAACCTTCATTTGTATCAAACCTGTTTTGGCAAAACACTTGTGCTATGTTCGATTTTGATTTCCAGAACATGTTTTCCTTCAACCAGAATGAAAACATGTGCATTTAGAATTTTAGATATAGTTTTCGTTCTTCCCAAAAACTAACTATTTGTACAATGATCGGTTGCCACAGAGAGCCAAATGTATCCCTGTTGCTTTTATGATGTTATTATGGCTGCAAAGTAAGTGAGTGAAATGTAACTGAGATAAACTAGCAAACTTGTTTGAGCATTATAAAAGATAGCTACAGAATGCCACTTTCAGTATATCTTTCACTATCTTGCTCAAAAAGACTGCAATATGCCATACACATATTATCAATCGAATTAACTCGTTGCAGTCTAACGTTTTACATGTTTCTACAGAAGCTGAACGAAGAAATAGTACAAGAAATCGATAGGAATAGATTCTGAATAGGCCTTCAATAGTAGTTAAGTTCATTCTGTAAATGTAACTAGATGATGATAGTGTGAACTCTTCATAGCAGATTATGCTTTACTTCTTTTATTTTCCGATGTGAGATATCCAACTCAAGAACCTCCATGGCGAGTAACGAGAACAGCTCGATAAAGGGCAGCAACATGCATGAAGCATATGAATACAATAATCACATCATCCAGGAGACCAAAAACACCTAACAGCGCTGAGATCAATAAATTGGAGAACTTTTAGCTAAAAATCCACAAACACCAAATAGGTACAAGAAGATAGAGCCATAGCATTATAGTACCTTCGGGGATGATGTCCACTGGGCTAATGACATATATAACACTAACAATCATCTGTGAATGGAAAAACAGTAACATTAAAATCCATGTGAAGGCAAGTGAGTTCAAAATTCACATGAATAGCATGGATAAAGAAAAAAGAAGCAAGATATAACGTAAATGTAGAATATCTAAATCTCTAGCTGCTTGCAATGTTGTATGGATAACTTATTGGAAATTCGTAGGTTGCATACAGCCTGCTACACTGGAAATGTATAAGTGCCAAAATACAACAAGAATAAAATTTATATTTCAATTTCAACCTTTATACCTTATCTAGTGAAAGCAAAAAATCTACTGAAGACAAGCTACATCATTCTACAGAATTCATATCATTCATTTGTTAACAGATGAATGATTAGCTGATAAGTTCACACCCAGGGAAAATCATCTATGAAAAAATCTCTCTTCTCCATTGCTGACTTGTCGTCATGGCACTCAATGACCAGAAGGGGGAAGGGGCATTGTAGGGCTTTTCATTGTTGTCACGAGACTCATGACTCACGTATGCCAAGAGTGTCTCATAAATCATATTTTTAATCAATAAATACTTAACCAAATTCGTGCTCCTACTCTGCAAGTTTGCAACATTGCAGACTTTACTTATTTAAGCAAGGAAATAAAAAAAATTAGTGCTCAATAACCGACCAGACCATCAATTGCAGGATAGTACCAACGAGCTAACAGGAATTGGCGCTTCTTCCACCCATATGGCATCTCCTTATCCTGGTGTCATCTAAGAGGGACACCTTTAAAGGCCCATCAAGAACCTTGTCATATTGGTCTAATTCAAGCACAGGAGTTTTAAATATAAGTGGCATGATCAGTGTACTGGTGTGGTGTACTGAAAAATAGAGATTACCCCAACATAATATTAAGTGATAATGGTCCAGGAATGTATTGAAACATAAAAATATAAGTAAAAAGGAAAGTTGCAAATGGCAGCTATTTAAAATCAAGACTAAAATAAGAGAGCAGGAATTCATAGCTGTCATGGAACATAAGGAAGAAGTAACTTAACTGCCAAATAAACGCGTGCCCTGATAACAAATGGAAGTGATCTTCGAGGATCCAGCATATCCCGTAACAATCTCTTAAGAAGAAAAGGAAGGTCTTGCATTCTCTGTCAAAAATAAGGATCTTTATCATCAATCATTTCAGAACAAAACATTTCACAATTCCAAAGACACAAGAGCTATAAGGGTTAAGCACATTCAGCCATGGAGCTATAGGTTTCTTATTTGATACACAATCTAACTGCTTTTCACGGATGGGTAATGGTTGAGAAAACAGCTACAAAATAACATTTATCCTAAACGGAGAAAGTAAAACGTGAACCCTTCTGTGAAACCAGTCATGGAAAAAGACAGTACTTCTTTGAGAAAAAATATTAATCTAATACACATGTAAGGAACAAATAGCATGCTAATTACAACTAAACAACCTGCGTGAGACCATTGGTACGTTCTCCATATAGACGGTTATATCTTTCAATCCTCTGCAAAATCTCAGTAACATCAGCCATGTGTTGCATTCTTAATGAAGTTTCACTAGGAACCAACAAGGTGATCTCACGTCTGCACAGTGGACATTTAGAAGGGTGAAGACCAGCTCCGTGATCCCAAACTTGTAATATACAATTACCTGACATAAAACAGCACCAAATGAATGTATCAGAGAACTGCATTTCAATTGCAAGTACAAATTCAATGTCACATCTTATATTTGATCATCGAACGCCACATCAGCATGCTTAGAGGCTTCAGTTGGCAGCATGAGCCAGCAGCATAATTCCTGATTTTACACAGAGCGCCATATATTTTAATGCTGAATCTACTAAATCTACGGTGAGACCCTAATCCTATCATACTATTCTTCGAACAAGATAATGTGTTCAACTACATCTCATTTCAGAAAATCAATGAAAACTTCTAAAAGTAAAGGACGCAAAAACAAGTAATCGAAGCAAGATAATCAACGGAAAATGCACAGAAAATTATAGCCTTTCCATCATCAATTTCAAATCCTATATGCTAGTTAATTCAACAAACAAAGAGGACCCTAATTTTACTTAATTATTCACAATTATTGGAAACCCTATACTTATAGCATCTGCGGGTGAGTGAAATAAGAACGCACCGCAGAACCAATGGCTGCAATTAGCTTGGCAAGGAATATAGAAGTTGGCATGGCAAATCGAACAGACATCATTCTCCGGGGGGCCATCCATTCTCCCTCTCTTCGAATCGAAAATTTCCCTCTTTCTCTGTGCTAATGGTTTCAATTTGTTTATAAATTTCTGATGTGAGCGTTGGGATTTTAAACTGTGTGATGACTTAGCGTGGGAGATTTGCTGAGCAGTTACATAGTTTTAGAATAATAAAGGACTCCTTAGCAAATTTGACCCCGGAATATATTTTTTCTCACTTAAACGACCAAAATGGCAATCTCAGATTCTCACTCGGTCACCCGGTGTCGGTGGGCCAATTTGGCCTGAATGAAGCGTGAGTTATGATTTTGGTAAATTGCACTTTTCATTCAAATTTTTCGTGGCCTGAATGAAGCGTGAGTTATGATTTTGGTAAATTGCACTTTTCATTCAAATTTTTCGTGGGTAAATTCAAATCTCACACATCAAAATTTTGGTAAATTGCACTTTTCATATCCAAGATGATTTTGGTAAATCGCACTTTTCATTCAAATTTTTCGTGGGTAAATTCAAATCTCACACATCAAAATTTTGGTAAATTGCACTTTTCATATCCAAGAAATATTAAAATTATTTAAATTTACGATACGGTATAAAAAAATAGTTATACCACAATATTCTGATATACTTGTTTTTTTTCTTTGATATTTAGTATGAAACAATATAACGAAATACTGAAATTTTAATAAAATAATATTTTATAATTTTATATTATTTTTTAAATAAAATAACTTAAAACATCAAAACTTAAATAAAATAAAATTTTCACTGGTATGAAAATGTGATTCAATAGTTTCATTATGAATTGGTATACGTGTATTTCAGTATTAAATGGTAGTTCAATATTTTCAGTATAAATTGATATACAAATATTTTCAGTAGGAAACAATGGTTCAATATTTTCGATATACTATTTCAGCATGGTACAGTATATCGAATTTTTGATATAGTATACTATAGGTAAAGTCTAGTATGCACTCGAGTGCATGTTATGCACCCTAGTCTATGTTGCACTTTTCAGTTTTACTGACTTACACTTTTTGGTAAATGGTGTTGCACTTTTCAATTATTACTAAAAATATTATTATACAGTTTAATAATTGAAAAGTGCAACACCATTTATCAAAAAGTGTAAGTCAATAAAATTGAAAAGTGCAACATGGACTAGGGTGCATAACATGCACTCGAGTCCATAGCAGACCAACCCTATACTATATGTAATTTTTCATACTAAAATTACGGTATACCCAAAAAATTTGGTAAGATATCGATATTAATTTTTTCAATGTCAAACTTTTCAATATGGTTCGATATATATACCGAACCACCTCTAACTACACCCTTGTTACAATCACATAACTTCTTTCATTGTACAAATTCATTATCTTTTCTAATTTTCTTTCACCTTTATCTAACCAACTAATTAATCATAATAAAATAATATATCATCACTAAGTATTTGATTTATCGTAAAATTTCATTCATCACTACTCTTCCATCTTAAATTACTATTCATGACATTTACTGAATTTCCTATTTAAATTTGCCACATCTTTATTAAATTGAAAAATTATAGAGAGATACAAAAGCAAACACTTGTACATCATGTAACACAAGTTTTAAAAGTATCAAAATCCAAAAAACAAGCATACCAATACTACTACTAATAAGAAGGTAAATAAAGTGATCATAATTTTTTAATTTTTAAATAACAAAATTCACTATATTTTTCTAATTTTTATTTATCTTTGCATTTTCTTTAATGTCTTTTTAAATTGTTATACCGCAAATGCTTAATTCCATTTTTAAAATTGTTAGTAACCGCAATAAAATTGAATCCCAGCTCTGCGATTACCACTTTAATCACAGAAATCCAGCAAAGACTACTGTTACCGGCGTGATTATGATTATCGTAATCCCTAAACCTCCCGCTTTAATTTTCCCCCTAATCACCCCCTTTTCTGTTACATCAATTCTCACTTCACAGAATCAGTTCCCTTCGTCCACGGCGTCGGTTTCAGCCTCAGGCATCGTCTCTAGACTTCCCCTCCTCCCACTCCCAGTCGATCAGGTGATTTAGTTCTGGAGTATGTAGGATTTTGATTTCAGGAAAGTTTTGAAGGTGAAAATGTGTGAATTTTCTTTTTAAATTTTGGGCTAGAATTGGTTGATGTTTATGCTAGCTTGGTTGGTTCAAAATCAGCATAAACATTATTATGCGATTGCGTTAAGTTCATTTGTGTGGATATAGATGCACGACTCGATCTTCAGAGTTTTGTGGAGTGATGCACCATAATTAGTCTTCATACGTGTTTGTATGACGTAGGTGTGTTCTGATATATAACTAATAAAAGTTGAGATTATGTGTGTAGAAGTATTCAACATTCTGCTTATATCAAATGGCTTATGACATCCTTTGACTGTTATATAGTTGTTGGATCTTATAGGGTGTTTCCATTATGCAGCAATGGTGCATATAGGCATAAGTTATTAAGCAACTTAACTTCGGAAAATCAAAATAAATTGTTCCTTGAGCCTCTAAGACTTTTGACCATTGAAACTAATTTAAAAAGTTATATTCTTTTGGATCGTTGCCTTGATGTTCGACATATATATTATATATAGCCAAATCCACGACTGTTTCCTCTGCTATCATCCAAAAGGAATGACCGATTGTATATCTTATCTATATATTTTGGATACTCATTACATGAATGTTGATTTGATTAGTTTTTTCTTCTTTATGTACAGATGCACTTCTATCCGAGGTTAAAACCCTGCATCTATATGAAGCAAGGCGCATAGCACTGCTGGAAGAGGTATACAAATTATATCCAGGCACAACAAGATTATATTTGCGGCTTTATTTTTTGTTGTTAAGTGTTAACCCAAATTGTTTAAAAAAATATTCAATGGGATATCAGTTTTCGTACTTTGCTCACTTAACATGTCATACAATGAGAGTATATTATTGCAAAATGACAATAATCAGTTAATTTGCCTTTCACATTAAATTTTGCCCCAAGTATTCTAGCTTCATTTTTTCATCTCAAGCATCAGAAATACTTTGTGGTTTTTGTATTTCTTTATGTAGACAAAGTTTAGTGTTAGCACTAGTTGTTTTAGGTACTAATGTGAGGACCTGATCTGACTTAGCTCTTCTAAGAAGATAGTTCTAAACTTCTAATACTTTTCTTGTCCAGCATGATCTAATTTTCTATTGTTTTGTTTTGTTTTGTTTTTAAAGCAGTCTTTATTTCAAAAGACAAGCTGTTTGTGCACTTTGTGTTGATTTAAGCTGTACATCAGTTGAAGCATCCTTTACTGCTAATATGGTTGCTTGGTCATAATATTGAGAGTGTCTCTTTAGTGGTTAATATATCATCTAATTTTCTATTGTTTTGTTTTTAATGCAGTCTTTACTTCAAAAGAACAAGCTTTTTGTGCACTTTGTATTAGATCTAGTTGGTTTAAGTGGTACGCCAGTTGGTCCTTTGCTGCTAAATATGGCTGCTTGCTCATAATAGAGAAATTAAGTAGTTTTGCTTCAACATCCTTGAATATACAATATTATGTAGTGCCCTAACATTCTCTCTTGTGATTTACAGGGTGAACTAGAAGTTAGAGCATTAGTCTCTATTAAGGGTGTTGGTCGAGTAAAAGTATTGGAATTCAAACTGGTAAGCCATCATTTAACTTGGAGCCCTTTGATAAGTTTAAAGTTCCTGCATATTCATTTCTTCTGCAAATATTAATATGTGCCTTTATCAGTTGATGTCGGTGTATGACCAAGTCACAATTTTCATCATATCCTAGAATTTATAAGTTTTCTTGTATATAATTATAAAATGGCTAAGCACAATGTAGAATTTGAAGAGTAGGTGTGGGATAAGGTTAAGCATAGTGCTGCTTGGTCGAGATCTTTACATCCTAAAAATATAGTTTACTTTATTTTAATAAGTTGAAGTTTAAGTAAAGTTTGAGGAATATGATTTACCTAATTTCAAAATTCGGAATGAAATAATAAGCATTATGTTTCTAGAATACATTTCCTGTAAATAATAATTTCATAAAAAATAACTTAATTGAAGAATCATAAGTATGCCATATACTATTCTAAAGTTTAAATACTTCAATTAAGGTGCGAAGTTTGACAGTAATACTAAACACAACATAATAATGTTAAAATGTCTTTCTAGCATAATTCATATGCTTAAAATGTTCAATATTTTGAACATCTCCACTCCCGTACCGTTGTCAGTCTTCATCTGAATGTAGAAATAGTTTAGGGTGAACAAATTATGAAGCTCAGTGGGGAATTAGAATCCTATTAGGAAAATACAACATATAAATTCATTTGGAAACAATAATAATCAAATATATAGCACATGTGATACTCTGAGGACCTCTTGCAGGCCCGGGGCCCTGGTATGTCGTAAGTATTAGAAATTTTACTTAAAATTTCATGCAAATCATAAATTTCATGTATACCGTAAGCACAAGAAGACCTTTAGATCTAGCTTTTAAGATTTCTTCTATACCTAAATATATTACAGTATAAGGTAAAATTTTACTAATCTTATAATCAAGAATTAATGACAAAGATTAAGCTTTTGGACTTTGACCACTTTAAGCCCTAATTGGGCTCTTAATGGGCCAGCTAGGTTAGAGTTGCACAAGAATCACAAGAACATATCATCAAACTCATGATACAAAAGATGAATAAGGGAATAATATCTCACCAATTTTTTTAGCCACACATTTCTTACATAAAAACAATACTAAAATTCATTTTAGTAAACAAAAAATTAGGATGAATAAATTTGTTATAAGACAAATACCAAAACTCAAGAAACAAAGAAAATTATCAGTGCAATAACAAAATAACATGTAAATGAAATGATACAAAATATTATAATTCACACATATTTCACTGAATCCAATTTAACAAAATAAAAAAATTCTAACATTCAAATTTCAAACATGTATGATTTCAGAAATAAAACTATCCAGCTCTTAAGTGCTCAAGAAAATAATATTAAATGGACCATTCTAGTGATTTCAAGAAAGACTAAGCATATATCTAACTAAAATGGTACGTGTGAAATAAAATTTGAATTCAAACGGGCTATGAAAGTGTAATTATTATCCTCTATTTATGGTGGGTGTTTGGTGGGAGTGATAAATGAAAAGTAAATCATAATTGTGTTTGGTGTATGTGAACGACCCCGTATTGACTTTCTTTTTTTAATCGGAAAAAAATATTAATGATCGACGTCATATTAGTTTTGATTTCAAATCGAGTTAATGAATCATACCTCTCTCAAATGATATTCGTGGAACTAATTCTTTCAGCGCAAAACTTGCACATACCAGCTGGATGGCACGGTGCAATGTGTATTTAAAAAAAAAAAAAAAGTTGTCATCACTAAAACATACTCCATTAATTTGTTGGTATTAGTTATATTCCTAAAAAAATATTAGGTGTTTTATTAAAAAGAGAGAGTTGGCATTAGTTGAAACATACAACTGATGCACTTGAGTGTTATTGTTCTTTGAGACATATGACACTCATTCCTCCCTTGTATAATAACAATTCTCACACCATTCAGTACAAAGAAAACTATCAATGCATTAACAAATTTTGCCTTTAACACTGCTGCCACCATGAATTTTGCCTTCAATAAAAAAAAGAGGAACAATACATGATTATTTGTAGTTTCTATCTGCACTAATGTGATCTTTTGATTATGCGTGCCACTATAAGTATACGATAAAAAATTCAATTAAATCTAAATTTTAAAATTTAAATAATTAGTACATAGATTATAAAATTCAAGCATAACATGTTAATGAAATGATACAGAATATTATTATTCACACATAATTCACTGAATCCAATCACACTAACAAAAAAAAAAAATTCAAACATTCAAATTTCAAACATGTATGATTTATGAAATAAAACTTTACAACTCTTAAGTGCTCAAGAAAATAAAATTAAATGGATTATTCTAGCGATTTCAAGAAAACGATCCGTGTGAAATAAAATTTAAATTCAAACGGGTCAGGAAAATGTAATTATAATCCTGCCATTATGGTGGGAGTTTGGTGGGAGTGATGAATGAAAAGTAAATCATAATTGTGTTTTAAAGGGAACCATGACTCAAATACTAAAGTGGAGTTTCATTGCATGTATGAGACCGATTCACACAAGACTCTCCCTAAGGACATTTTTTAGGTTATAAAGTCATTTATGGTACTCCCTCTGTCCACCAATTGTATGCTCATACTTTTGGGCACAAGTTTTAAGACAAAAGTAGATAAAGTAAGGGTATTGTGGGGTCCATTGTGAATAAAGTGATTGTTTGTGAGTAAAGTTGAATGACATTTTGAGTAATTAAGTGATGGTTGGAGGATAAAGATAAAAAGACCTTTTCCATAAAAGGTATGAGAATAAATTTGGTGGACGGAATAATAAGGCAAGTGGGAATAGAATTGGTGGACGGAGGGAGTAGCTTTTTACTTTGCTAAATGTGTTTGACATTTACCAATTATAGAGATATAAATAGCCCCACCTATATAATTAGGTGCACCAAACCAGATTTATTTACTTTAGTCAACATTCCTATAGAGCTACTTAAATAGATATACTTATCATTGAATTGGTGTAATTGCTAATCATAACCGATTTTGAAAAGATTGATAATACTTAACCAAGAATATTTTTGTGCATATATATATGAATTGAAGATCTGTGCAAATCAATCCAAATCCCAAATTTAATTTAATCTATATCGAATTATCGATCCAATTTAAATCTGGATTGTCCCGCAAAATTTTAATTTGCCTATTTTCATATAATTTGCACGGTGCAAATTTGTATAAGAGACTTACCCATGTTTGAAATGAGTGATAATATTAATAATAACAACAATAATAAAAAAGAGGGTAAATATAAAATACCCATACATCTAGAGTACCTAGCTGCAATTCTTCATTTCCATTTTTACAAACTGTTAAATTACAATAAATTTGAACCTCAGCACTGCATCAACTATGATTATTGGTATTATTGTCATTATGATTATTGTTATCCCTAAACCTCCCGCATTAATTTTCCCTTTTATCGCCTCTTTAAGTATGAGTAATCACCACTCCTCTCTTGCATAAATTCTCAATTCTTCGTCTAGGCTCGATTCTTTTCGTTGACGGCGGTCACGGCTCCGGTTTCGGCCTCAAGCATAGTCTAGTCCTCCCCCTTCTGCCATTCCCAGTCGATCAGGTGAATTTAGTTTTGAAGTAATGATTTGATGGTGAAAATGTGTGAATTTTCCGTTTTAAATTTTGGGCTACTATTGTTTGGTTCAAAACTGGCATAAAATTCATTATGCGATTGTGTTACGTTCATTTGTGTGGATATAGATGCACGACTAGATCTTCAGACTTTTGTGTATATACAAGCATAAACAGAGTGATGCACCATAAATGGTCTTCATTACGTGTTTGTATAGCGTAGGTGTGTGCTGATCTATAAATAATAAAAGTAAAGTCTATGTGTGTAGAAGTATATAACCTCCTGCTTATATCAAATGTTTTATGACATCATTTGACTGCTATAGTTGTTGGATCTTATAGGGTGTCTCCATTACGCAGCAACAGTGCGTATAGGCATAATTTATTAAGCAACTTAACTTCGGAAAATCAAAATAAATTTTTCCTTGAGTCTCTAAGCCTTTTGACATTTGAAACTAATTAAAAAAGTTATATACTTTTGGATTGTTGACCTTGATGTTTGACAATTTTTTTTATAAGGCAGATCTGTGACTGCTTCCTCGGTCATTGTCTCATTTACTCATTATCTAAAGTTTGGCATCTTGATGAGAACTTACCTAATAGGATTAGATGAAATCACGCCTTGAGATTTGACCATATCTTTTATTTGAATTGTAAATTTGATTTAGGTTAGTTCCTCTTTATTAGGTAAAGCCCACGGGCTTAGGGTTTAGGTTTGAGACTTTATTTATTTGCGTTGTTTTAGAGAATAGAATCATGAATGAAATTACGTTTGAGAGTGAATACTCTTCTCTACAGCTTATCAGCTGCTTGCTAGGATAATTCAAGGTTAATACCTTGGGTTTCTAGAATTCCTCAGATTGAGGTCTCTTGCTAGGATAATTCAAGGTTAAAACCTTGGGTTTCTAGAATTCCTCAGATTGAGGTCTCATCAATTGGCATCAGAGCCATATCTCGATCAGAACCACCCTTCTGCGTGCGACCATGGTGTCCAATAAGCAGAGGTTTACGCAGATCGAATCGTCGATCGCGCAGTTGAGCAACGCGCTGCAGGCAGTGTCCTTGCGGTTCGGGGAACGCTCGAGTGGAGAGATCAAGGGCAGGAGTCGCCAAGATAGGCAACGAGGGTGCGACGTTCGGACGCCGGGAATTATCGACGCTGACCAAGGGCGACGTCGGTTCAGGCAGAGAAGCCACGACGAACCATCAAGCCAAGGAAGAAACAGAAGTGGGTATCGGGGTCGCGAACCACAAGGAAACTGCAAAATTCGTGATATGGAAAGAAACGAAGACTTCTGGTGTTTATTCGACCATAAAGACCGAGTCGAAGGGGGCAAAATGAACAGGGGATACCGTGCCAGGGATAACTCGTTCACAACACCACCGAAACTTTTTTACTGCGACGGTTCTGATTTGGAATCCGACAAGAACGAGGGGCGATCACGTCAAGTTTCTTCACGTGAGAACTGGTGGGAAAGGGACAGCCCTTTTGTCACTTATGCTGATCCATTCCACCGTGACGAACCGGAGTCTAAGCCACGAAATTGGGTAGAAGATGAATACGATAGCCCACCTAAGTACGATGAATACGATGAAGAATTCATCGATGAAGAAGTCGTGCTGGAATCTAGAGAACACAGAATTGAGTATGCACCCAAGCCTCAGGTGCTTGAATCTATTTTGCAGGTTCAAAGTCTTGAGAATATTGTAACAGATGAGAACCCAAGTAGAGTAGAATTTCGTGAAGAGGAGTGCATCAAAGTTTTGATTACAGTAGAGAAACAGAGAGTTTCTAGGAAGGAAGTAAAGACTCAGAAAAAAATTGTTGCAAGTGAAACTGGAAAAAATGTGTATGTTAGTAAGATCCAAAGAGAACAAAAGTTGATGGAGAAAATGCGGAAAAGGGCTTGTGCGTGTGGGCTAGGTGAAGTGGAAGTCAATGTACTTGGAGGATACTATGTGGGAGTCCATGGAGGAATTACATGATCGTTTTCACGAACCTTGAGGACAAGGTTCATTTCGAGGGGGCGGTGATGATGAGAACTTACCTAATAGGATTAGATGAAATCACGCCTTGAGATTTGACCATATCTTTTATTTGAATTGTAAATTTGATTTAGGTTAGTTCCTCTTTATTAGGTAAAGCCCACGGGCTTAGGGTTTAGGTTTGAGACTTTATTTATTTGCGTTGTTTTAGAGAATAGAATCATGAATGAAATTACGTTTGAGAGTGAATACTCTTCTCTACAGCTTATCAGCTGGTTGCTAGGATAATTCAAGGTTAATACCTTGGGTTTCTAGAATTCCTCAGATTGAGGTCTCTTGCTAGGATAATTCAAGGTTAAAACCTTGGGTTTCTAGAATTCCTCAGATTGAGGTCTCATCACATCTTCACTCGACTGTTTCCTTTGTCATCATCCAAAAGGAATGACCAATCATGTATCTTATGTATATATATTTGATACTCATTATGTCCTCTCTATGTATAGGTGCTTGTTCCATCCAAGGTTAAAATCCTGCATTTATATGAAGCAAGGTACATAGCACTGCACAAAGAGGTATGCAAACTATATCCAGGCACAACAAGTTAACATCTGTGGCTTCTTTATTTTCTACGGTTAACCCAAATTATTTTTGTGAATATTCCATGGAATATCAGTATCCGTGCTTTGCTCACCTAACATGTCATAAAATTTGAGTATATTATTGCAAAATGACAATAATCGGTTAATTGCCTTTCATATTAATTTTTGCCCCAACTATTTTAGCTTCATGAATTCATCCCAAGTATCAGAAACATATTTTGTGGTCTTTGCCTTTCTTTATTCAAACAAGGTTTAGTGTTATCATTAGTTGTTTTAGGTACCAACTTGAGGGCTTGATCTGTCTTAGCTCTTCTAAGATGATAGTTCTAAACTTCTAATAATTTTCTTTTCCAGTCTATTTAGCGGTTAATATGTGAAATGATGTTCTATTGTTTTGGTCATTTGTTTTAGTGGTTAACATAATTTTCAGTTTGTGTTCTTTGTATTAGATCCAGTTGGTTTAAGTTGTACATCAGTTGAAGATCCTTTGCTGATAATATGGCTGCTTGGTCATAATAGAGGAAGTGTCCCTTTAGTGGTTGATATATGATCTAATTTTGTGTTGTTTTGATTTGTTTATAATGCAGTCTTTGCTTCAAGAGAACAAGCTATTTGTGCACTTTGTATTAGATCCAATTGGCTTAATTGATAAGTCTGTTGAAGCATCCTTTGCTGCTAAATATGGCTGCTTGGTCATAATAGAGAAATTATGTAATTGTGCTTCAGCATCCTAGTATGTATAATGTTATCTAGTGCCCTAACATTCTCTCTCGTGCTTTACAGATTGAACGACTAGAAATTGGAGCATTAGTCTTGATTAGAGGTGTTGGTCAAGTAAAAGTATTGGAATTCAAACAAGTAAGCCATCATTAAATTTTGAGTCCTTTGATATGTTTAGAGTTCTTGCACTACTTTGTATGCATTTCTTCTGCAAATGTTAATATGTGCCTTTATAAGTTTTCTTGTATATAATTATAAATGGCTAAGGGCAATGAGGAAATTGAAGAGAGGTGTGGGATAAGGTGAAGCATAGTGCTACTTGGTGGAGATCTTTGCATCCGAAAAATCTAGTCTACTTTATTTTAGTAAGCTGAAGTTTAAATAAAGTTTGAAGAATATATTTTACCTAATTTCAAAATTGTGCGGAATGAAATAATAGACATTATGTTTCTAGAATACATTTCCAGTAAATAATAATTTCATAAACAGTAACTTAATTGAAGAATCATGAATCATATACTAAAGTTTAAATACTTCAATTAAGGTGTTAAAGTTTAACCGTAAAACTAAACACCACATCATATTGTTAAATTGTCTTTCTAGCATAATTCATATGTTTAAAATGTCCAATATTTTGAACATCTCCACTCCCGTACAGTTGTCAGCCTTCATTCGAAAGTATAAATATTTTAGGGTGAACAAATTATGAAGCTCAGTGGGGAATTGAAATCGTATTGGGCAAATACAACATATAAATCCATATGGAAACAATAACAATCAAATTTATAGCACACGTGATACTCCCCAAGGATCTCTTATAGGCCCAAGGCCCTGGCATGTTGTAAGTACTAGAAACTGTACTTAAAAAATTCTTGCAAATCCTAAATTTCACGTTGAAACATACCATAACTAATTCACAAATAAGCATTATAAAAGACAATCATATCCCACACCTTAAGTTTGAAGTAGATTGGAAGCACAAGAAGCCCTTTAGGTTTTTATTTTAAGATTTTTTTTCTATACCTAAATATTTATATGGTAAATTTAATAATTAATCTTATAATTAAGAGGACATGAAATTAAAGATGAAGCTTTTGGGGCATGACCACTTTAAGCACTAATTGGGCTCTTAATGGGATAAATGAATCACTAATTAATAGTAATTCTTTAAGGATTTAATGATATTTATATTGTTAATATATTATCAATACATATATTTTTCTGGGTATAACAATTTCAAACAATAGAGATTTTTAAGACTTGCTTTTTGTTGGTTGTATGAAATAGTTCAATTGATGGTCATACAATGGTTGTATGATGAAGTTTGTGGTCTAAAGAGCTACACAAGCAACATAACATAGTTTCAAGAAATGACAATCAAGATGTTAATCAGGGGTAGGGAAGCATCCTACTATTCATTTCACATTTTTGAATAGTCGGCATCGTACTTTACAAGCACGTAATTACCAATTAACTTCAAAAGTGTGTTAGAAATGCATTATTTAATGTTCTTGAGTTAATAATATATATATATATATATATATATATATATATATATCCCCGTATAACAAATAAATATCGATACTTAGGGTGATATATTCTCTTAACACATGCCTTGAGTAAGTGGTGTTATCTAGCCGATGCTTTGATCCTAAAACATGATCATGCATACTAGTGGAGATGTAATGAGACTACAAAAGGTTATGAAAGAGTAATTAGTGTGATTGCTTGGTGGTGCATTGTTTGCACTGCTTGTATAGTGGCTTTATAAAGGATGATAAGTTTTACAAATGGTAGAAAATATTAGGAGGCACCCAACATGTAACCAATCTAGTAATTTAATCAAAATTCTAATGTTTATTAGCAATAAGCTAAAGTATGTACATTTGTGGGGTTATAGTTATAAAGTTTTGTTGGGACCAATGAATGAGCAAATAAAACTTATTTGACCTAATACATAGTTTATGTAATTAGTTATTTTGGGTTGTAAAGTCCTTTGACAATGATATGAATGCTTAATATTTGACTATAGATGTAATGTTAAGATAATCATACGCTCTTACCTATGCATATTACAAATCATATTTAGATTTAATTTTTTTTTTCCAATTCTATTTTCTGAAATTCTTCCTCATCTTCTGTAGATCAATAGAGTTTTACAATGGTTCGATCAAAGATAAGATACGAGTTAATTGCTAATGAACGAACTCGACGTGAGTCATTTAAAAAACGAAGGGCAAGTTTGTTTAAAAAACTTAATGAACTGAAAACTTTATGTGACATTGAAACTTGTGCAATTGTCACTACTGGCGATGGGACCGAATCTGAAGTTTGGCCTGCACCGCCACTAACAACTCAAATAGTTCAAAGGTTTATGAACTTGCCCACTTCTTCTCGAACTCAATACATGGTAGATCAAACTGGGTTTCTTAGGGAAGATTTTTCTAGGATATCCAGAAACTGCTTTAAAGAGGAGACGAGAGTTCAGTCTTTAGAGAGGGAACTACTCCTTGCCGAGTGCTTGACCAAGGATGAGGTGAGCATAAGCAATTCAAATGATTTGCCTGAGATGTTTAGCTTGTTGGACAGGAAGATTGGAATGGTTGACCGTAAGATTGCCGATGTCGAGCCTTCTAGTTCTAGAGCTACGGGAGGAAAAGGGAGAAATAATGAACATAACAATGGAAAAGGAAAACAACCCCTTTGAGATTCCTTTCATAATCATTTCTTAATTTAGGTAGTCTTTATTTGAATCATTATCCGAAGTTTTTGTACGAGATGCTTGTATTTATTTCTTGATTATTTCATGAAATGGATATTGCAAGAACATATCAAACTTATGATGCGAATGATCTTTTGATCTACTACTGCGTAGGGGAATAATATCGTACCAATTGTTTTAGCCACATGTTTCTTACATAAAAATCACAATCAAATTCTTTATAGTAAAGCATGAAAGTAGGATTAATATATTTGTAATAAGTCAAATACCAAAGTTCTTCAAATGAAGAAACAAAGAAAATTATCAATTCAATAACATTTATTTCCTTTTTACACTACCACCATGAATTAGCCAATGATGGCCCAATCCTCTTTTGATTTGATTGATTGATTATCATTTAACCACTAGCATGCACATTATTTATTTTATTCTTCCATTTTCTAGTTTTGTTTTCTTCTTACATTACATTTCGTAATTTGACGACACATTGGTAAATATGAGGATCTACTATTTGATTTGGATTCTTAGGATGATGAATGAAAATGGTTATGTGGCTTAGGTGGCCAGGTTAGGCTAGGAGCCAACATTTGCTTGGGTCTTTATTTTTCAAGGAAAACATGTATGACCAAAATGATGTGGTTTTGGTGTTCAACTTTCATATTTATTTTAAATTTAATAAAAACTACTTTATGTAAATTGGCACGTCAATATCAATTCAGAATATATCTATTGCGAATTTGAAATAAGGAAAGTATATGAGCTGGAATGTAGTAATTACTAAGGTGTCTGATGTTCATTGGTTTGTCTATTGCCTAGTAATTTCTGCAACATTTCTTTTGATGGTTAATAGTATCTCTATTCTCTATTGTATGATAAACATAAATGAACATGGAATCGTTTAATAGGGTGTTCATTACGTAATATTATATTGTACTTCAATCTAACCTTTGATATATTAGAAGAAGAAATAGAGAAAACTATTAATGTGAATTATGTGATGACATATTTCGCCTTCAACACTGCCACCATGAATCAACCCAAATTTTCTTGTTTTTCATCTCCTCTCGAGAAAATAATACTTTCTTTGCAAATTTCATATTCAACACAATCAACTTGTAACCCTTTTTGAAAAATTAGTTCACCCTTTTTTATCGATCCAAATCTCACAGCAAAATTCTAGGTTGAAAATGCATATCGGTGGGAGAAAGGGGTGATTAAGTTGGGTAACTAGGCAATATACTACAAAATATATTTCTCAAACAATATGGTTCATTTAATATGGAATGACCATGTTTGTTTAGTGGAGGGAGATGTAAGTTATAGGATAGCTTGAAATCTTAACTAAACAATTTTTTAAAAAATAAATGATAATTTGAAAGAGATACGCGCTCAAATTCGCCTCTTTCTTGGTCAAGCACTCGACTAGGAGTAGTTCCCTTTCTAGAGACTTAACTTTCATATGCTTTTTATCGCATGCTGGATATCCTAGACGAATTTTGCCTATGAAGTCTATCTTGATCTATCATGTAAATATCTCTCTGTTACAATCTGCAAATATAGAGGATGTATGATTTAGCTGGAGATAATAAGGTAGAAATAATCTTAAGGTTGTATATGAGTTGAGTGATTTGAATAGAAGAATGGATTTTAAATCCGCTGAAATCACTCAAAAATTTATATGAGAATATTTCAAATTCATACCAATCCAAATACCATTGGTGGATAAGCTATTATGATTTTAAATCCATCCTCAAGTCCTTCGATCTGAACTCAACCTTATTAGATGGACTATACTTAATTGATAGCAAGAGGAGATAAAAAAAAACTGTTAGCTTGAAACTAGTAGAAGAAGAGGTGTTTCTGATTTTGAGCTGATGATTTATCTTTTGTAGACTTTATGCATTATTTTAATCTAAATATTGCATTATAATGGCAGGTGCAAGTTGATCAGAATTGCTCTGAGTTACAGAAAGAAAAGTTGAAAGTTATGGTTGTAAGAAATACACTAGAAAGCCTGAAGAAATCTATTCAAGTAGCTAAACACAATATCTCCATACTTGTAGCCAAGCTGCCTGTTCAATCTCTTGAGACGCATTTAGGTTGGTAAAAATTGTCATTTCTGTATCGGCTTGAGGCCACCCTAATGTATCATATACATAGGAAATTGTGCATGATTTATTGCCTTTGATTATTAAAATTCACACTTAATATTTTTCTTGTGATCTTAAGTCATTCTAGGGCCTCTTTGGAGTAAAGGAAGTGGATTCTAGAAGCCCAAACACATGCAATACGAAAATGAGCCGTTTTTAAGCTGCTGCAGTCAATTCAGGATTTAAAAAGGCCAGCGAGTTTTAAAAAAGACACGAGGGCACATTTTTTATACCATTCAGGATTCAGCAGCTGTGAAGAGAGAAACATAGAGAGCAAGGTACGTAGAAACGTGGAGATACACTTTTGATGCGGAGTAAGAAGACTTCTTAGAGTTTGTTTTTGAGTTCTTAATTAGGGGACAGGGTGCAAGTGAGTTACGAGCTACTCGTGCTCGGCTTAAAAAAGATTGAGTCGAGTCGAGTTACGAACTACTCGAATAACTACTGAGTTCAAGTTCATAAATACTCGGCTCGAAAGGTTCGCAAGCCTAATTGAGCTTGAACATTATTTACGAGTTCGAGTTTATTTTGTCATTAATTATATTAGAAAAAATATGTTTTACATTTAATTTTGAAAATTATATAAGTAATCACTACAAAAAAAAGTATCCAAATAGAGAGAGATTTGACAAGGGAAAAGTCCTCTTTTAACATGAATAATGAGGGAAATGGCTAGCATTAATTCCCTCGTCAGAATTTCACTACAAAAAACGCGCGCTTTTGGGATGGACACATGCTGACGGATTTTAGTCCGTCAGCATTTCCGACGGATATGCTGACGGATTGAAAAGTCAACATCAATGCTGACGGATTTCCGTTCCGTCAGCATTTGCCGAGGGAAATGCTGACGGATTTCCGTTCCGTCAGCATTTACCGAGGGAAAATGCTGACGGATGTTTTGAAATTTGTATCCTGACGGAAATGCTGACGGATAAATGGCATGTTGATTTCGCACCGCCTCGTTTTCCAATAAGGTAACCGTTGGCTTTAAAGTCGGCGGTTACCGAGGGAAATGCCGACGGAATATCCGTCGGTATTTCTTTTTTTTTTTTAATATATAAGGGCCTCAAATCAATCAGATCCTCGTTTTAGAGAAAAAAAAAAGGGGCGTGCGTGAGGATTCGGTGGGGAAGACGAAGACGAGGACTTGGCCATTGAAGCAAATTTCTTCGATTACATTGATACGGTACGTTTTCTTAATTAGTTATATTACTTAGTTTTAATACTTATATATGTTTATGCATGGATATATGTAAATATGAATAATTTAATGTTGATTTGCATGTTATATTGATTTAGTTAGTTGTTAAAATATTATGATCATGTTAGTATGTACGTTAGTTAATTTAATTTGTTGATTAAGAATAATTTTGATAGATCGAGTAGTTTTTTAAGGTTAATTAATTAATTAATTGTTATATGTATACATTAATTAATTGTTATATAGTTAATTACTAGTTTAATTTAATTGTGTAATTTTGATGTAGAATATTTTTAATGTAGGTAGTGCATGTTTGAATCAATTGTTTAAATTAATTTAGATATAGTGGTTCGACCGTTGGATCACGTTGTAATTAGGAATATGTTGATTAAATTAGGAATACGCTATATTAGTACAAATTTTTAATTAGGAATATGTTCATTAAATTGATAATTATTGACCCAATTAGAAAATTATTATTTTAATTAGTTTTAGGTTTGTTAATTTAGGAATATATATGTTCAATTTTTTATTATTGATTAAGTTAGGTAGAAAAATAATAATTAAATTAGGTTATTGTTGATTAAATTAGGAATATGTTGATTAATTAAATTAGGAATATGCTATATTAGTAAAAAAATTAAATTATGAATATGTTCATTAAATTGATAATTAGAAAACTCCAATTAGAAAAATATTATTTTAATTATGTTTAGATTTGTTAATTTAGGAATATGTTAATTTAGAAATATTTTTAATGTAGGTGATGCATGTTTCAATCAATTGTTTAAATTATTAGTTAATTAGATGGTTCGACGGTGGTATCACGTTGTAATTAGGTTATATATATATTGTTTTGATTTAAATTAGGAATATGTTGATTAAATTAGGAATATGCTATATTAGTAAAAATTTTAAATTAACAATATGTTCATTAAATTAATAATTAGTAAAATTATGTATTTTTTATTGATTGAAACAGATGAGTGAACAAGTACCGAATCAGGGTTCGGGTTCACGTCGTAGGTCGTCACTTTGGTCACGTTCAAGGAGGTCTCGGGATGAATCAGTTCCTGTGACGGCTCCTCCTCCTCCTCCTGTGGCAGTGTCGCCGCCGCCGCCGACGACTACGATGTCGGTTGGTTCGTCATCCTCTTCTCGTCAGCATCCTGTTCGAGACAAAAGGAAAGAGATTGACATTGTTTCAGGAGCGTAAGTCAATAATTCTAATGTTTGATGAGATTCAATAACGATTAACTTTATTTATTTATTTATAATGTGTTAGTTTATAAATTTGTTAATAATTTTACAGGTTGGTGCCCGGTAATGAGGTGTCCAGGATGTGCACAAAATCCTTTAAGGATTGCAAGATTTCTAAGGGTGCTATCACTTGGTCGAAGGTGCCACAATCTAAAAAGGATGAATATTTCGACGAGTTCCAGGTATATAATTACAATATTTAAAGTTTATTAAATAACTAATTATTCATATTATTTGATAAATATGTTGAATATTTATTTGTATAGAAAAAGGCCCGTTGGAATACAGCGATCTACTCGGACGCCGCTATTTACGAGAAGTGGTACAATCTTTGTTCTACTCGGTACACGAACATGATGTACGACTGGAGAACGGCCTGGCGTGATCGTGACGTGAATCGTGTTCTGGGGAAAGACGAGGATGGTGTTGACCTGTGGGAGTCGTTGGTTGAGAAGTGGATGGACCAGGCTTACCAAGAGAAGTGTGACAAAGCTCGGGCCAACCGCAGAACCGACGTTGGAGGCGGGATGGCAGTGCATCGGGGGGGAGCTCGGTCCGTCCTCGAGCAATCACTTGCTATCGTAAGTTTTCATTAATTTTTAAAAATTAAATAATTATAGTTAATTATTTTATATTAGTTATCTAAATTAATTTGTATATGTTTATTTGATACGTAATAGGAGCGGGAGACTGGACGTCCACACACCCACTTGGATCGGATGAGTCTTCTTCATCCGTTTAATACCGATACACAGACGTCCACCTACGGGCGCACTACTGACCTCCACGTAAGTTTAATTAAATTTATGTATTAATTACATTATATATATATATATATATATATATATAGATAATTAAATTAATTTTAATTTTTTAATTATTTAGTTGAGCGTCCGACAGAGGATTGAAGAGGCCGAGACGCAAGCCACCGCCACGACTACTGCTGAATCCGGAAGCAGCGGTACCCCTCCGGTTGTTGACGTGGACCAGTGTTACCTTGACGTTGCCCCGACCAGGAAGGGAAGGGTCCTTGGCCTTGGTGGGATGAGCAGCGCCGTGAGGACACCAAGTGGTCGGTCGGCCCGGAGTGCATCGCAGCCGTCCGTATCCTCCACTGCCGTCCCGAATCCGAACTTCATGGCAACGTTCGAGAACTACTTCCGTACCTGGAGTACCAATGCGGGTCGGACGTTGGGGATGTCTGCTGAGCAGATCGAGGCCGTCTATCAACAGACGATGGGGCAACCACCGCCAGCTCCAGGTCCAGCTCCAGATCAAGCTGCAGGTCAAGATGCAGGTCAGGCCGACGGTGGCGACGTCAACTTGAATGAGGATGTGGAACAATTTTTTAACTTTCCGGGCACTGGCAACTATCCTGGCAACTATACTGGTTGAACAATTTGAACAATTTAATTTTGTGTTGAACTAATTTATTTTTTTGTTGAACTTATTTAATTTTCTGTTGAACTTATTTAATTTTCTGTTGAACTTATTTATCTTTATGTATATATTTATGTTTATGTTGAAAAATATGTTGAACTATATATTGCAGTTTATTTGTGTAGTTTATTGGTGTATAGATGAAAATAGGGTGCATTCATTTGTTTCATTGAGTACAAAATAATCTCATTTAGAGTGCATTCTAGATATAGATTTAAACCACTTGAAGAGTGCATTTTAGTACAAATTAAAATAGCCTCATATAGAGTGCATTATACATATATTTAACCAAACCACTTGAAGGTGGTAGATGCAACCATGAGAACTAGCACAATCAAAATGATTTTGTTCACTTTGATTAAATCCTTGATTTCTTCAGCCAAATTCTTGATTTCTGTAACCAATTTCTTCATCTCTTGAGTCATTTTCTTCATGTCTTCAGTTTCTTGGTCACTTTGATTAGATCCTTGATTCTTGTCAACACCACAGTTTTCTAGAGTATCAGCCCATACAAAGAAACCACATCCACCACCACAACCATCACTTAGGGAGTCAGGACAATTATGAAATATCCTCCCTTTACTTCTAGGTTGTTTAGAAGCATATGTACGACATGCCTTTCCACAATAACAAACAAGGCCTTGCTGAAATCAAATAGAAGATGAAGAAGACATGATATTTCTTTGCAAAATAGAAAAAATCGAATATGGTGTGTGTGAGCTTTGTGTTGTTGCTATATATACAAAAAATTGAATTAATTAATAAAAAAAAAAATAATAACACGCCAAATGCCGACGGAATTAAGTTTCCGTCGGAATTCACCATTTAATAAATGCCGACGGATAATCCGTCGGCATTTATCTTTACTGACGGAAATTTTGGGCGGTGAAATGCCGACGGAATTAAGTTTCCGTCGGAATTCACCATTTGATAAATGCCGACGGATAATCTGTCGGCATTTATCTTGACTGACGGAAATTTGGGCGGGTGAAATGCCGACGGAAAGATAAGTCCGTCGGCATTGCCGTCGGGAATTCCCTAAAACTTTCTTTTTTTCCACTTCACTTTCGTATTGCAAATTTACACCCAAACTTTCTACTGCCTAATTTTTTTATGCTCATGCTCGGGTATTCAGAAACATCAAATTACGGTACATTTTCTACCATTTTTAATTTACTCTATATATAAAATTCAATATAATGTAATTACATGTGTTATATATATCATAAGTTTTGTTTGAATTTATTATAAGTTTAGTTTAGTAATGTGTTGCTCCACTTAAATGTTTAGCAGATGGATTTGCCTGACCGTCGTTGGATGTATTGTACTCCTAGAATGATTAGAGGAAATGTGAATGTGGAATTTTATAATGAACTCGTGTTATTTGTTGAATTTGCAAAAAGCCAGCCACATTACATGAGTGGAAATTGCATTAGGTGTCCGTGTAATGCTAAGAAATGTCAGAATAAGCAATATAAAGAGATTGATGAGGTCCTAGTGCATATTGTGAAGAATGGTTTCGTTGATAATTATTATAATTGGACTAGTCATGGCGAAACACGTTGGCCTTATAGATTTGATGAAGTGTTTTACTATTACACTACTGGAATCTATCAACTTGAAGCAAATTTCGATCATGTTGGCACTAGTAACGAGGTAGAACAACGGTTTGGGGACGAAGAACAACAGTTTGGGGACGAAGAACAACAGTTTGGGGACGAAGAACAACATTTTGGGGACGAAGAACAACAGTTTGGGGACGAAGAACAACAGTTTGGGGACGAAGAACCGAATATGTATCAAACAATGATCAGGGAAGCTGGTTTTTCAAACATGGAAGAGGAGCCGACGAATGAGGCATTTCGGTTTTATGAGATGCTCAAATTAGTCGAAGAAGATTTATATCCGGGTTGTGAATCTCACTCACAGTTGTCATTTAATGCACGACTCATGAACATTAAGACCGAGAACAAGCTTTCTAACAGGGCATATGAGCAAGTGACACAGTTATGCAGTGAAATTTGTCCTCAAAATAATAAGGTGCCTACGACGTTTCATCAAAGCAAACAAATGTTGAAGAATGTTGGTTTGCCGGTTGAGAAGATTGATTGTTGTGTGAAGGGTTGCATGTTATATTGGGGTGACGAAGATAGCAGTCTGAACATGTGTAGATTGTGTGGTCATCCCCGGTACAAAGAGGCACGTCGAAAGGGACCTGGTGGTCAATCGAAGAAGACAAAGAAGAAAGTGCCATATAAGAAGATGTACTACCTTCCTATCATTCCTCGTTTGATGAGATTATATCAATCAAGTGCCACTGCACAACACATGACGTGGCATGCTACAGATTCCTCTTCGACTGATTCCGAAATTTCCTCTCTCCCACCTCGCCTCCCTCCACCTCCTCGCCTCCCTCGCCCAGCAACGCCGCCGTCGCCGCCTCCTCCCCCACCCAAACCTCTGTATCCACCTTCTCCCCCCACTCCTCCTCCCTCCTTCCTCCCCTTTTACCCGAAACAAGTAGGATTTTTTTTTCGGCAAGTGGCCGTCGCCTCTCTCGCACAGTGGCGGCGCCTCCTCCTCCTCCCCTCCGCCGTCCTCTCTCCGCGTCGTAAACCATCGTCCGCTTTCCTTTTCTCTCTCGCACAGTGGCGGCATATGGCTCATGTAGTTGTTTCCCTTTTCTCTGCCGTGGTACGCTTTCCTTTTTTTTTTTTTAGTTGTCAATTTGTATTTTGTTGTTTGAACAAACTGATTTGATTTTGTATTTCAGTTTCGAAATACAAAACGACGAATTGTGGGCTCAAAAGCAAAGACGAGGCCTTACTTCCGATGCTGTTCTCATTCCACTTTCGATTCAGATGCAATGCGTGATTTAATCATTCCAGATTCCAAGCTATTCACCCACGCATCTTTGAACACATGTATTTTTCCCCCACCACTTCTCTACTCCAACACATAGAGCGCCATGTATAAGAGGGATTCGAGCCCACTCCTGCTTCCATAATAAATTCATGCTTAAAATACCTGGATTTTAAAATTCTAGCAATCAATGAAGTTGGGTTACTCATAATTCTCCATACTTGTTTTCGATTTTAAAATGCCTGCTTTACTACTCTTTCCCCCCTCTATTTGTTATAGATTCTAGTGTAGTATATGTAATTTATTGGTTTGTGTTAGTGGTAATTTTGTCACCAATTATATATGAATATCTTTAGATAACAATTAAAAATATCTCCCGATAGACTTGCATATATAGTGCAGTTGGTTAGAATTTCTGTTATAAATTAAAGCCTAAATTGTATCCATGCATTATATTTCGACAAACCAAATCCAATTAATTGTGGTCGGAAAATGAAATTCTGGTCGGGGCCTCCCCGGCCACCCATATTTTTTTTATTAATATTTTGTTTTACTGACGGATATTCCGTCGGTAAAATGCCAACGGATATTCCGTCGGTCAATGGCGACGGATATTCCGTCGATATGTGAATTTCGAAATCATATTTTTTTATTCATTTTTTTGTTTTACTGACGGATATTCCCTCGGTAAATTGCCGACGGATATTCCGTCGGTCAAATGCCGACGGAATTTCCGTCGGCATGTGAATTTCGAAATCAATATTTATTCAAAAATTAATTTCTTTTATAATTATTTTAATTCATTCTAATTTATTTTATAATTATTTTAATTCATTCTTTCCGACGGAATTACCGACGGAATGTTGACCCGGTTTGTTAAACGGGTTGTCCGAAATACCGACGGAATATCCCTCGGTAAATCCGTCGGCCATTCCGACGGAAAATCCGTCAGCAAATCCGTCAGAAATTCCGACGGAATTCAAAAATCCGTCGGTAAAAAATACTGACGCCGAAAAAGGGGACGGTCAACTTTCCGTCGGTAACATCGGCGGCCGACGGAAAATCCGTCTCTAAAACGCGTTTTTTTTGTAGTGTTTCCTCGCTATTTTTTGCCGTGCATTTTTATTTATCCCTCGCCTGGCCGCGAGCATTAAATTCCCTCGCCAGCTAGCGAGCATTAAATCCCCCGCCCTTTATCATTTTTAAACAATGTCCCTCGTTAAATGGCGAGGGATCGATTTGTAATTCCCTCGCAAAATGGCGAGGGTTTTTTTAACTCGGTATTTCCCTCTCCATCTGCTCCCCTCGTAAAATCCCTCGCCATTTAACGAGGGATTACATACCCTCACAATTTTTCCTAATTTTGACAATTATTTGTAGTGAATCAAGTTGAGTCGAGCCTAGTACAAACTTAAATCTTTTAGGTTCGATCGAGTGCAAGTCAAGTTTCGAGACTACTCATTCTATTTATTGCTAGTTGAATTCCGTGACGTTTGTGACACCTTTTATCGAGTTTATTTATATCATCTATTTTATTTAATTTTATGTGTGAATATTTGATGTAGAGTGATTACATGTTTACTTTGCAAATAACTGTCTCCTATCTTTTCGTTCATGGCATGGACTTTGTTAAGCTCTATTCTTGATTGGGTCCTTTTGTCAAATCTTTTTTTTATACTCCGTATTTGTGATTTTTTTTTTTTTTTTCAGCCACTCTTTATAATTTTGGCAATGAGCTTTTCGTTAACATATTCCCCCATTTATTAATACATATCCAATCTAAAAAAGATACAGTATGCATTAAAAAATACTACCTTCATTATATATAAGGAAATTTCCGAAAAAGAAGGAAATAGGGAGAAGGAATTGTGATATATATTCATATATTTTATAAATTTACGAATTAGCCAGAATCCCTTTTAATTTACATTCTAATTTAATTCAAAAAAAATATTTAAAATCCTTTATTTTTCCTATTCTACCAGAGTTGTTAATATGGATTAGCAGCAGCAGATAAACATTAATTCAGACAGATCAACATGCAGTATATATACTTTTCATTATATACAACAAATCTTGAATCCATTCAAGCTTCTACTCTTCAATTTAGTAAGTAATTATACATGAATGTAGCACTGTAATTACTCTACAAAAGATATTATTAGCTAGATTTGTTAAATATATCTGATGACAGATATTAATATCCTAATATCTAAAAGATATGAAATTGGATATCTAAAACAAATCTATATATAATGAATCTTATAAATTTGGGAAGAGAAATATATATTTCCATATATTCATTGGATATCTTATGAATCTTAATATGGGAAGAGAGATATATTACTACCATATATGAAAACAACATCAAACTAGTTCCTTTTATTTCCTTATATGACTAACCAAACTAAAATCTATATATATAATACACCTACACTTACATACTTACATTCTTACGCGGTGGTCTGTCTATTTACTTTGATTCAAAAAAATTACTCGACTTTCCATTCATCACAATTACTACTGCAACTACAACTTAGAAGAAGAAGAAGAAGAAAATATGAGGGATTTGTGTGTAGAAGAGTTTGAAGGTGTGAACCTCGGCAGCTCACCTACGGCTATGGATTATTTGTGTGCTGTTTTAGAAAAGGCAATACAAGTTTGGGAAGAAAGTAAAACAGAAGAAGAATCATCAACAACGTCAACGTCAACAACAACTACAAGGTTGATGCACGGCCCGCGGGGATATCTCAAAGTCAATAAATCATCCTCCCGACCACCTGCTGCAAACGTGAAGGCTGCAGAGGCTCCAGCTGTATTACCCCAAGTTTTGGAACAGAGTAAAGCAGAAATACCATCAAAAACGTCATCCTCAATGTCAAGGCCATCATCGTCAAGGCTGATGCACGTCCCTCGGGGATATCTTAAACTCAATAAATCATCCCCCCGACCACCTACTGCAAACCACCAGCCACACGCAGAGGCTCCAGCTGTATTACCCCAAGTTTTCATCAGCGCCATCCAACAATTGGCAGCCGAAAGAAATTGGTCTCAACTCCAAATGGTCATGCACAAAAAGTTGACCAAGAGCGACATAAATCCGAGGCAGAACCGGTTGCTGATGCCAATTAAACAACTAATTACCAATGATTTCTTGTCTCAAGACGAGAAGGAATTCATCAAAGGCAGAGATGAACACGGCTGCAAAAAACGTATAATAGAAGTGAACATAATCGAGCCGTTGTTGGAGACTAGTCTGAAATTGAAATTTGTGGAGTGGAACATGGCTAAACAAAATGACAAAGTATCTCTAAATTATGGCATCAATGGAAACTGGATGCAAATTGTTGAGAGAAACAATTTGAGAGAAGGAACGCTCGTACAAGTTTGGAGTTTTAGGATTGAGCATGATCTCAATTTTGTCATTGTAAAGGCCCATTAAACAGTTTTTTTGTTTTTTACCGTAATGTTTTTATTTAGTAAATTCTGACATAGAGATGTTTTTCAATATGAATGCAAATTATTAAGAGTAAATCATCAAATAACTCCAAATTATTAACCAATTAATTAGATTCTTCGTTGTACGTAGTAACACAAGATGTAGAGTTGATGAAGCTGATTAATCGATGAAAGTTTTTTAGATTAATTTGATGTTTAGATATCATTAAAGTACGTATTTTATGATTCTATTAATTAATTAAATCTGGAAAACAATAGCTAGTGGTATATATCCTGAAGGGACTTTCTTCCAAGAAAGGAATAATACTTATATATTCTTCAAGATTTTCTAACATCATTCTTTATTACTGCCGATTGAGTTCGCATTCATCTTGGATTTTCGAGTTAATTTGTTCGTTAATTCACAATTTGTTTCTGTTGGTGATTTCTAATTCGCGAGTTGTTCTGCCAACGGTTGTTTCGTCCGGCGATTTGAGTAGATTTTTGCTGGCGGTTATTTCGTTTCTGGTAATTGCTTTAATTTAAACACTATAATATCGCTAGCTAGGGATTTGTTTTGCGATTGATTTTCGCTATTTCTGCTTCCGATTGATTGATGGATTTCTGGTCGAGGTTGCCGGTTTTGTTTTCTCTTCGCCGACGAATTTCAAATCGGTTGATTCCTAGCTTACGGTCGCTGTGGATTTGCTCAGCTGGTTTAATTTTGTTACCGTGAATCTATTGTTTTGTTGTTGGTTTGGTTGGAAATGGAATGGTCTTTTCAATCGTTTGCTGCTCTCAAGTTCAAGATTCAGTACATCTGGGGGAGGTTAAGTTATAAATAAATAAATTTTCCGCAACTCCAAATCATGATACTCCGCTATACAAACTAGGATCCTAAATGCAAAACTACAACTCTATATAATTTATTTTACTTGTGCAATATATTTGTAATACTTATTTTAAAATTAAAAATCGCAAATTTATAGGCTTTGCCGCATGCAAGGACCATTTTTGAAAATAGCCAAATAACATGTTTTGTTTCAATTGCCATGCATTTAAAAATAATTTATAGTTAATCCAAAGCATGCTAGGACATTTTCAATGTTGATAAAGGTCATGTGATACTGATATATATATAGAACCCGATGGTGGATTTTTAGGGAACCCACCACATACATAAATCACTTGTACACTTTACCATATACAAATATTTTATGCAGGTGGTGGGTTTCATAAGAAATCCGTACATACGCGGAAACAAGAGAGAAAAATAGAGAGTTTGATTGAGAATTGCAATTTAGATGGAGAATTAAAAATTGATTCGGACTTGGATTTTTCGGTTATCTGATCACTTGAGCGTCGGAGAATCCTCTGACATATTTTGCAAGTTTTCGAAGAACCTGAAAATGAGGTTTTTTCTTGTTGTGTTCTCGAGGTCATCAAGCTTGAACGAGGTTTCAAGTTGCATCAAGATCAAATATATTTCTTGTGAGTATCAAATTATTTCGGTACTTGATCATCATCACTATCAACTTAAAAAAAAAAAAAACTATAATATTCAATTTTATTTGCAAACACTTATGTTAAATAAAAACTATAAAATGGTGGGCGTATTGATAGGAGTGAAGAAAGAACGGTGAATCAAAATTGTGTTTGGTCACTACAAAAAACAGGGGAAATAGCAACGAGTTTTTTTACGATAAATCTAAAAAGGGAGAGGGGGTATGCAGGTCGGGTCGGTTGGGCTGGGTTGGGTGCGGGGTCAGGTCGAGTTGGGTACATGTTGGGTCGGGTGCGGGTTGGGTTGGTCGAGTGCGGAAGTGGGTTTAGAGAACGATTCGTAAATCGGATATCCATAGCCAAATGTTAGCTTTGAAAAACATGAGTTTCATCGCAAATATTAGCCACGATTTAAGGAGCTACTATTTTAGACACGAAAAAATTTGTCGCTAATTCTAATATTTTCGTTGCATATGTGAGTTAGGTGTTTGCGACAAATGTTTGATTTTCCTCGCAAATATTTTGCGATAAACTTATATTTTCATCGCAAACATTTGCGATAAAATTAAAATATTTGTGACAAACACGTTAGCGACGGGTGTATAACAATAAATCTCATGACAAAATTATTCCATTGCTAATTCATGTTAGCAACAAAAATATTAGAATTGACGAAGTTGGATAGCTCAAGTGGTTAGAGCACCACTACCTAGGCTTTAGATCCTGGGTTCGAGTCATGGAAAGGGGAAAAGGGATAGGTATTTAATGTAATTAAAAAAAATAAAAATATTAGAATTAGCGAAAAAATCGTAACTAAATTGCAGTTTTTTAGTAGTGAATGTACGAAAATATACATAATAACATTCTTATTTTATAGGTAAAAATATCAATGATAGACCTCATATTAATTTGATTCCACATCGAGTTAATAAGTTATACATCTCACAATGTGCAATGTGTTTAAAAATTATTAACTATTTTTACAAATTTTCCAATACAATTGAGTGTATACTTGAAATTTCAATACTTAATTTACCCAAATTATTTTTTTACTCAACATTTAACTCAATTAATTGAAATAAAATTTCAATTGTATAAATGCAACTAATTGCACAAGTATAGCTCTAATTATTTTATTAAAAAAATATATTATATCACTAAAAATACTAAATATATCAATAAAAAGTTATTTGTTGCACCAATTGCATGTACAACTATTGTACACGAGTGCTTCTATCCTTTGAGAGGCATGATATTCTCACACAAGAATCCTTCAATTTATTTAGTTTAGTCAACATTAATAATAGAACCATAAAGATGTAATTATATTATCACTTTACACCTAATTCTAAATCTTTTTTCTTCTATCTAAATTACTCTCATTTACATCTTCTATATTTCATTACTCTTTTTCCTTTCTACCATCAATTTCTTTTCTTTTTCTTTTTGATTTATGAAAGGAAAAATGTCTATATTTCTTTTTACTTTGAAACACTAAATAGAAGATTGAAATATTTATTTTTGTAGATAATATATTTTTTTATTATACATTGAACTTATAAAATATTTTTACATTAAAAATTATAAACATAATATAATTTAAGTTATATAACTTCTCTTTTACCATGCTAATAGCAAGGGTTATCCACTAGTTTATATTGAACGAAGTTGATACGAGTTTTATTGATTTTGAAATCGATCTTTTCAAAATCGATAATGTACTCATAATTAGGGGTGGGAATGGGCAAGGCCTAGGTAGGTTTTATGAAAGGGCGCGGCTAAATGCACCAGGATTTCCTATGAGTACATTCACCAAACATTTTTTAAATCTTTCAGAACATGTGAAATGTCCCATATACCCCTAGGGTAAAATTTATGAAAAAAACGAAGATGAGTACACCCACCCGTTCTATTTCACAGAATTATCTCCTCCACCACCACCAAAACTAACACTATTTTTCAACAAAAAAAACTCAAAAATTGCAACAAAAATAAATCCAAAACACCAACTGTTCGAAAAAATTTCCAAAACAAACATGTTCGAATTTTTTTCCAAAACAAACTCAATATGTTCGAAATTTTTTCCAAAACAAACTCAACATGTTCGAAAAAAATTCCAAAACAACTCAAAAAAATTTCAAAACAAACACAGATTGTTCGAAAAAAAATTCAAAACAAAGTCAATATGTTCGAAAATAATTTTCGAACTTGTAAAAAACCTAATTTCCAAAAAAAAAACAAAGTAAAAATTTCCTACCTTGAAACTGAAATGCGGCGGCGGCGAACGCGCACACCTCCAGCGGCGGCGAACGCGCACACCTCCAGCGGCAGCGGCGGCGAACGCGCACACCTCCAGTGGCGGCGGCAGCGAACGTGCACACCTCCAGCGGCGGCGGCGTTTGAAGGAGGAAGGGGAGGGGGCGCGACAGCGCCCGTGCAAAAGGCGAGGGAGGGTTCGCGACGGCGGCCGCGTCGCTTGGAGGTGTGCGCGTTCAGAGAGAAATGGAGGTGCGGCGCTGCAGAGAGAAATGGAGGTGTGTGTCTAATATGAGAAGAAGAGAGAATGAGGAATTAGGGTTATAATTGAGAGAGGGTAATTTCGGGATTTCCATGTGGGTGTCCTCATCCATTTTTTGTGTGTCCTCATCCATTTTGTGTGTGTCCTCATTGCGTGGGTGTCCTCATAGGATCTGTGTGTGCCTTTAGCCGCGACCTTTACGAAAAAAAGTCTGGTCTGTTAAATATTTTTTAGGCCCGAGCCTGGCCCATGGCCTGTTATAGACTTTTTTTTTAAGGCTTGGTCTGGCCTGGCCTGACCTTTTTAATAAATAGGTCTGGCCCGAAAGCCTTTTAAAGGCCTTTTTAGTTCTATTAGTGCATTTAAAAAAAAAATCCTCCAACACTTGTAGTTCATCAAATCATAAAAAAATCACGAATTTGTATTGCTTAATTGCTTACTAGTTAGAAATTATATATATTAGACAATTTTGTTTAAGATGTTTTTTATATTTAAGTATAAGTATTAGGTATTTATTACTCCCTCCGTCCCATACTTGAAGACACATTTTATCATTTTGGGTGTCTCATACTTGAAGGCACATTACCTAAAATAGCAAAAACACTTTTAAACACTCCATTTAAAACATCACAATATTACAACAAATACCACTACTTTATTACACTAAAAAGTAACTTTATTACTATTTATAAAGTTGAAAAGTCTTTACTACCCCCACTTTATCTTACACAATGTTAATAAACAATCCATTCATTAAAACCCGTGCCCAATTGGTTTGAGCCTTCAAGTATGGGACGGAGGGAGTATATTTTTATATTATATATATATATATATTAAACTAATTAAATAGGCCGGTTTGTTGGGCTTGGAAGGCCTACGAAAAAGCTCAAGTCCGGTCTATTTAACTAAATAGGCTTTCAAAAAAGCTTAAGCCCGACTTGTTTATTAAACGAGTCAAGCCGAGTCGAGCTTTAATAGGCCGAGCTTTAGACCCTTGTCGGGTAGTCTGGTCCATTCCCACTCCTACTCATAATAACAAGGTCTTTTCACATAGAGTTTTTTTTAATAAGAACATGGTTCAAATTAATTTCAAATTAAGGTCAAAATTCAACTTAAATGTACCATTTTACCCACAATATTTAAAATTACGTTTTAATATAATATTAAGTTAACTAATTTCAAAATTTGAATGCACCGCCGTTAATTACTAAGTCTTTCCCAATTTTAGGACTTTTTCAAATCTCTGATATTCAAATCTTCCCCAAATCACCGCCCCAATTTTAAGAATTTTCCCAAAGCTCTGATATTCAAGTCTTCCCCAAATCTTTGATATTCAAATCTTCCTCAAATCTTTGATATTCAAGTCTTCCCCAAATTTCTGATATTCAATTGCATTTTCCCCAAATCTCTGATATTCAATTTCATTTTCAGACTTGAAGATCTGCAGAAAAATCGTCAAATCAAATTAGATATGTTTTTCAGAAAAATCCCGGACTTGATTATGCAGAAAGATCTGCAGAAAAATCTCTGACTATAATGCAGAAAAAAAAAAACTAAAGTTGCATCATCATATGAATAATGCAGAAGTGTGAAGTAAATTATGTGCATATGCAAATATCATTATGCAGAAAATGACTTTAATGCAAATTAGATCTGCATTAATAAAATTCGTCTATTAATGTAGGCCACATACTAGTGACTTGATTCAAGACTTGTAGAAACGTTGAAAACTGATTAACACGAACCAACTTGGAACTACTAACAATCAATCTGCATCTTTGTGTTTGACCAAATATATGAACATAAAATACTTTTGAAACTGGAATCAATGGGTGGAATTAAAGAAAGTAAAAAAACTCAATATAATTGCCACGATCTTGATGCGTGATTTGAAAAAAAAAAATATTGATTCAATGGAAGATGGTTGAAGAAAATGTTGAGTCTGTACCTGACTGCAAGCCTCCAACTCAACAAATCCGAGGGATTCTCTATAGAAGTTGTTATCCACTAATTTCCCAGATGAGTACGCTAAGAGATTAATTAATAAATAATGTAACGGTGGTCAAAGAGGCTTTAAAGGTGTTTACGGTGGCGCTAAACGACGCCTTTGAGTCCTTGGACGACGCCGTATCGATACTGCAGAGCGAGAAGAAGAATATGTTGAACGACGTGAGAACATGGTTGAGCACCGTGGTGACGGATCAAGAAACGTGTTTAGACGCATTGGAAGAGGTGAAATCAAATGAGAAAAATATGTAGAAACGATTAAAAGGAAAGTCAAGCGAATTAAATCAATTCCCATACGAATAAGGAAGGCCAGATTATTATTTCCATTGCTGCCAAATTAAACGGAAGATGAAGAAGGTAAGGCTATGAATGGCGGTTGAATATAAATAAGGAAGTTGAATAATTGTTCTTTAATTAATAAATTAATTTTCATCTTTATATCGTATATTTGAGAGTTTTTATCTCCTACGTGGCATTCTCCTTTGCCCTTTATTTTAAAATACTGCAATTCTGTGAGTTAGTTTTTTCTATTTTTAAATTTACTATTTGAAATTTATCTAAATCATTTTTTTCTCAAATAAACATAACTTCTCTAAATTTTTTTTTTTTTCACACATAAATTGATAAAAATAACTTCTTATTCTCACAAATTGTTTTTCTTTCTCATTAACACATTTCTCTCTTTCTTTTCATTTCATGCTCTTATTCTCACTATTATATCATCTCCCTATCATCATATCAAATCAAGAAGATCTTTGATACCATGTATATTGGTAAACTATAATTAAGGGAAATAGAAATTTAACAAGTGTATTTAATTCTTGATATTTGTTATAGATTTTTCATTACCTTTGAAAATGACACAAATGTTAATATATCGGCAACATTCAAAATAAATATGTTTTAGAATTATTTAATTTTAATTTAAATATCTTTTAAAATAAATCTTAATATCTTTTCTTATCTTAGTATATATCTTTATACAGTATATTTGAGAGTCTCCATTTTTCCTACATTACATTCTCTCCTGCCTTTATTTTAAAATACTGCAATTCTGTGAGTTAGTTTTATTTTGATTTTTTTAAATTTTTTAACAGTTTTTTTTAAAACAGTTGAGTATATTTTATTATTTTAAATCTAAATAAATAGGTTAACAATCTTAAATAACCGTTCTTAAATTTAAAATCAATAATTAGATATATTTAAGTAAATATTTAATTATAAGATCTTTACTTTGTGTATTTGACATTTTTTTTCTATTTTGTGTGGCCTCTTCAGTCTAAACATTCTCAATTTGAATTAATTTGTTTTTTTTTTTATAATTTATTAATATCTTTATTTCATATTTTTATTAAATTTGAAAACCGTTTCAAATCTGCCTCATTTTCTCTGTTTTTTTTTTTAAAATCCGATTCATATGGATAGTTTTTTTTATAAATATTTCTATCTTTCTTTAGTAGTTATCTCTAATTTTTATATTAAAAAAAATCTTCATTTTTTCCATATTTTTTTTTTTTCGTTCTCCTGCATTCTCTTTTCTCTTTATGTAATGAAATATGGTTGCTAGAGGATTCTGTCGCCCCGCCCATATGTGGACAGTTTTTTTTTTTTTTTAAATATTTCTATCTTTATGGGTAGTTATCTTTCATTTTTGCATATTTTCTTTTGTTCTCTCTACATTCTCTTTTCTCCTTCTGTAATGAAATATGGTTGCTCTTCTGTCCCGTCTCAACTATAATGTTTTCACCTTTCTTCATTTTTTATGTCCCTCCATTTTCATGTTACTGTATATTTGTAGCCCTATCCATTTTTTATTCCTATTTACTTAATTTATTGCGATTTAATTTGTAGTTTTCATAACACTATGTTGAACACGTTTTTTTTAATAGTGGCAATGAGGGTTGTGTGGCAGACGAGTCAAATGTTCATCGATATTTGAAGAACTTAAACGATCGTTTAATGGTGATATCGCATTTTTTATCAGATTCAATAGAAAATGGTTGTTTTTCTTTCTTTATTCTTTGTTGTTTGTCGTTCAAATTTTGGTTCTTTCTCTATTCTTTTATTCATGTATTCCCGAATTAATTTGAAATAATGAAATTTGCACTTGTATTTTCCTTTTTATTCTTTACCTTTTTCAATATTTTGACTTATTTTCCCTGTGAAAGCCATATCTATTAACTCTTTGCCCTTCTTTATTTCCTCTGTAGAAGATAAATAATATTTCGAATGTAAAGTGATTATCAATTAATTAGGAAACATAGATTGTCTAGGTCAATTCCTTAATATACCACTTGATTCATATTTAACTTTTCTGTCTTTTTTTTTTTTTTTTGAAAGGGAGTAAAATTTGTCTTGATATATGTTGGAGAATGAAGATCGACGATTATTTATATTTCACTTAGAAGTGCAAGTTATTTTTAATGTGATTATAGTGTAATTTCTATTCTATATGCTTAAAAGTTTTTATGTTACTAATGAGTATGTCGTTCTAAATAAATTTTATTCTTTATTTTTATATCATCTTATATATTTATAGTGATATCTTATATATTCATAGAGATATAAGATAAATTATTTGATACTCATCTTAAATTTTCTATTGAATTTTTTTTTGTATGTTTTGTACATTTATACTGTTTATTTAAATTCCGCGTAGTACGCGGGTACTGCACTCACTAGTATTTAGATATAAGGGGTTATTAACATGTATTTTTGTCCTTTTTTAAAAAGATTATATTTTTGGTGTTTTATTAAGAAGGTAAGGCTGTGAATGGAAATAACAATAGTAATCATAATAAGAGGGTTGATATAAATATCCGTACATCTGGAGGACCAAGCTAACCTCAACTCCGCGTAGCGTTATCAAGTGCGACTGCATTCCCACCAAATAAGAAGAAAAAAATCCAGCAAAGATTATTGGTAGCAGTCAACCAGAATCATTATGATAATCGTAATCCCTAAACCTCCCGCATTAATTTTCCCTATAATCGCCTCTTTAAATATCGGTAATCACCACTCCTCTTTTGCATCAATTCACACTTCTCCATCTAGACTCAATTCCACTCGTCGACGCCGCCGGTTTCAGCCTCAAGCATCGTCTCTGGTCCTCCCACTTCTTCCGTTCCCAGTCGATCAGGTGAATTTAGGTTTGGAATGTAATGTGTAGGGTTTTGATTTTTCAGAAAGGTTTGAATTATTGATTTGATGGTGAAAATGTGTGATGAAATTTTCGTTTTTAATTTTGGGCTAGAATTGGTTGATGTTGATGCTAGGCTCGTTGGTTCAAAACGGGCATATAATTTATTATGCGATTGTGTTAAATTCGTTTATGTGGAGATAGATGCACGATTACATCTTCAGCAAAAAAAAATTGTGTGTATACAAGCATGAACAGAGTGGTGCACCATAAATGGCATTCATTATGTGTTTGTATGGCGTAGGTGTGTGCTGATCTATAAGTAAGAAAACTTGATTTTATGTGTGTATCGAGGTATTTAACCTCCTGCTTATATCAAATGGTTTGCGATACCTGAATGTTTGTTGGATCTTATGGTGTCTCCATTATGCAGCAACGGTGAATATAGGCACAATTTATTGAGCAACTTGACTACGGAAAATCAAAATAAATTGTTCCTCTAAGCCTTTTGAAACTAGTATAAAAATTTATAAACTTTTGGATTGTTGGCCTTGATGTTATATAAAACTTTTGGAACTAGTCCGGCATCTGCATGTGACTGTTTCATCTGTCATCATCCGAAAGGAATGACCAACGGTATATCTTATGTACATATTTTGGATACTCATTACATGAATGTTGATTTGATCAGCTCTTTCTTCTTTATGTGTTCTCTATGTATAGGTGCTCGTTCCATCTGAGGTTAAAACCCTGCATCTCTATGAAGCAAGGTACATAGCACTGCTGGAAGAGGTATACAAACTATATCCAGGCACAGCAAGATAACATCTGTGGATTTATTTTCTATGGTTAACCCAAATTGTTTTTAGGAATAATCAATGGTATCAGCTTCCGTGCTCTGCTCACCTAGCACATCATACAATTATAGTATATTATTGCAAAATGACAGTAATCAATTAATTTGTCTTCCGCATTAAATGTTGCCCCAACTATATTAGCTTCATGAATTCATCTAAGCATGACAAATATTTTGTGGTCTTTGTCTTTCTTTATTTAGACAGTGTTAAGTTTACATTAGTTATTTTAGGTACCAACATGAGGCTTTATCTAACTTAGCTCTTCTAAGAAGATAGTTCTAATACTTTTCCTTTTTGGTCTATTTAATGGTTAACATATAATTTAATTTTCTATTTTTTTAAGGCTTCAAAAGATAAGATAAGCTGTTTGTGCACTTTGTATTAGATCCAGTTGGTTTTAAGTGGTACATCAGTTGAAGTATCCTTTGCTGCTAATATGGCTGCTCAGTCGTAATAGTGAAAGTGTCTCTTTAGGGGTTAATATATCATCTAATGTTTTTGTTGTTGAATGCAGTCCTTACGTCAAACGAACAAGCTGTTTGTGCACTTTGTATTAGATCCAGTTGGTTTAAGTGCTACATCAGTTGAAGCATCCTTTGCTGCTAAATATGGCTGCTTGGTCACAATAGAGAAAGTAAGTATTTGTGTTTCAACACCTTTGTATTTATAATGTTATGTAGTGCCCTAACACTCTCTCTCGTGCTTTAAAGGTTGAACGACTAGAAATTGGAGCATTAGTCTTGATTAGGGGTGTTGGTCGAGTAAAAGTATTGGAATTCAAACAAGTAAGCCATCATGTTAAAATGTGCCTTTATCAGTTGATGTTCTATGTTGTAAGCAAGTCACACTTCTCATCATATCCTAGAATTTTTATGTTTTCTTGTATAAAATTATTAACGGCCTAATATGATTGAAGAGGAGGAGGTGTGGGATAAGGTTAATTATTGGGCTGCTTGGGCCTTGGCGGATTTCGGTAACATCCTAAAAATATAGGCTATTTTATTTTAGTAAAATGGAGTTTAAAGTAAAGTTTGAAGAAAATGCTTTTCCTTATTCATGAATGTAATAATAAATACTCCGTATTAAGTTCTAGGAAACATTTGCAATAAATAATAATTTCCTAAACAATAACTTAATTGAAGAATCATAAATCATATATTAAAGTTTAAATACTTCAATTAAGGTGCGGAAGTTTGACCATAAAACTAATACACAACATAATAAAGTTAAATTGTCTTTCTAGCATAATTCATACTCCCTTTGTCCCGCTATAAACTTCCCATTTCTTTTGGGTGTTTTAATTAAGAAATATGATAAAATAATAGATAAAGTATAAGTGATGTGATGGTGAGAGAGAAAATAATAGATGAGTATTAGATGAAATATGATAAAATAATAGATAAAGTAGAAGTGATGTAATTGAGAGAGAGAAAATAATATGCCAAAAATGGAATGGGAAACTTATAGTGGGACATCCATAAAAGGAAAGTGGGAAACTTATAGTGGGACGGAGGGAGTATGTTTTTAAAATGTTCAAAATTTTGAACATCTTTACTCGTGAACCGTTGTCACCGTTCACAGAAAACCATCACCTAAACTCACATAAACACATACAAAACCACCCTTAATCACCCACACATCAAGTTGTGGTGGTGGCGCCACGAAGGAGACCAAAAGAACCGACAATAATGTTTTTCTTCCCCCTTTATTTAAAACCTTTGTTAAGAAAATTAAAGAGTAGAAATACCCATATATTTATAGGACAGTTGGGCTGAGTTTTAAGATGTGTGATTGCAATTTTAACAAAAAAGAGTAGAAATACCCATATTCATCTACTCCTCTAATCAGGATGGTTACAAAAAAGTGAAGAATGGATATCATCTTTGAGGAGCCGTGATTAGAGGAGTAGATGAAGCTTTGGGGTTCGTCCGCTTTAAGCCCTAATTGAGCTCTTAATGGGATAATCAAATCACTAAGGAATAGTAAAAAATTAGGATCTAATGCTATTTTGCTGTTAATATATTACTTATATACATATTTTTCTGGGTATTACAATTTCAAACAATAGAAATTTTAAAACATCTTTTTTGTCAGCTATCATGTTGGTAAAATGATATAGTTCAGTAGATGGTCACACAATAGTTACATGATGAGGATTGTGGTCTAAATAAATAGCTCCATAGATACATAACATGGTCTCTAGAAATGATAATTGTATTGTTAATGGGGGTAGGGAAACATACAACTATTGGTTTCAGATTTTTAAATTGCACTTCATTAGTCGACATTTTACTTTAGAGGTATGGCCATTGATAATAATATCATTGATGTTATTTAATTGGAGCAAAACTACTTATTTGACCTAATAGAGCAAGAGTTGACTTTGTTGGGCATAATTAGTACTTTATGTAATTAGTTATTTGGGTTGTGAAGTTGACAATCATATGAATGCTCAAACTTTTACGTTAAACCTAATTTTTAGATAAGCATAAGCTCTTATCTACACATAATACAATTATTATCCAGATTTATTTTTTAAAAATTCGAATTCTATTGGTGTTTGAATTTTTCTTTTTTCTTTTTTCTGTAGCTCAGTAGAGTTTTTACTATGTTCGATTAAAGATAAGATACGAATTAGTTGTCGATGAATGTACTCGACGTGAGACATTTTAAAAAAAGGAGGACGAGTTTGTTTAAAAAACTTAATGAATTGAAAACATTATGTGACATTGAAACTTGTGTGTTGTCTCCAATGGAGATGAGTTTGAATATGAAATTTGGCCTTCGCCACCAGCCACAACTAAAATAGTTCAAAGGTTCATGAACTTGCCTACTTCTTTTCGAACACACCACACGGTAGATCAAGTTGAGTTTTTAAGCAATATTTGTCTAGATTATCAAAAAAAAATCAATAAAGAGGACATGAAAGTTAGTCTCTAGAGAAGAAAATACTCTTCGTTGAGTGTTTACGAAGGAAAAGGTGAACATAAGCAATTCAAATAATTTGTTTGAGATGCATCCTGTATTGGAGATGAAGATTGGATTGGTTGATCATAAAATTGCCAATGTCGGACCTTCTGGTTTTAGAGCTGCAGGAGCAAAATAGGTAAATAATAAATGTTATCATGGAAAAAGAAAACAAAGATTTCTATCATAATCACTTTTGGATAGAAGTAGTCTTTACTTGAATCCTTCTGATAATGATTAAGTAAAGACTACTTAAATCAAGAAATGATTATGAAAGAACCTCAAAGGAAGGGGTTGTTTTCCTTTTCCATGGTAACGTTCGTTATTTCTACCTTTTGCCCTCGCAGCTCTAGAACTAGAAGGCTCGACTTCGGCAGTCTTACGTTCAACCATTCAAATCTCCATGTCCAACAGACGAAACATCTCAGGAAAATCATTTGAATTGCTTATGTTCGCCTCATCCTTGATCAAGCACTCGACAAGGAGTAGTTCCCTCTCTAGAGACTGAACTCTCTTCTCGCTCTTTAAAACAATTTCTGGATATCCTAGACAAATCTTCCCTAAGAAACCAGGTTGATCTACCATGTGTTGAGTTCGAGAAGAAGTGGGCAAGTTCATAAACCTTTGAACTATTTGAGTTGTTAGATGATTGAACCATTGTAAGATTCTATTGATCTACCGAAGATGGGGAAGAATTTAAAAAATTAATAGAATTGGAAAAAAAAATTAAATCTTAATATGCAAGGTAAGAGTGTATGTTTATATAAACATTAGATCTATATCCAAAGATTGAGCATTCATATCATTGTCAAAGGACATTCATGTCCAATTATTGAAACCATTATTTGTATTCAACCTACCAAAAATAAGAGAGTTATAATGACAAAATAATATAAAATTTATCTTGACATAAAAAGAAAAATCTTAGGACACCTACACACTAGGCGCTAACTTGACCAATGCCTTGCGAGTTCTACAACATTGCCTTTGACTGTTCACAGTATATCTATTGCAATGAGAAAAGTTTATGAGCTTATTAGTTGTATTTACTAGGGTGTCAAGTGTTCATTGGCTTGTCTATTGCCTATCAATTTCTACAACATTGCTTTTGATGGTTAATAGTATCTTTATTCAGAAACATAAATGAATTTAGAAGCGTTCAATTGGGTTTTCATTATGTAATATTATATTGTTCTAAAATCTAAACTTGGTAAAATTAAAAGAAGAAATAAAGAAAACTATTAATACGATAACTAATTCCACCTTTACCACTGCCGCCATGGATCAACCAATATTTCCTGTTTCCCCATGGTGACCCTATATTCTGTAGATATGATCTATTGATCAACATTACACCACAACGTATAAAAAAATTAATTTATTTACCCTTTTCTTCTTTATTATCTCTTATACTCTATCATGAAGGGTTGTTGGGGTTGTAAAAGAATAAATGCCAGCCATGGTCTAGTATGTTTTATAATGCCACTATTAAAAGTTGGGAAAGGAGAAGATTTTCAAAGAGTTCCTGCTGTATTTTAACATGTAGATTTGCATCCAAGTCACATGCATGTTATGCACTCTGATCCAAAAGAAGAAATCAAGGGGCACAACATAATCTACTCCTGGAATCTGTTTGGATCTTAGACCTATCTATCATGGAGCTGCAAGTCACTATCAAAAGAATGTTGCATCTTATCTCTACTAGTTACATACAGCATCCATCATTTGTACATGTCAATGGAACCAAATGAGAAAATATTGATGGAAAAATAAATTAGTCACAGACTCACAGCTGGTATCATAATATAAGTTGAGAATCAGTTAGCATTTCTGAGATCCTTCTAATGGTACAGTTTTGCTCATTTTGTTTCTTCTGGGTTTTCTGTATTGAAATTAAATGAGTTACTTTCCAGAATTGATCTTGTTTATCACAGAGGATGTTGTTTGCTGCTGCTTGTTATTTGTATTAAAATTCTTCCACATAATGATTTAATGATGGTTCTAGCTTTACACATGTATAAATTTGAGTCAAATTAGTTTATATTGAAAAACAATTTTCTAATAAGCAAGTGAAATTTTGAGGGAAAAAAAATAAAATCTCAAGTAGTTATCTTCCAGTTGCTTGCATTAGTTCCTAATTTTTACTTGTAAAGTATACTTCAGGCACAACCTTACCTGACGGGTGAAGTTACATCCTTACAAGACAATGTTCTGCACAAAATGACTGACATAGGCTCTAAAGTTTTGGAACTGAAAGAAGCTCTTCACAGTTTGAATAGCTTGGAGATAAAGTTGAAGGTTCTCTCTCTCTCTCTCTCTCTCTCTCTCTCTATCTATATATATATATATATGTGTGTGTGTGTGTGTGTGTGTGTGTGTGTGTGTGTGGTGTGTATTGTACATGCACATGGGCATCAATGCTCTCATTAAGAAAGCAGTAGTTACTTGAAGAATATTGATATATAATCACAGCCTACTGCCTGAAATCTGAATAGGCATGTGCTTTACATCGGTATCCAAAAATATTCATGTGCATGGCAGCATGTGAACGGTAGGTCGACTTTCAATTTTCTAATTCATCGTTTGTACATGTTTGCTACAAGCAAACAATCTATTCTTTGAATACATTTACATAATGACTATAGTGCTGAACCTGTCTTGTTGTATAATTGAGAACAGACCCTCCCCAAAATGGACATCCAGAATTGTTAAAATCTTTACACTGGCCCAAAATGAGTTCAAATTACAATTTTTCCTTGTTTTTATTTTGTATTATTATATAATTTAACTCAGATGTTTGTTAATATGCTACTGAGATTGTAGGTAGAAAAACTAACGTTATTGCAGCTTTCAGGATGGGGAGTTTAATCAGGTTATATTGACAAAGATTAGAGCACTTCAAGTTTTCAGATTTATTGATTTAGTGAAGTAGATGGCCCACATAACTTGGATTCCGACATAGTTCTACTGGGGAGAAGCTTTTATTTCCAGCGACAATGTTCCTAAATTATCCTTAAAACAAATGGAAGAAAACTTATTTGAAATGAGGTATCATTAACTAAGTACCTTATTATATTTTCAACTATTTTTAACAGGCCCCAGGGATAGTGTCATTGCAGACTCAAACTACAAATTCTCTCTTTTGGGCTGAAAAGCAACCAATTTTGGATTGCAATGCAGATTTCATTCCATCTTTGGCGGAGCGTGTTTCTTTTGCAGCACTTCAACCTATTTCAGGTAACACATGTACTACATTTATTATATGTTAACTGCCATTATTTAGTATTTACAAGTTAGCAGGACCTAAGAGGCTAAGACTTACTTTGTCTGACACTGCTTCTCCATGTTAAACCCCTAATTATAGTTGGTCAAGGAAGTCTTCATTATTGATTATACATTCACATGATATGTAATCCACGTTTTCGGCCTGATACATAAGCTTGTATGACAAAAACTTGTATGCAACAGATCCCATTTACTATACTATATGATCCATGAGTTTATGAGGTTTCAACCCAACTATGTTTTAAGGAGAATATAACCCAAATATTTGAATGGATCACCGTCTCACGTGTGAGACCCAGTCACATGCAAGTGTCCCTCTTTAGACTGTAGTTTCAGGCGAAAACACATTTTGTCTATGTGCAAATCTGATAAAACGATATATCACCCTGTTATACAATCTGCAAATATAGAGGAGGTGTATGAGTTAGCTGGAGATAATAAGGTAGAAATTCACATCAATCGTAACACCATTTTTAGATTTCATACTATGATTTCGAACTCATCCTCAAATCCTTCAATCCGAACTTAGTTGATTATCGAAGGAGTTAAATTGTTAGCTTGAAACTAAAAGAAGTGTTTATGATTTTGAGCTGACAATTTATCTTTTGTAAACTGTGTATGTATAATTGTGCATTATTTTAGTAAATATTTGATTACAATGGCAGGTGCAAGTCAATCAGAATTGCTCAAGTTACAGAAAGAAAAACTGATGGCGATGGATGTAACAGATACACTAGAAAGACTGGAGAAATCTGTCCAACTAGCTAAAGACAATATCTCCTTACTTGTAGCCAAGCTGGCTATTCAATCTCTTGAGATGCGTTAGGGTTGGGTAAAGTTGTCATTTCTGAAAATGAGTGTTTAAAGATATACTGAAAAATGCAATCTCAACTATAGCTGCTGATTCTACGCAGAGATAAAAGCTTATGTTTTTGTTATAATGGAAAATGTAATATATTGGTAGGAGATGTATTAAGAAGTAAATAATTTGGTAGAAACAAGAGCAAATATTGCTGCATTGTAGATCATTAGATTTTTCATAAGTATTTGCCATATTCAAGTTTTTTGTTAACACATTGTGTCCTAATATTGATATACTATTAATACCAAACACTACATAGAATGATTCAAATGGATTATACATTATTTATGTAGACTTAGGAAAAGTTCACCCAAGTCTATGCAAAAAGTAGTGGTAATTTTTTCCCCAGTTTTAACAACCAACTTATTCATAAGATAATCGTTCATTTTGCACCGCACTTTTGATTGATTAAAATTAATATGTAAACCCTTATACAATTTTCAATTAGTATACAAAGAAACAAAAAATCCACACTTAAGATAACCTATATTTAGCTATAAAATTTAATGGAAAGTAGACTTTACTACCAAATTACAAGATAGACTAGCAAATTACTGGAGCATGTTAGTGGTAGAGAAACATTATTGCCAAATGACTACTTAATTATTTCTCCACTTTTAATTTGTAAAAAAAAAAAAATTTGAAAAAACTAATGTCCAAGAGAAAGATATTCATGTCACCATATCAATAATATTATTATTATTATTACTACTATTATCTCTAAAGCTATTATTCAAGTTCGACTAAGTCGAATACTTGAAATCCAAACTTGACTTGAATATTTATTGAGTCGGAGATCACCCGATTACATTAATAAGTAGGAAATAGAATTTGACTCAACTCACATACGTCTAACGAGTCTAACAAGTTGAACCGAGTCTAACAAGCCTAATAGAGTTACAAGAAAATTCTTAAATATTAAGTTTAACAAGTTGAACTTAAAGCGTCTTGTTTATCAATATAAACGAGTCGAGTTCGAGCCGAGCTCTCGGGCAGTTAATTTTTTAACAGCTCTAATTATTCCATTAAACCCAGCGAAGAACTCTAACTTGATATTTATTAAATTTGTTATTTAATTCCGTTCAATAATAAAAAAGAAAAGAAATAGGAGTATAATTTTCTTGTACTAGATATGGGCCTCGGTCTATATTATCCTATATTTGGGCTCAGGCCTTTTATGGAGGATTGGGCCAAGCCCTTAAAAGATATTTGGCGGGTCTACGTTAGTCCATTAACCTCCAGCCATCCCTCTTCACGGCGGCGCTGCCAACAAAACTACGCAATTGAAGAACAAATTTTAATTAATTTTAAAATAATTAAGTTAGAAAATAGAAAACAAATCTGAAGCCCTAGGCTAATTCTTTCCTTTCATCGGCGCCTCCCTCACTCTCTGTCATTCACCGTTAACCTCTCTGTGCTGCCTCCGACGACCTCAGCAGCCGCGAATTCGACTCTGAATAACGTATGTGTTGTCTGAATAACGTATGTGTTGTTTCCCCTTTTATGCTCGTCTTTAATACTCGTTCTGTTCTTGATGTTGCATTGTTCTTGGTGAACAATTAAAATTTTGCTAATTTTGATAGTTCAGTAGCTGTTGGTTGATGGTTCCGGCTTGCATATGGTTGATTTTCTCCTTTTTAGAGATTAAGACCAAATTTTGTTTGTTTGAACAACTTACTTGAGGACTTTTGTGTATTGGGAGAATGGATAATTTCAGATATCATACTTGGGGGGCAAATTCTTGTATGCACTAACATAGACTGATACCGCTACGCCTATAAACTAATACGACGGTATTTTCTCACACAGTTCAGCATGTTTGGGCCATGTAAAATGTTGTTGTATTAGTTTATAAGCATAGTGGTATCACTTGATAAGTTGTTTGTTATTAAAAATTGCACCAAGTGCAAGTATGACTGGTCATCACATGTCTCGAACATTAGGTTTCAGTTATTCGTGTCAATTCAGTTTTGAAGTTTTTTTTTTTTTGTGTGCAAAATTGTGAAGATAATTGGTTCTTATTGACTTTATTTCAACACTGCAAAGTTAATGTTTGTTTATAAAAGTTCTTGGCTTTGATTGAATTACATAAAATTAGCTGATGTTAACAGGTTTAGTTTGATGAAAAAACTGCATATTGAAAAATGGGGCTGGGTAGACCCACCCTGTGCAGGGCACGGCGGCTGGGTCTTTATGGAGCGGGCCTGGGTATTTAGATACCAGCCCTGCCTTGCCCATTGTTATCCCTACTCAAATTTGCTGTATTTGGAAAAGCTTTTAAATGAGTGAACTATTGCATCAGGGCCTGTAATAATGATGGTGGAGAAGAAGAGGAATTCCGGGGGTGAAATCAATCAAAGTCGTAAGAAAGATGGAGAATTTAATAACAAGAAGAGAAAAGACTTGTCTAGTAACAAAAAGAGAAAGGAGCAAGGTGGGGAGAAGAAGCGGTGGCGTGGTCCTCGGCTGCCAAATGTTGTCCAGAAGGAGCTTGACCTTTATAGCCGTGATGACGAAGAGCCTGAAGAGTTTGATTTCGATGATGATGTTGGGAATGATGTGTATGAATATGAAGAAGCTATCCCAGAGGAGGAACGGATGAAGAATAGGCGGTTTGATCCTGTTGAAAACTATGAGTTCAAGCTTCCTAAAGAGTTTGAGGTATCATTCTCTGTATTTTGATCTATAGGATTGGAAGGTTTCCTCACTAATACAAACATTTAAAATCCCATGTGCTTAATTTCTATCTTTGATATATAGGATTGGAAGGTTCCCTCTGATGATGAAGGAGATGATGACGACGATGAGGATAAACTCAAAGGAGATGATGCTAATGATGATGAGAAAGAAGACGCAGGAAGGCACGTCCGGATGCTGGAGCAAATTACTGGACTTCCTAGTGATGCTTTTGAAGGTAATCTTCTGTGTCCTCACTGTTTTACTTGGCAATGCAAGCTATCTTATCTGAATGTAAGGGCTTATTGATTCCTAAAGGTCAGAATATTCTAATAGACAACGTTGTTATCTCTAGTTCCTTGGACTTAAAATTATATAACCAGGAAAGTTCCATTCATTAACCATTTTGTAGGACTGAATTACTGGTTTATTTTGGCTTGTGTGGTGGTCAATATTTATTGGATTACACATTAGAAACTGTTTTGCCAGAACTAATTGAACTTGTTTACCTTCCCAGCTAGAAAGAAAAAAGATATTATCATATCAGGGGCATATCCCGAGTCTGAGTATAATCCAAGCAGCAATACTCTTGATGGGCGAATTAGCATCCATGACCTTCTGAATGAGTTGGAAGGTAAAGCGGGCTACAGCAAACTCAAGAAGGATTTGCATCGAATGGAGAAACAGTCAATTCCCACTCTCACTCCACTCCCCAAGTCAGATAAAGAGAGGGTGGAGCGAATGGCAGTCTATGAAAAATCTAAGAAGGACATTACCAAGTGGGAGCCTTTGGTCAAGAGGAACAGAGAAGCTCCTACTCTATTTTTTGATGAAGATGTCGACTTGAAATATTCAACTATATCAGCAATTGCTTCTGAATTCGAACCTAGAACTGAGTTTGAGAAGAAAATGGCTTCCTTGGTCAACCAAAGTGAAGTTGTTGAGGCTCACAAAAGAGATGGAGCCAGGCTTCTTGAGTTGAATGAGGTATCCCGTCCACCTGATTTTACATATCAAGATCTTTTGTCATGTTCTTTTCCAGTAGAAGGTAGTATAATGAGGATGTTTGCATAAAAACATGATTTCGAGACAATTATTGTGAGAAAAATTATGATAGTGAAAGTAGTTAGTGTTTGCAAAATTTGATGAAAGTAGAAGTTGGGTGTTTGGTAAAAGGTTAAATATTAGACAAAAGCAGAATCAGCTAGAAGCATGCCCTTTCCAGCTTTTAGATTTTGGATTCTAGGTGATTAATTTAGGTAGAAGCATTCACTTTGAAAACACTCAAATTAGCTTTTACGAAATACAAGCTATTTAAATAATCAGCTTTAAGCTGTTGAAAACAACCCCAATATTGAGGAGCTATTAATTATGTTCTGGATTAAATGTGGCAGGTATCCATTGAGGACGTGAAGGAAAGGCAGGCACGGCTTGGAAAAATGCGTAGTATTCTTTTTCGGCATGAATTGAAGGCTAAACGGGTTAAAAAGATAAAGTCCAAAACCTATCACCGGCTGTTGAAGAAAGATAGGAAAAAGGCAGCAGAGTCTTCAATTCAAATGGATCCTGAAGCTGCTAAGGAACATGCAATGAAGCAAGAGTTCAAAAGGGCTGAGGTAATTTGTTATTAATTCATATTTTGCTATGATTTCTGAATCACTCTTGGTTCGGAAGAATTTGCATTGCATTTAATCCTTTGCTTGATTCCTGCAGGCACGTTTGACTTTGAAGCACAAAAACAACTCCAAATGGGCAACGCGAATCTTAAAACGTGGTCTCGATGCCCAAAACGATGCAACCAGAGCAGCTTTTAGTGAACAGCTTAATATACATGCTGCTTTGACTAGAAAAATGAATTCTATCAAAGAAAGCAGTAGTGATGATAGCAGTGATGGCGACAACAGTGAAGACATGTCAGCCAGTTCAGACGAGGATGATGTAGCTAAACTGATGAAGGCGACGAAGAAGACACTTAAAGTCTTAGAAGGGGATGAAGAATTGCCCACGTCAGGAGTGCTTTCTTTACCTTTCATGGTAATCTTGGTGCATCTTGTGTAATTTCACTTTGCGTTGCTGTTATGAAATAATTGTTGTTATTCTGATAAAGAAGTTGATGAATGTGGTCCTTTAATTTTGCTTTTTCATAGGTGCGTGCGCAAAAAAAGAAAAAAGAGGCTGCTGATGAAGAAGTGAAGCTTGCACTTGAAGAGTATGAGTCATCATTGATGCAGTTGGAAAATAAAAGTGCTGCAGGAAGTTCTGATAAGGATGCCCTTAGTGGTAGGAAGGTTTATGGTGTTCCTAAAAAGACAGTAAACGAAACAAAGAAGAAAGAAAAGTTGAATAACTACTATGACAATAGTGACAGTGAAAGTGATGTTGAGGCCAAGGAAAATGATGCAACTCAAGATGATCAAACTGAAAAATCTATTGACCCTAGTTTGCTCCGGGAAGAGTTTGGGTTGGGTCATGAATCAGTATTTAAGGTATTTTATCCCTTCTCTTTTCTTTATCTTTATTCCACCTGTGAAATCATTTATTCAATAAATTGCTTATTGCAAATCTTTCACTCCAAGCTATGAAGAAAATGTGAATAAGGAAATTTAATTCATTAATATCACTGTTGAATTCTTAGTATGTTGTTCATATAACATCTCTCGATGACTCCGAAGTCATAGATTGGAATTCTCTCAGAAAATTGAATGGTCATGTAAACATTTTCATCCATGTTAATCTGGGTCACTCAATTTGATTGTAATTCTATTGATCAACTAGGATCTCTAATGATACTCCACCATTTATTTTCTCCTGGGAATGTAACTTTCCCAATAGTTTCCTTCTCTGATTCCTTTTTTCCTTACATGTAATGTTAACAGAAATTTGAAGATGCTGAAGACCCTGAACCAAAGACAACTTATGAGGTTGCTTATTTGGCTTACGATAAATGGAAAAAGGTTAGCTTCTACCTCTGATTCTGTTCCATATCTTGTACACAAGATAATTCATTATATCTGAACCATTGTTATGGCTGATGATTTAGGTAAGACGTTCATCAGATTCTGTTAAAGGCACAAAAGAAAACAAAAATGTTCGCAGGTCTGAGGTAGCTACAGAACCAACAGAACATGATCAGAATTCTGAGGTATATCCTTTGAAAACATGCATACAGCAAGCACTCTGCTTCTTCATAACAAATGCGTAACTGTATTTTCTCCATCATAACAAATGCATAACTGTATTTTCTCCATCTATTGAATGTTCAGCAGGACAATGATGAAGATACAGATAGTGGTGAGGAAATGGTGGATGGAATCTTGTCTTCAGGCCCTAAATCTACCTACGAACTTCCTTCTCAAGCGGAACTCATACAGCGGGCTTTTGCTGGTGATGATGTCGAAGAAGATTTTGAGAAAGATAAAGACGCTTTCTTGAATGAGGAAAATCCAGAACCTGAAAAGCCCGTTTTAATTCCTGGATGGGGCCAATGGACTGACATACAAAAAAAGAAAGGTTTACCATCATGGATGTTGCAAGAGCACGAGAGTGCAAAAAAGAAAAGGTTAGAATCCCTGAAGAAGAGGAAGGATGCACACCTAAATAATGTTATCATCTCAGAGAAGCTGGATAAGAAGGTCAGTCTCCCTCTAGTTATATTCTAAATTCTTGAAAATATGAATTTTCATTCTTTCTTAGTGAAATAATTTAGATAATGGAGTATCATAGATCGTCCATGTCCAATATTTGTCCTGTATGTTTTTTATTTTTCAAATTTTGTCCTTTTGTTGTCAATTTTGTTTCATTTTTGTGTAACAATCTTAGTCCTGTGTATTTTTTACTTGGACCAAAATTGTTACCAAAATGACCAAAATCGAAAAAGTAAGTATATACAGGACTGTACACGGCCAAAGTTGCACGGCGATCTGTGATATTATCTCGAAATAATCAGATGGTCGTGTTGCTTCTTTTCTTTCATATGTATTCATATTGGAACAAAATATAGGAAAATGTACATGTTGAAGAATTCCTCGCATGAATTAATGATATAGCTAATTTTCCTACGCGGAGAGAAAATATAGCTTTGCCAATATATGGTTTATCTGTGGCTGATATTATCGTATCTCCTTGTAGGCTGAAAAACTACATACAAAGACGTTACCATATCCTTACACTTCCCAGGAAGTATTCGAACAAAGTATTCGGATGCCAATTGGGCCTGAATTTAATCCTGCCTCTGCCGTTGGAGCTCTGAACCGTCCAGAGGTGCATTTCATAAATTTCTCTATTATTCTTTGTATAAATTTTCGTTTTTGTTGTAAATTGCTCATCTTTGTGTACAGGTGATGAAGAGGCCTGGTATCATCATCAAACCAATCGAATACGAGGATGTAAGTATCCACGAGAGAGATGAACCCCATAAGCGCAATGATCAGAAACAAAGAAACAAGAATCAATCAAAGAAGAAGAGCCGTGTTAAGGCGTAATTGAAATTTTGGCATTGATTTTAATTATGGTATGGTATTTCTATTAAAAAATTGAACGTGTTTCTGTAGCCGTGTTAGATTATTGTTATACAATTTTGTAAAACACTTTATATTTATGAGAAGAGCACCTATGTTGAGCATTGGAATAAGAAATGCAACAGTATTTCGATCCTCAACTATGTTTGAACCTGCTGTTGCTACTATTCAATTGTTTTTTTTTTTGAAGCAAATGGGGATTAGCTTTCATTATTTCAAAGACAAGTAGAATTTAGTAGTCCAAACCAAAGTTCTTAGCAACCCGTTTGATATAATTAACCTTAACATTCGAGAAGCTTGCTAAGAGAGTTCGACAAGCTATCACATAATCACCAAAGATAGATACCATGATTTCCGTTCCGTTGATGGCATATACAACCACTTTAGCGTCTCCTTCAACAATACAATTATCCATATTGTGCTCTTTAAGCCAAGTAAGAGCATCATAAAAGCCCATGATCTCACCAACTTTAACGTCAAAGAGTTTATAGATCTTCACTAAAGAAGGCTGCGTTCGTATTCATTTTTCGCAAACCAGGAGCGGGAGGATGCCAGGCAAGACACTGCCCTCTATGTCGTAGCTGCCTTGGATCAGTTCGCTCCACCGTGCGCGAAGTCGCAGCCCATTCTGTCCAATAACCAGCTGAGGCGTGCACAACTTCAGGCGGTGTTTTGCAGGTGGCATTCCAGATTTTTACATAAACATTACATTAAATGCTCTCTTGGCACATTCACTTTTTGCAATAAACATTTAATTTTTTTTTTAAATCTGTGAAAAGAGAATCATATTTATAAAGTTTGGGCGAAAAAAATATTATTAGTATTTTACTGTTGCTTACAAAAGAAGCACCAATTTTAATACAAGCAAAACACCTTTATTACTAAATGATTTAAAAATAGATGAATTTTAACTTAAGAAAAAGATATAAATATTTTAAATCCATTCACTTAATTTTTTTAATCTAAACAAATTAAATGAATTTAGATTATGAATTTAAAATTCATACCTAAATTCCTCCTGCCAAAACAACCTTAATTTCCTTAGCAACGACATTATTTTTTTGGGTAATCGACTTCTAACAAAAACCCACCCTCCAATGTTTACCCTTCTAACTCCCTCTTCAGTTTCCAATTTTATTTTTTTATTCGAAAAAATTAAAAAGGAATACAATTAACAACAAAAACTAGGGAATTTTATTTTTTTATTCGAAAAAATTAAAAAGGAATACAATTAACAACAAAAACTAGGGATAGTAATGGGCCGGGTCGGGTACCTGAATACCCAGACCCGACCTGTTTCAATTCGGGTCCGGGGCAGGGCAAATCGGGGCGCCCAATTGTAATTTTATTTTTTTTAAAAAATGAAAACTTAAAAAAAAAAATTAAAACATATAATATAAATTTTAGATTTGTATTGAAAAATAAATAAAATAGTGTTAGAAGCATGTTTATAAATTTATTTTCACATTTATAAAGGTGAATTATTGTTATATATATTAATAAACATCAAAATATTTAACATATATATTATACTTATATGTATAATATATATAAAAAATATATATATAAACGGGTCACTGTTGATACCCGGACCCGTCCCATTTTAATACGGGTCCGGGGCGGACGGGTTGAAATTGCAATCCCAAACAAAAACAAACACTGTCAACGTAGTCATCTTACATTACTATGATCTCAAATTAGTCGGTTTAATGGCACAGGATACCAAGATTTCAAAAAAAAAAAAAACAAAGTAATGTATCGATTTCATCTCAGAGTATGAATGCTAACATCAAATGTAATAGACTTATTTAGATTGAAGTCAATACGGCGCTTGAGAAAAAGGAATCCTGTTTTTCTTAATATTAATAAATTAGATTAATGATTCCTCATGAAGCCAGTCCAGCACAAAGTAGGATGCAAAATATAACAACTATTTTGCGGTGAAGTAGTAAGTAGACATTAAAAAGAAGATTGAAACAAAAATCTAAGCTGAAGTATATATAATATCAATAAATATATATATAAATTCAAAACAATAAAAGAATTAAGGCCCAACGCATTTTGACATCAAAACCTTGAGAAAAGATATTCAGATTAGAGCGAAAAACTTTAAACCACGAATGATACATATATACCAAGATTTTATACGATATTTTAAGGGCGGAAAAAGTACATAACCAATTTCTTAGTCGGCCTTTAAAAAGAGTTACAATTAAGCTACCAATTCAGAGCAGACCTTCACGCAGATTGATTTTGTTAAAATATGGTGCAGATAAAATTTAACAGGAATTTTAGTACCATAGCATCAAAAAATAGGAACTAGAGCAATTACGTAAATATGAAAATGCACTATGGGAAATTCCACAAAAAACAAAGTCAAAACTTCCATATTGTTAAACAACATAAAAATTTGTTCTCAAGCAAGACCAAGTGTTGATTCAACTGTCGCGGTCACAAAGCAAGAAAAATATAACAAGATAGAACCTAAAATTTTCTCAAACTCTTCTAAAAGACCAACTCATGTGGTTTCATTCCTGCCTTGAGTGAGAACCTTGCTCCCAAATAAGACTTCAAATCAGGGATGGATTCAATTGCTGTAAGCAAAGTTGCATCCACAACTTTCTGGTCTTCTTTCTTCTCAGCTGGTAGAGTGTTTTTCTCCTAAATATAGAAAATAAACCATTAGAACAGAATAACAAAACAAAATCAAAGATTTAACAGTATAAAAATTACCTGTTTCTCAGCCTCAAAGAACTCACTCTCACCCTTCGTCTTCTTCTTCTCTGCCTTCTTGCCAAAGTAGATATCATCAAACTTTTCCAAGGTACAACCAGAAATGTCAATCTTTGTTGAGGTTCCAATAACATAGGCCTGGTTGACACGCCTTAGAGGAACACCATTGATCTTGTAAGGTCCTGCAGCAAAAGTAGAAAAAATATAAATTAAAAAAGTTATTTGCATCGGATTTGGCATTATTTGCATCGGATTTTGCATCGGATTTGGCATTGTACTAACTCTGGCATGGTAATTGGTTGACACAAAAACAAAATAATCTAAATTAACTAGCCTATGAGGACTCTTCTACCAAGTATATGCAGATAAAAAATGCATGTATTTCTCATGGCAAATCCCAAATGGTAATTGCAGAAACCCGCTCCACAAGGCAATAGGATATGAGAACACCCTCTCTGGAAAAGTGAGAGCCAGTCATAAGACTTGCTCACACAACATCAACAGAAAGGACTTTTTATTTGACGGTATTAAAAACATTGGACAATACGAGAATTTAACTATCTCGCCCCAAAAATTGAATCGTCAAAATCACTGAAGATGTTATTCATAATAACCAGTTATCTATTATAAAAAGATTTCTAAATTATTCAAGTTAAATTGTACTTTCATTATCAGTAGGATGAAATGCATTACAAAGGAGACAAATAACTATGCTTTACAGATTCAGGGTGATTTTCTACTATAAACAATAGCAAAACAATCAAGGTATTAAAATTAACTTAGAAACCTAAAAAGCGAATTGCAGAAAATACAAACATCAGACAACCAAATTGGGAAAATGATATTCAACCAAGGAATGAAGCGTGGAAATTGTACTATAACATACAGATCCAAAAGAGTAGATAAAACTTAGAAGGCAAAAACAAAGATACGTGCAATGAGACTAAAAAAACATACCAGTGACAAGAAGCAATCCAGATTTGAGCTGCTTCAAAAAGACAACGCGCTTCCCTTTAAACCTCCCAGTCAAGATGATTAGGACTGTCCCTGGGGTAATGCTAGCCCTGCACTCAAACAAATCCAAGAAACCCTAATCAACGAAAGGTACAAAATACACCATAAGGCTGACAAAACAGACAAATCTCGAAAAATTAACCTCAGCTTGGTGGGCTTGTGCGTGCGCTTGTTAGCGAGCGGCTTCTTAACATCATCAGCAGGGTAAAATTTAGGAGGCTTCTCAGCCACAGGAGCGGCGGCAGGTGATTTCTCATGGGTGGGGAACTTTCCTCCATTTTTGGCTTTGATTGCCCAGAGACCACGCTTGTGGTACATCTGAGAGCGAGAGACCTTTCGGACTCCAGAGATGAGCTCCGGGTTACGCTCCTTGATCTTCTTCGGCGCCATTGGAGCAGCTCTGTTGTGTGCCGAGTGTATTGAGAATGGAGGCGATATGAGGGTTGTTATCAGAACCCTAACAAGAATATATATATATATGGAGAACCCTGATTTCAGAGGGCCGAAAATGAGCATGAGTTGTAAATTGGGTTTTAACTCAAGGGTTCAGGCCCAACATTACTTTTATTTTAATATTGAGCCCATAAGTTTTTATTTATTTATTTTTTAAAACAAATAGTAAGTGTTAATTTATGATTATTGTATACTCCTATTATTTATTAATTTACTTTTTTGAAGGATTTATTGTATATTAATTATTATTTTTTCTTATTTTATTTATTTTAAATAATTAATTATATTTGTTGTAATTTATATTACAAGATGTAGTACATAAAATTAATACTTTTTTCGAGAATTATATGAGATGTCGTAAATGTCCTAATATATTAATAAATAAAATTATTAAATAAATTATATTTATGTATATATACACTTGAGTCCATATTGCAGGTCATAAAGAAAATTATATATTACAAAACACATAAATTGGACAAGTTGAGTTATTAGTCAAATGATAAAACCTTTTACACCTTAGTTTTTAAGGTCTAAGGGTTAATTCTACATTTAACTTTTTCTCGCACCTATTTATTTTTTATTTTTTTCGATTATAAAAGAAGTAGTAAATAATAAAAAGTGTAATATTTCAGTAATAGAAATATAATATTAATAATAAAAAAAGTGCAAGTAATATCTTTTAAGGAATATATTAAAATTAAAATACCTATTTTTTCTGTTATAAAAGTGTAAATGTAACAATGATAATAAAAAATGTGTAAGTATTATTTATTGAAGAATATATCAATATTCATACACCTTTTTTTTTTAATAAAGGTATAAGTACTAAGTAATGAGAAGTGTTAAAATAACAAAAAAAAAAATGTATTAACATATACTATGTTAAATTCAAATGAGAGATAATATTATAATGGTCTTTTGAGTTATACTTTTCATTTATATTATATTATACTTTTTAATTACAATGACTTACAATTATTAACATCATGTTGTCTTTTTATCAATTTTCAACAATATTATATTAATATTGTATTGCATTTTTCAATTATACTTATATTTTTTAATAATATTGAGTAATATCTTTAAGCCTATGGTCTTCTCCTTTTGAAATATGCATTTTTATGAGTTTGTTATTTTTTTAAAACCACCATTTTTCCTCTCATTTTCATTTTTTTAAATTGTCCATTTATTTTCCCTAACTTTCATTTTCAATTAACTCCCCCTTTCTTTTCTCACATTCATTTACACGACCTCTTTTCTGCACTTCCATCTTATGTGGTTCCTATCGTCTTTTCCTTTAAAAATACTGTAAATTTAACATGGTTGTTTTCATTGGACATTGTTGCCGCATTCTTGTACGGGAACCCTAGCATCCGCAATTTCTCGCACATCCACTATACCTACGACCCCATCCTCTAAATTTTTTAGAAGGAAATCTTCTTGCGTGATCTATATATATTTTTTTTTTTTTTTATTTTTTTATTTATTTTTTTTTTTTTTTTTGCACATTGTAATGAACTCCCCCTACTTGAAGCCCTTGTATTTTTGTTGCAGAGTGTATATTAGAAATTTTTTGATTTCAGCTTTTTTTTTTTTTTTTAATGATTCGATTTCCATCTTTGTATTTTTGTTGCCAAGTGTATATGGAAATTTATTTGATCAAATTCCATACAATGAAATTTGCATTTGTTATTTTTCAGGAACTCATAAGTACGACATTCAATTTTGTATTCAATTCACTACATAAAAAAAAAAAAAAATCTCTAATTTTTATTCAATTACGTCATTGTTTATAATTTTTGTTAAGCCACCGTCGATTTCCTGTTTGCATGTGTGTTTTTCAAAACGAGTGGTGTATATAATTTGAATGTGAGAAATAACTATTTTAACGTGTGTTTTTGTTATCCGTGTTTCTGTATATTTTGTTGTTTGTTTCTTTAATTCTTTCATTGATTACCTATTCGACTTGTTCCACGGAGAAATCTAGTAGCCCTAGAGTGTCGGGAGGAAACTTATCCTATCATTAAATTTTGGGCAGCGCTATCAATGAATTCGAGACTAAGGCCTACGAGGACTACACTATCAGCCCGTTGACAGAGCTTGATAATGATTTCGCTATTATCTCCAAGTTTAAGGGCAGATGCATTTGACCCACCATAAATCATTCATCATGTTTCAGATTCCTTGACTTTGATCAGTTTTTTCAGACCTTTTAATCATTTTTATTGGTAGGTAGTATTCAGGGGTGTACCAATTTCATTTTCCCGGATTTTGCCTTTGATGGACTCCCGAACTGAATTTCAATGGCACTATGATCTCTGGTTCAACCTCTGAATTTATTGTCTTATTTGTTTCTTTCATTCACAAACAAAATCATAAAATTCTTTCTTCGTAAATTTATAGTTACTTTTTAAAAAAATTATAATTTCAAGATCGGTGACTCATTATAAAAATAAATTAACAATTCACCGGTAATTTACGTATGCTCGGTAATTACTGTGTTTCCATCATATAGCTATTTTTTCCTTTTTTTTTTTTTTTTTTGTTTATTATTCACAAGTTATTCTAATATTCTCAATTTCTAATAAAACTTTCCACTTAATTCCTCACTTATTTTATTTTATTCGATATGTTAAGTGTGAGATTTCTCCTCTTTACATAATGCACAATTTACAAATTCACTTTTACACAACATTGTTAATAAATACTTGTAATTTACATTAAAAAAATCATTAAAATACTATTCAAGAAATCTCTATAATTAAAAATTTCTCCCTATTTATGGACGAGAGATCAGTAAGAATTAAAAGAACTCATAATATTATATATAATGATGACAAAGTAAATTATCTCTAGTGATTAGAACATCACTGTAGTTTCAAATCACAAGAGGGTTTAGAAAAATAAAATAAATAATATATATATATATATATATATATATATATATATATATTCACATAAACAATTAACATAAACAATGTGCCCACTTTTATTTTATTAATAAAAAAATTCATGTTTGTGAAATACGGAACACACCCTGCTTTCGATAGAAGGGATTATTGTCTTCTTTCTTTTCTATTCAACTGACCTTGGGCAGAGATTAAGAAGAAAGAGATACCACTCATGAAAATAATGTAATACATCATGGTTTTCAATTAGAGATCATATAGATCTTGCGAGTACATTCTCTTCAGTAGAAAAAAGCAAATAGCAAGGGAAATGGAAGTCCACTTTCTGCAGAAAACTTGCCACAAAAAACGACGAATTTACTCCTCTTCGGCCTACATTAAAAGAAAATATTGCTGTTTAAAATAAAAAATAAAAACTGCTTCAAAACATATGTATAAGACTATAAGGAGAGGGCTTATGGTCCGATGAATGTCAATGTTGAACATATAAAAAGATATGAACATGAATAAAAAGCCAGCATTCAAATAAGAAGAAACCGAGATGATTTAAGATCACCCATACCAGAATCAGATTGCAAATGTCATGGAATTGAAGCTTCAGGAATGGAATCAGACTAAAATTTCCATCTAAAATCAATTGAGTTGTGCCATTAAGAATAAGTCATATGTAGAATTAGGTATTCATTCACAACTATCTAAAAACATTCTGATATCCAGATATCATTATTTTACAATAAAGTGCAGACACCACTGATAATAAAATCACCACAACCCAAAATATGAGTACAATCTGAGACAGAATCTATCAAATATTAATCACAAATGTATCCCTAAAAGGGCATGCATAAGCTCAGATACCAGGCAAAAGGAAAATAAATTTCCAAAACTAAAGCCACACAACCACACTGATCCTTACATACTCTTGTTAACTTTGAACTAAGCATTTTATTTCTTTGATGGAACATGTAATCACCAACTTATAGTCAACATTTATCAGAAATGATCACTAAAGTTACTTTAAGGATTGATTATCATCTATCCGAATGAAGGTCATATTATATTACCAGTGACTGTACCCATGTCCTAATTGGGCTAAGAGAGGAATGATAAACATATCAGTTAATACATATTTACCTTTGGAGGAGGGGCATCAGAGACGTTAGGAGTCAATTTTGTTGGAGACGTATTAAACTTACGAGAGCAGTCTGAGTATGCAGAGCCAATGCCAACCCCAGCACCGAAAGCTACAGAGGCCCAGCGCGTTACAGGGCTTCCTGGATCAACGTAGACGATCAATCCAAATGATCGATAAGGCAAGAAGAACCTTTAAAAGGTTACTAATATTAAAGCTACTTTCACCTACTCTACATATATAAGTATCAATAAACAAGGATCAAATAGATTGGTATTGGAAGGAATGTAATATGATCTTTCCAAGCATGATAGGAAACTGCATTATCACTTATTCTGCAACACATTTTGTCGAGTTAGCATAACAAGGAAAACTCCGCACACATTCTGCAATAATCCAATGCTACATTAACAATTTTTCAACATATTCAGAAAATTACGCTAAACACAAAATGATCTGCTCGATTCAATTATGTTCAAACATTGACTCCCTTGTTAAGCCAAAAGAATCGATTCAAAACCTAAAAACAGAATTATCGAACTCAAAATAACAAAATGAATAATGTTACATTGCTAATTGCAGAATAAACAACTTAAAATAAATTGAAATTTGAAGAATGGAGAAAGTACTCACGGAATAAAAATAGTCCAGCGAAGCCGCCGGCGAATGACGAGTACACGAAGCGGCGGAGGCTTAAATCGATACACGCATCCCATTTCGCATTGACGTCGTATTTTGCTGGAATCCCAAAATCCTTTTCGTCCACCATTTTCGATTCTATTCAAAATTAGACACAATAATTCCTCTCGATTTCCTTCCTGGATTTGAACTCTCGACTACGAAATTCTCTTTACTTTCGCCCGAGGGTTTCGCTCTGTGTATTTTCCAAAATTTTCAGATTTTCCTTCTGTCATTAGCTTCTGAAATTATTTTCTTCGAGAGTTTTCAGTTCATTTGGGCCTTGATTGATCTTTCAACATTGGCCCAACTCTTAGGGCCAGGCTATATACCCTCAAGCTTGTGAAATATACCCCCATCTACATTTATTAATTAAATATACCTTTAAAATACCCAATATGATTTGCTCAGATCACCCCTACCCAAACTTGATTGGGCATCATGGATTTGGGACACCTTCATGCCAATGTGTCGCTCCACTGCGATTTGGAGAGCGGTTTGGAGCAAGCTGCCCACGACGGATTGACTCTCGTCTTTTGGGATTCAGGGTCCGTCGATTTGTTTGCTGAGCCACGGGGATTGTGATTCGCTGGAACATCTGCTTGCCCATTGTCCGTTCACGTTGGAGATTCTGCGCAGTTTGACTCACATGTTTGGGGTCATGATTTACACAGGGGTCAGTTTCTTAAACATCTTTCTTCATGCCACTACAGTTCGGTTGGGTCCGCAGTCTTTGGAGTTACGGGGGACGGGCTTCGTCACTGATATTTGGGTCGTTTGGACTCTGTGGAATAGGGTAATATTCGATGGGGTTTCACCCTCTGTTAGGAGATGTATGACTCATGTCTTTTCAGGCATCAGAGAGGCCAACAACATAGCTAGGGGGTATTCGGACGACACGATTCAGGATCTACTGATTGCTAGGGCTCTTGATGTTTCGAGCAGACACAGGCCAACGAGACACGGTTCATATGTGATTTGGTTCCCGCCTGATCCGAGTTGGTACAAGGTTAACACGGACGGTAGTGCATCTTCTTCCCCGGGTAGTCTACATGCGGGGGCGGTTTTCAGGACCTTCGGGGGATTCTTTGTGGCTGTGATCGCTACTAAGGTGGGTTGGGGCCTCCCTCTTGAGGTTGAGTTGGTAGCAGTACTTGTGGCCATCAAGTATGCACATGATCAGGGATGACACTTCCTTTGGATTGAGTCGGACTCGACACTCACGATTGACACTTTTATGAGCATCAATTCCTCTATTACTTGGTGTCTGCCAGGCCTTTGGAGCCAGATCCACCCTCTTACACAAGACATGCACATCAGATACTCACACGTCTTTAGAGAGGCCAACTAGGCGACAAATGTTGTGGCCAAGACTGGCCTTGGTTGTGTCTGGAGAGGCTACCCCCCATACTTTTTACTCTCATTTCTGCATAATGATTTATATACTGCTTTCTATAGACATTGACTTTTAGAGGAGTGTACCTTTTTCCTTGACCTGAATTTTATCCCTAAGGAGGGTTTTCCCAGGCAAGGTTTTAATGGTACTCTGCCCTCTGGCTCGACCTGTGAGCTTATGGTCATATGTTTCTTTTCTTCTTTTATACGATCTACCTTTTATTGTCATATATAGATACACTCTCCCTTCTAAAATAAAAACCCTAACCCTAATTTTTGCAACCGATGCCGCCGTTGGCAGATTTAAAAAAAAAAAAAAAAAAAAACTTAGAAAAAAAAAATATTCATTCGGTCCGCCTATAAGCTTTTCTTACCATTTTTTATAAATATATTTTAATTTTTTTTTTTTATAATTCACTTTATATCATACTTTTTCTCCATCTCAATCACATCACTTATATTATATCTATAATTTAATCATTTTTCTTAATCTATGTGTCCAAAAGTAATGGGAAGCTTATAGGTGGACGAAGGAATTATATTTTTTTCGACAAACCAGTTTCGATCAACTGATTATAGTCGACGAAAAGTACCCTTGTTGAAAATATTTTTTCGATAGAAAATTAAAAAAAATATTAGAATTTTTGACAAGAGATTGTCGAAAATAAACATTATGGTCGACCATAGTATGTCGACTGTATTTTTTATTTTTGACAACCTCTTGTCGACTTTTTTTTTTTTGAATCAAACCCTACCTTGCGCAAAGGAGATAAGGCAAACAATTGAGGAGTGTGGTGGGCGGTGGAGCGACCGGCCGTGACGGTCGTGCAACGGGGGCGGAGGCTCTGGGTAGGGGGAGGAGGGGAGACAGCGTAGGGCGGAGCTCGTGTGGGAAGAAAAGAAAAAAGAAGAAGAAGGGCGTGACGACACGGTGGAAGGGGGCTGCGTCGACGGTCGGCAGAGTGATGAGGAAGAAGAAGGCGGGATAAAATGAAGAAGAAATTAGGGTTAGGGGGTATATGTATCCAAATCAATTTTAAAGAAGAAATAGTATAATAGGTAATTTTGCATTAATCCGGAGTATACTCCCTCCGTTCCACAACTGTTTGCACACTTACCTTATTCGTTCGTCCCACAATTGTTTGCACACCCATAAAAGGAAACAATCGCATAAACTTCACCCTCACAATATTCACATATTTACACAAAATGTCATTACTCTTACTCTCTTTCCAATCACCTTTTTACTTTATCCATATAACTTTACAAAATTACCCCTCAACACTCCACTAATTACATTTTTTTCTTAAAAAGTGTGCCCAATTTGTGGTGCAAACACTTGTGGAACGGAGGGAGTATTTAATAAGTACAGAGGGATATATAGCCTGGCCCAACTCTTATTATGAGGCCCAATTTACGATGACACTAGGTCATGGTTTTTTGTCGGACTTTTACTAGTGCTTAGTGTCTACTGAGAAAACAAAAAATCTTGACACACAATATAGTTAGGTCGGCTAGGAATTTTTCTATTCCGTATACTTAGGTTGAGCTTCTGTCAGTTGTGGAAGACCTTTTCGAGTCGACTTGTACGTATTAATGCAAGTATGTCCCAACAAAAAAAAAAAAACTTTTTCAATTAGAATTAGAGCTAGTTTATGATAAGTTGTTTTTGTTGTTGTATGCATTTTAAATAAAATGAGTTACAAAACTCTCAATTTTTTTTTTTTTTTTTTTGCCCGTTCTTAATGCGAGTAACTAGCTTTTAACGCAACTGATGGAGTAACATTTGTTCAAACGGTATAAAATGCCAAGTATTAAATAATTGTCATCATCTCATAAAAGTTTGATTTTTTATTTTCATGTTTGATTAACTAGTAGGGTACCCGTGCTAACGCACGGGCCAAATATGTTAAAAAAATTCATAATATTTTAAATTTTAATTATTGTTTATAATGTTTACATTTTATAATACTTAATTTATTTTAAAAAATATATATATTATTATTATTTATTATCAAGAACATTAATTATTATTAATCCATACTTACATCAAAATTTAAGAAATAACAAAATCTAAAATTTTAAGATCTTACAAATATGTTTTTTAGATTAAATTATTTTTCTTAAAATTCAGTTAAATTGATATTTTATACTTTCTTCATTCCGTAATTACTTGCTCATTTTTTTATTGGGATGTCTCAAGATTATTTACATACTTTCTATATGAAAATAACTCACAAAATTAATACCCTTTAACATCATTTTATTTTTAAAATTGTCACTCATTTTAGACCCACATATTCTCATGCATACACCTTACTAAATCACATTTACACCTCACTAAATCACCCAAATACTACCTCTCATAATTACTTGCACAATATTTTTATTAGGACATCTCAAGATTATTTGCGTACTTTCAATATGGAAATAACCCACAAAATTAATAATACTCTCACAATATAATTTTATGTTCAAAATTGTCACTCTATTAACTTTTAAATTTTAATTCTAGTCTAGTAACTTACTCACTCCGTCTCTGAAAGAGTGTTTGAGGTAATTTTATAAATTTTTATATAAAGTAAATAAAGTAGTTTGATTGAGTGTATGGTGGGATCCAAAAAATATTGCATAAAGAGTAAATAAGTATATATTGTGAAAATGACTATACAAACTTTTCAGGAACGGAGGTAGTACATTTTTTCAATTTTTTGGTCATGTGCTGTTATAGTAAGTAAAAGTGATTTGACCTCTATTAATTTTTTTTTTAATAAAAAAAATTAAATTGAGTGTTTTTTTAGGATATATATATACACTTAATGAATTTGAAAAAATATATATAAACAAAACTTATAATAAAGCATATATTTATACGAAATGAAAAAATATTGAATAAAATAAAAAATATATATTAAAATTAATATATAAAAATATGTAAAATTTATAATTAATATATAAAATTATATGGAGGATTGAACACCATCTAATTTAAATTTTAATTATAGTATAAAATAATAATTATTAACTAAACTTTTACTATTTTTTATTTGATTTGACCATTTTATACTCCGTACAAAATATTTTTGTAAGAAATATAAAAAAAAAATTATAAAATAGCCATATAAATTAGAAAATATGTATTCATAAATTATAAACAAATAATTAATAGATAATGGTGATTAATTTATGGTGAAGATGTGCTCGTAAGTTCAATTTACAGATGGAGAAAAACGATCAATTAACGGGAAATCAACTATTATAAATTGCACTCGCTCTTAATATATATTTTGTAACTATTATAAACTAATATTAATATACAATGAAGGAAAACAACTACTCCCTCTGTCCACCAAAAGTGTGCTCACTTTTTTTTTATATGTGCTTTTAAAAAAAATCATATTTTAATTATAAAGAATATATTTAATATAATGAGTAGAAAATATATTTGGTAGATACTCAATCTTGTTAGTAAAGTAGAAAAAATATTCAAAAGTTAACTATTTAAATAGAATAAGCACGTTTTTGTGGACCTCAAAAAAAGAAATGAGCACACTTTTGGTGGACGGAGGGAGTATATAATGATCAATTAACAGGAAAACGATGATAATTTAATATGAGGCATCAAATAGGTGAATAAAATTGAAAGTTCACACCGTCATTCACAATTTTTTAATACTCAACCACAAAAAATTAAGTTGGTAAACAAAATTTCAATGCTACGAATTGATTGAATTGGAAAAAAATTAACATTTGACGAAAATTTTAAATTATACCGAGATGGTTAAAATTAACAATAATTAACTAAGATATTGACAAAAAAACTAACATTGATTAAAATTTTAAATTATTACTAAGATGGTTAAAATAATTTAAATAAGATGATAAAAATTACTTGACTACTTTTTAAAAATGAAATAAATTCACATATCTTCAAATTAATAAAAATGGTTAAAATTATAATCCAACAAACTTGAATTCCACAACAGGTCATAAATATACAATAAGAAACATTAAAAAATTTATATTGAATAAAAAAATCATAAACATATAATAATTAAGAATAAAATTAATTGATAAATATAAATATTAACTTAAATTTGAAATTATAATTAAAAATTTGTTAAATTAATCCTATCGACGGTTATAAATCTAATCAATAATTGTGCATATCATTAATAAATGCGGGAGTATTTGATGGCAAAATTAGCAACATTTAAGGAATCGGTTACAAATTTATTGAATTGAAAAAACTAACATTGACTAAAATTTTAAATTGCATATTTTCAAAATAATAAAAGTCAATTTTATTAATGATATGCACAATTATTGAATGTTAATTTAATTGAGTTAAATGTTAAATTTCAATTATATATATATATATATATATTAAATGTTAAATTAATTTTAAATTGAGTTTAATTCTTGAAAATTACATAAATATATTGTCTTGAAATTATTAATTGTATTTTTGATATAAAAATAAATATTAGTAACAATGACATCATGAACAACGTACAATTTACATTCGGATAAAATATTATTGAATTGACATCATGGATGACATAAATTTCCATTAATCCACACCTTTGCAAAATTTGATTAGAGAGATGGAAAAATTAAAATTGATACAAAAAAGTACTTGATAAATTAACACGGTAAATTATAATTGATTATAAATATGAATTTTTTTGAATTGAAACATAAACTAAATTGATATAAAAAAAATTAGAGATTCAAAGCTTCCTAAAATCAATAAGGAAAAATTAAAAAAAAATATATATAAAATATATTAGTATTAGGAGTCCCGAGAGTGAAAAATTAAATATAAACACACCAATTTTTAATTTTTATAAGAATTAGACAAAAAAAAAAAAATGAATAAAACAAAAATAAAGAATAGAAAAAAGTTAATTAAAATTAAGAAAATATCATTTATAAACCTACAAAATAATCTTGAATTGAAACCCTTAAAAAATTCAACAAACTCTTTAAACATTTGATGATAACTCGAACCTTCAATAAATCTTCAAATATTCGTTGAATAGATTGAGAATGTTCAACGGGTCTTCAAATCTTGGTGGATAAAAATAAAAAATCTACAACTAAACTTCATTTACATACAAAAATATACATTTACAGAATCGACTATAATGCGCATCTACGTAATTTTATTTTTAGAATAATATATCGAAAACTTACAAAATAATAATTGTTCTCCAAAATAATCGAACATGAATGGAGATGTGTGATGAAGATGAACCATGAACGGGTGGTATGAATTAATGAATCTAAAAAAAACATGTTTTATAAGAAATAATTGAATACGTAAACTAAAATACAATAAATTTACAAAAAAAAATTAAAAATTAACCAATATATCAATAATCTAAAAGAAATTCTTCAAACCTTCACGATTTTCTGAATAAAAAATCTACAATCGATATTTTGATAAATATATAACACCATAAAATAAAAAATCTAAAAAATTTAGAAAATATATCTTAACAGATCTTCAGGGGTTGGACGATGTTGACAATGAAATCTTCATTCTTTTGATAACTAACACAAAAATCCTAAACAACCTTCAAACATCTTCAAGAATTGATGAATAAATCTTCAATCTTCGGACATCTTCAAAAAATCTTCAACAAAAAGTACATACATACGAAAATAAAACAATAAACTTAAATCTATTAAATTACAATGGAGGATGCAAAGAGAAAAGTAAGAAGATGAGAATGATCTACAAAAAAATATGAATAAATAGAAGAAAAAATGTAACCGTTCCTTGTTTTAAGCTTTTGATCTAAGGACCATATTTCATCAAGCAAAAATCAACGGATAAAAAGACGTAAAATAAAAGGATGATATTAATGACAATTAATTTTCAAACATACCACAATTAGATGAAAAAAATGAATGGCGATGATGATGATCAAGAAAACAATCCGGTTCACAAACTTTCCCGCCAAAACAAAAAATGGTAATGTGATGGTGTATTATATATTTATAGATATGATTAGATGCAATTAAGAATACATTAATTACAAATTCTTATATGCAATTAAATTTATGTAATTTGTATATATTATACGGGAAATTTCAGAAATAGCCTAGTCAAACTACCACTTATCAAAAATGGCCTTACTTATACAAAATATACAAAAATGGTCTTCTTTTATTTAATTAATTAAAAAAAAGAAAAAAAAACAAGCACAATAAACAACCAACCTTAAACAACTCTATTAAACAACCATAAACAACCCCAAACAAGCCCATAAACAACCCTAAACAACCTTAAACAACCCTAACCAACCCCAAACAAGCCCAGTAAACAACCGTAAACAACCGTAAACAACCTCAAACAAGCCCAGTAAACAACCCTAAACAACCGTAAACAACCTCAAACAAGCCCAGTAAACAACCCTAAACAACTCTAAACAACCATAAACAAGCCCAATAAACAACCCTAAACAACATTAAACAACCTCAAACAAGCCCAGTAAACAACCCTAAACAACCGTAAACAACCTCAAACAAGCCCAGTAAACAACCCTAAACAACTCTAAACAACCTTAAACAACCTCAAACAAAAACCCTAAACAACCTCAAACAACCCTAAACAACTTCAAACAAGTCCAGTAAACAACCATACACTGCCCTAAACAACCTGAACGGAAATTTTGAGAAGCGAAGAAGAAGATAGAGAAGTGTTTGCGCGCAGAAGCTTTGGGAAGAAGAAGGAGGGGATTTTTTTTTTTAACAAAGAGGGGTTTTTTCGATCTGTGAAAGAAGATGAAGAAGCTAAGAAGAAGAAGATGGAGAAGTGTTTGCGCGCAGAAGCTTTGGGGAGAAGAAATTGTTTTTTCAATCTGTGCTATAGGGGGAGGAAGAAAGGATCTTTTAGTTTTTTACTTTTTAATTTTTTTTATTGCAATTAAATTTGGTCAAAGAGGGATAAGGCCAAAATTAAATATGCAATGGGTTATCCCGCCATATTTGACAATTCCCACTATATTTTAAGTGCTGAATTGATTTTTTTTTTTTGAAAGGGGCTGAATTGAATTTTTGATCATCACATTCAAATTAATTCAAAATGTGACTCATGCGCATATTAACTCGACTACATCTGTGAATGTAGAGAAAGAGTTTTACGGTTATCTCCATTTAAATATTGTCCCTCAATCGTGGACATTTAGCTATTATATTACACTTGCAGTAAATAAACATTTTATCCAACACAGTAACACACACATACATGAATACAACTATACAACCCTATTCAGAAAACACCTTATGGATTTGGAAGAGAAGCCAGCCAAGGAAGCAGCTTCTCATGGACCAAGTCTGGCCTGTCATCGTGAGGACAATGCCCAACTCCTTCCAATAAAAACAGGCTCACGTTCGGCGATTGAGCAGGTAATGACGAGAAAAATTTACCAACGGGTCCATCAATTGGTGTAAATGGATCTTGATTGCCCCATAAAACCAAAATGGGCATGCTGATGTTCGGGATCAACTGCACTGGGTTCGGCCCGGGTGGCCCAGTTACAATTGAAACAAAAGCATCGAGAGCCCCCTCACCGAGTGCTGGTTTCCTAATTATCTGCAGTTTTTGAAATCACATCATAACATAGTTAATCAATACTCAAGATAATTTAAAACAAGCTTAGCTTAGCCAAATGGGCTTTAAGTACTAATGAATGTAGTATCTATCAACAAGAAATAGGTATTTCTATTGGCAATATAATTTTGGAAATTTAAATGCCCTAAAAGTAAGTAAACATATGTGAAATTAATACAATGCAGTTAATCTAGCCACGACCCAAGCTATTATTGCACAAATCAGGAAATACAACCAATTATCATTGAGAAATTTCATATTTTGATCAAAAAACAAGCAAGGGGTATCGAAAGAATAGCGGGGCCATAAATTTTCATATATTTTAAGTGGAAATATCTCCTCTCGTAGATTCCTTATTACGGAGTATAATTTTATTTCCAAAGTAAGCAACTTCAGAGGGTATAGTACCTCCACAAGGTCATCATCCACAGACTCCTTGTTCCCATACACAGACAATAAAACATTTCTCAGATTTTCTCTGCACAAATAAAGAAACTCATTATCTTCCAGTCTCAGCAACTTCAGATATAACAAAGCAAAACGACTCAATACCTTCGTGTAACACGATCGAATAAAAAAGAAGCAATTCCTCTTTGATTAAGTAAGAAATCAAACAACCAAAGCAAAGGCAAGAGTAGCTTTATTCTCCAGTCATCAACTATAGCTTTGTTGTTCATCCCACCAGCACAATTCAACAGGACAAGCCCTCGGACCAAGGACCGACTAGACTCTATACGAAAAAAGAATAAAGCAATTTACACTTTTAACGACAAATGTGATAATAATTCCTCATTCTGTTAGGGAGAGAGATTATGCAAGACCTGCAGCAGCAATAACACAAGCAAGACTACCAACAGAGTTCCCCAATAAAATGGCAGGCCTTTGCACGACTTCATCCAAGAAATCGAGTATCAACTGTAAATATTGAGTGCATTCTTGGTCATAATGGAATCAAATGACTGGAGACTTTGTTTGTACGAGGATATAAACTATAAATACCGGAGAGGTTGTCGTCATCAATTCACCTGAGCCCAAACTTCCATGGAGTATTGAAAGCCAGCAGGCTTATCTGAAGCACCAAAACCAAGGAGATCAATGGTGTAAACTGTGTGACTTTCAGCCAGTGTTGGAATATTCCTATAATGAGAAATAGAACTTAGCCAGCATCCTTAAAGCATTCAACCAACCTATATTTGCATACCCTTGGCAACATACTTGTTAGATTTCAAAACAAAAATGGCTGATTTTCTACATGTTGAAAAATGATGGCCAATCAGCCAATGGATCTATTAATACTAATAGTTGTACGATCGCGTGAGATGTCCAATATTGAATTATTAGAGAAAGGTGTATTAACTTTAACCTAGTGAGCTACTCCATCTATCGTCAATTGATCTTAACAGGGAATCACAGTACATTTCAATGGGTCGTGCCAAATGTTGTATATGTATGTATCTATATAATACAGTATAATAGAGTCCAAAGGGTTCTCCACGAAGGGGCAACACTTCAATGAAAGTTGCAACCATTCGGTTCAACGTGGCTCTCCCGTGGAGTTGCAACATGCAACTCTTAAGTATCTATAAATACTCAACAATGCAGAGAAGTGTAATTACCGAGAAATAGAGTTTCTCTACAGTGAAAAATCGAGCCTCACTATATACTAAGATTGAGTTTTCTATTTTCTAGTTCATTTACACACTTGCTATTTCTGCTTCTGAAACTTGGTAGAATATAATTATCGAATTTCTTGAGAAAAAGTTACGTATCCTTGGAAGGTTAATTCCTTGTGAACCCTTGATACCTTAGTGGAACCTATCCCAAATACCCCAAATTTGTACAACTAATGAAGAATTTAACTCTTTTCTTGCAGATGCAGACAATTTCACATTCCTAACTCCTACTTGACGGAGAAAATACCTAGTTAATCATATGTAATCAAATTGGCAAAAAATGATATAAATCCAACAAGAAGAACTTGCACGATCGCAAACACACAAAGGAGAGAGGGGGAGAGAGACCTGCGCCAATGGGCAATTGAAGCACCAAAACCATGAACCAGAAGAAGTGGAGGGTTCATAGTAGCAGCATCACCATTTCCTTCTGGATAAACGAAGTAATTAATATTATAGCCTTTCCACACCCACCTTTTGCACTTCCCATCAATTTCGCTCACCTCCAAAGGCGGCAAATACTCCTCCTTCACGGCGGCGGAGGCAATAGCACAACTGACGATCGAAATCGGTTTCCTGAGAGTTGACCGACAGGAAAATTTGAGCCAATTTCGTAAACTACAGCTGGAATTGTGCTGTATTAGCAGAGCAGTGGATGAAGAAGATGATAATGGCGAAAAGGGCAGAAAAAATGAACGTGGAGCAGCAAGATTCACTGCCATAACCAATCAATTTTCTGAATATTGCATTCAAGTTCCGCAAAATTTATGAAGGGATGTTGAATTGGCGGTTAAATTTAGAGTTGAGCTGCGAAGAAACAACAACCACCAAATAACCACCGCCACCAGCACAGGCACCAGCGCAAAGATTTTTATCCATTAATTGTTTTTATTTAAATTTAAAAATATTAAAAGAAAAAAAGATTTGATGTCCGAGTCCAATAAATGAATTGGGCCTGATTTTTGGCCCATGGATCGGCTACGTTACACTTCATTAGTAAAACAATATGTACGAGGGTTGGGGTATATACCCCTCCAGCTTTGTTAGATACACTCCCCTCCAACTTTTATTAATTAAATATTTATGTAAAATACCACATTTACCCTTTTATAAAATATTAAAGATACATACGCCCCTTTTCAAAACCCTAATTTTAGGGCAGAAAGCCATCGCCGCCACTTCAGTCGCCGGCCGCCGTCAACACCTCCACTCTGGCAGCCGGCCGTCGTCAACACCTCCACTCCGGCAGCCTCCGGCAGCCGGTCGTCGTCAACACCACCATCACCATCAAATTTAGAAATTAAAAAAAAAAACTTAGAAATTAAAAAAAAAACTTATATTCGACAAACCAGTGTCGACCAAAAGCCTTCTCGTCAACACTGGTTTGTCGATAAAAAATCTCCCCATCGACACTGATTTGTCGACCAAACACATCCCCGTCGACACTGGTTCATCGAAAGAATTTAAAAAATAAAAATATTCGACAATAAAGGATCGACCATAAATATTCTCATCGACCATTGAGGGTCGATGAGAGTGTTTATGGTCGGTCGACCTGCCGAAAAAAAAAAAACCAAACAAACCTGGACGGAACGGAAGCGGCGGCCGGCGACGGAAGTGGGAGGGAGGCGGCGGGAGCGTGGCTGGTTGGGGGAAGAGCCGGCGGTCGCTCGACAAAAGAGCCGGCGGTCGCTCGACAAAAGAGGCGGCGCCGCCGCCTGTTACAAATACGAAAAAAACGGGAGTGCGACGGGGAGGGAGGGGAAGATCGGGCGGCGCGAGGGGGAGGGAGGGGTAGATCGGGCGGCGCGAGGGGGAGGGAGGGGAAGATCGGGCGGCGCGAGGGGGAGGGAGGGGAAGATCGGGCGGCGCGAGGGGGAGGGAGGAGAAGTGCGGGCGGCGCGAGGGGGAGGGAGAAGTGCGGGCGGCGCGAGGGGGAAGGAGGAGAAGTGCGGGCGGCGCGAGGGGGAAGGAGAGGGAGTGCGGGCGGCGCGAGGGGGAAGGAGAGGGAGTGCGACGGCGACGGCAATGGCGAGGGAGGGGGAGTGAGACGGCGACGGCGACGGCGAGGGAGTGCGAGCGGGAGCGGCGGCGATGGCGGCGGCAACTGGGGATGGAGCGGCGGCGGAGTGAGGCGTGAAGATGAAGAAGAAGGTGAGGGTGATTTGGGGAAAAAATGAGGGAAAATAGGGTTTTATGGGGGTGTGCATTTATCACACTGAATTTTAGGATAAATGGTATAATAGATCATTCGGGGGGAGTGCATCTATCGCAGATGTGTTTTGAGGGGAGTAGTTGTATCGGGGGAGTGTATCTAACAAAGCTGGAGGGGTATATACCCCATCCCAATGTACGATAGAATGAAAATATGATTAAGGGCGCGGCTAAAGGCACCCGGATTTCCTATGAGTACACCCACGAAGAATTTTTTTTGTTCCAGGGGTGGTGCGAAAAGACGTTTTTACCCCTCCTGTAGTTTTTTTTTAAAAAAAAACGGATGAGTACACCCATCTATTCCGATTCACACGCGATTCATCATTTCGCATACGAATCATTTCGGATTCCCACCATCAACACCAAAACATCAAAAATCCTAAAAATTCAAAATTTCAACAACAAAAATAAAATCTTCACATATTCGAAAATTTTACCAAAACAAAATTAAGACGTTCGAAAATTTTACCAAAACAAACCCAATATTTTCGAAAAAAATTTCAAAACAACTTAGATTTGTTCGAAATTTTTTCCAAAAAAAACTCAAGCTGTTCGAAATTTTTTCCAAAACAAACTCGATATGTTCGAAAATAATTCCCGAATTACTAAAAACCCTAATTTTCCTAAATTTTCAAAACCCTAATTTTTTAAAAAACTGTAAAAAAAAAAAAAAAAAAAAAACGTACCTTTGAACGGCGGCGGCGTGGGTATCTGGGTGCGATGAAGGGGAGTGGGAGGGGTTGCGGCCGCGAAGGGAAGGGGAAGGGGTTGCGGCCGCGAAGGGGAGGGGACTGCGGCCGCGAACGGCCGCGAAGTGGAGAGGGAGGCGTGCGCGGCGCAGCGAGGCAAAGGCGGTGGCGTGGGCGGCGGCGACACTGTGCGAGCGGCGGCGTGGGCGCGGGCGGCGCCGTCGTCTTCAAGAGAGTGGAGGAGGCGGAGGAAATGGTAGTCAAGGTGGGTGTACTCTTTTAATTTTGAGAATGTAGAGGATTTAGGGTTTTAATAGGACGAAGGTTATTTTTGTATTTTCCACGTGGGTGTCCTCATCCATTTTGTGGGTGTCCTCATAGGATCCTTGGGTGCCTTTAGCCGCGCCCTATGATTAAATAGAATGAACGCATGAGAATAGAATGAAAATAGAAAAGAAATGTAATAGGAATGTCAATTCTTAGGATTGGTATGAATAAGAAATGAATATAAGTATGGTGTAAAATTACTTAAATTATTATTATTGTTAATTTTTGTTTTTAATAGTATTTGTTATTATTACTATTTATTGTTAAAATTATTATTATTAAATATTATAATATGGAGTACTATATATTAATATATATTATTATTAGTATATAAAAATTATTATTATTATTATTGAGTGTTTAATTATTTCTATCTTTTTTTTTTTTTTTGATTACAAGTTAAATACCCATCCCATTGCCCCTCCCCATGACTCGAACCCAGGACCTAAGGCCGTAGTGGTGCTCTAACCACTTGAGCTATCCCACTTTGTCGTTTAATTATTTCTATCGTTAATAAATTTTTTTATAATTTTTTTTACTATATGTATAATTAATTTTTTTTATTATGTATTAATTTTATTATTTATGATATATTATTATTTATTTAATAATCATAATATTAATTCTTAATTTTTTTAAAATTGTTAATATTATTATTGTGAAAAAATAATAATATTTTTTGTATAATAATAATAATAATAAAAGTTTATTCATAATGTCATGGAATATATAAAATCATGGGGTATGGAAGGAATGATCATTCCTTTAATTTTGGGAATCACCATTCCATTTGAAATGATCATTTCTAATATAATAACATACCAATCACAGTATTTGAATCATGCCGTAAGGGTGTGACTATATGCACCTCCCATTTGCCTTGGGAGCACACTTGCACCCTCAAAATTTGACTAGGTTAGATACACTCTCCCATAATTGTCACAAATACCATGTCCTCTCCTTTCTCTATAAAATACACATTCACTAATTACACCCTCTCCAAACTCTAATTCATCTCTCCCTTATTTTCCACTCTCCATTGCCTCCGACAACCGCCCCCACCGACGCGACCCCTTCCATAGACCGCGATTCTCTTTTCACCGGCACGCACAACCCCCTTCTTCTCTCTCACACTCGATTCTCACTCAATTCACCGTCGCTTCCCCCTCCCCTCGATTTTTCTGCAATTTTTTTTGTTCAACCCTCCGCCGCCTGGTCCAAGATGTGGGCCATCCTACCCCAAATTTGTGCATTCGGCCACCGCCGCCTGATAAAGATGTATGTCGTAATTTATTTATTTTTGTTAGGATTTTCTGCAGAATTTTTTTTCACGACAATTTTAGGTCGACCATATGCACTATTGTCGACAAATTGTTGTCGACGAGAGTGTATATGATCGACACTGGTTTGTTGAATTTGTTTGTTTGTTTGTTTGTTTTTTTTTTTTTTTGAGATTTTTCTAAATTTTCTGATTTTTTTTTATTGGTGGCCACCAGAAATGGTGGCAGCGGCAAATGCTGCAGAAATTAGGTTTAGGGTTTAAAGGTTTAATAAGGGGTGCAGTTAATAGTAGGGTACATCTAATAGTCACACCCAAAAAATACTGCTTTCCTATTTTTTGTTTTTTTTTTTAGAATTTACCCGACTAAACGTAAATGTAGACGTAGATAGATATGCTCAAACATGTCTAGACGTAGGAATGTTACATATTTTATTTTAGTTTGAGATTTAAAATTGAAGTTTCACCATGTAACTATATCTAATTTTAAAAATACTTATAAATTTTTATATTACATCACTAACTCAATTACATCATATTTTACTCAAAATATCAAAATAAACATAAAATTAACATTGTATTTAAGAATTTCCATGGATGTGTAGCTATAAGTATAAATATTAAGAAGGGACTGGAATAATAATTTCATCTTTTTTAAAAATTAAATTTTAACCCAAAAAATGTAAAATCAGTTAATTTACATTATTTTTCAACGGGAAAGTAATAAAAATAGGTTGAAATTTGTTGAGAGAAAAAAGGATAATTGATGAGAGTTTTGAGTGGGGGCAAAAAGACATTAAAAAAAGCAGGATGAGCAGGTGGGTTTGAGGCGGTGTGGGGGGCGGGGGTTAAACCTAGGATGCCCCCTGGCCGTGTCCTAATTGACACCTCACCCCCCCCACCCACCTCCCCCTTTTATTTACTTTAAAAGGTAAATCAAAATTACTACTGTATGAGTGTATGTAACGGGAAGACTAAGAGTGACAACGATAGGGAAAGAGAATCTCAGTCACACCAAGGCCGTGTTTGTTTCTTATGGAATTCTAAAACCATGGGCTGGCTGTTTCAAACTTTCAATTCTAGGTTCCTTTGCATTTGGTTGGTGTCACTCTATTTTTTAATTATTAACATTACCGAAATCCATTTTTATAGGTTTACTTATATTCATTCAATAATTGAGGACTAATATACATGTGGACAATATAATTAATATATTTTACTCCAAGTTTTATTTTGCACTTCATTATCAACGTATTTAATACTCAAAATTTAATATATTCACATAATCCATTACACCATAAAATAAAAACATTAAGGTGAAATAAAAAAAAATTACATGGAACTTTAAATTTGTAGGCACATGTGATTTAATTCGATCGGATAGATTTATGATCTTAATTAAGCAAGATCAAAGTATTTAGATGGATTAAAGGATTAATCAGACCAACATAAATGTCATCAGGCATGCTCTTACATATTCAAACAAGCTTCTAAAGCTACATTACCATTTGAATCAGTTGCTTGCATGTTGGTAAAGATGATAATAAAATTAAGTTTAAAGGTATGCATAATATTCTCCACACGGCTAATATTTATGTGGAATTGTGAAAAAATATTAATTATTTAATAAAATTTAATATATTTTTTTAAATTGTATATATATATATATAATTTTATTTATTTTATTAAAAAAAAATGAGGAAATGATTAAAAAAAGAAAATATTAAAAATAAAAAACGCAAAATTGAAATTAAAAAATACAGTTAGTAAAGAGAGAGAATAAAGAGGAAATAGAATGATTTAAAAAAATTAAAAAAATCAAAATGAGAGGAGGGGTGGAAGAAGCAGTTAGAGACGGGTTTTTAAACATCTTAAAATTAAAAAACTGTCTTAAAAGGAAAAAAAGAAAAGTAGAATTATGAGAAAATTAAAAAAATATGAATAGAAAATTTGTTTGAGACACGTGTGAAAGAATAGATTTAGAATTAGTATAATATGTACGAGGACATATATTAAAAATGATTTTACATCACAAAAGTTTTCATGTGAAGTTGATCCATATAATAAGAGTTGTAAAAATAAGAGATTCATCACCAAAGTGATATTTTTTGTGCAGTAGGTAGATTTCACTAGGCAAGTAATGAAACACTACTACTATTTGATAAAAAAATTGTAATGTTTTTCACAAAAATGGTTCCAACACAAATTACCTGTAAAAATATATTGAAGACACTTTGGTGACACAAAAATATTGCATTTAGGGGTATAATGAAGACCATCACATAAATCATCATATATTGATCTCAAAATCTATCATATAAACATCAATTAATCACCACTAACATGAACATAAAAAGAATATCAAACTAAAATGTATATTAGAGACAAAAGCCACAATATTAAAATCACTAGAAGACCTACATGCCACCTTCTTTGATTCATGGTGCCAAAACATTTTATCAATAAAGAGTAAGTTTACTACACCACATGCATGACCAAAATCAGACATAATCGACATAAAATTTTAGGTGGAGATGAATCTCTAGAAAATTCAGACATACGATACCACCGTTCATGGTGGAGGCGGAATCCGGCCAAATACAAGGAGAACCCAACACCCGCGTATGCTCCCACCAATCATATTCAATAGATTCCGCCTCAAAGTCCACAAATTCACCGTGGAGGGTGATTTCGACCATGAAAAGGTGGAATCTCCCATAAAAAAATTGTGATTTAGCCAGAAAAAATAGAGAAGAGAGATATAAAGTCATGAATAGCACGAGAGAGTAGAGAGACAAGACAATGAAAAACGGCAATGGTTTAAACTGATGAGAATTCGATTAGATAGGTAGAGTAATTTGGTATGAATAAACATCTTCTATACTCGTATATAAAATTTTTTTTACCCACCATCTATTTTCAAGATAATTTGACCCTGTTGAGTGTAAGTTAAAAAAGAGAGGAAGGGGAGGTGTGGAATGAGAGGTAAAAAAAAGTAGCAAATTCATTTGGGAGGTGGAAACATTCATCTCAAAAGTGGATAGTTAACATTTTTTTCTTATCAAAGTAGATAAAAACATTGTATAGTTATTAAAATAGGTAAACATAAATTATCCCATTATTTATATTAAAAAACTAACAAAAGGGACAAAAACAAAAAACTAGATTTTGGAAGGCTTGTCAAGCCAAACACGACCCAAGTGTGAACACAGGTCATTTTCACTTTTCGCTTCGTCCTCATTCTCCAACGTTTAACTCAGCAGCTGCAGCTTATCATACCTCCAACTCCTCTCTCTCTCTCTCACTCACACAAACACAAAAATGGCTGATGAGACCCACCAAACACACCCACCAGAAGCCCCACAGGCTCAGCCCACGGCGGACGAAACAGAACCGCCACCGCCGCAGCTACCGGAGTCCGTTTCCGAACCGCCGCTAGCTTCAGTAGCACTAGACCTCCAGAAAGAATCATTCCCAGAAGAAGAAAATCCAAAAGAAGCGGTTTCCGTTGTGGAGAAAGACGCCCCTTTAGCGCCGCCGTCGCCGGAGCCGCCGCTCTCGACGGAGCACGTCACGGTATCCGCCACCGCCGCCGTTTCTCAGCCTCTCGCAGCTGCTCTTGCAGTATCCCAAGAATCCCCAAAAACAGAATTGAAAGAAGTGATAGAAACAGAGAAAGAGAAACCAGTTCAAAAGAAATTAGCACCAGAATCGATGGCTTCTTTCAAAGAAGAAAGCAATAAGGTCTCAGATCTCTCACAATCCGAGCTGAAATCATTGGAAGAACTCAAGGTTTTAGTGCAAGAAGCTCTGAAAAAGGGCGAATTTAACGAGAATTCATCCGAAGAAGTATCGATTTGGGGTGTGCCATTGGTGAAGGACGATAGAAGTGATGTGATTCTGCTTAAATTTCTAAGGGCCCGTGATTTTAAAGTTAAAGAATCGTTTGCTATGTTGAAGAACACTCTAAAATGGCGCAGAGATTTCAATGTTGAAGAAACTTTGAAGGAGGATTTAGGAGACGATCTTGAAAAAGTTGTGTTTATGCACGGGCATGATAAGGAAGGGCACCCAGTGTGTTACAACGTGTATGGTGAATTTCAGAACAAGGAATTGTATGCTAAAACATTTTCAGATGAGGAGAAAAGGCAGAGATTTCTGAGGTGGAGGATTCAGTTTCTTGAGAGAAGTATTAGGAAACTGGATTTTAATCCTGGAGGTATTAACACCATTTTTCAGATTAGTGATCTCAAAAATTCACCAGGGCTAGGGAAAAAGGAGCTCCGAATTGCTACGAAGCAGGCGCTCGACATTCTTCAGGATAATTACCCTGAATTCGTCACGAAGCAGGTAAAAATGGTGGCATTCTCTTGAATTTATAATTGGGATGTTATGAAAGATTTCGAGATTTTTGTGGGTTTGTTTAATTTGATTATGTGGAGCTCAGTATCTTATATTTTGGCAATAAAAATGCAACCTTGAAGCACTAAAATGTATTCATTGAGGTAATGGGATATATTGTTACTGAACATTTATTTACCTACTCAGTTTATGTAATAACGAAATTGGATAGTTGGGGGCTTTCGATTTTGCAACGAGTTGGTTAATTTAACAAGCATCTATATATGAAGTTCAATATCGTTGCAAAATCTTGGTGCTATGGTGTTAGTTTGCCAATAGGGATTCTCATTCTTTGTATAAAGTGGTGTGGAATATAAGGTTTCTTCGATTTAGTTAATAATGGAACTCCAAGTTGAGGGTTTTCAATTTTGCAAATAGTTGGTTAATTTATCAAGCATCTATATATGGAGTTCGATATCTTAAGGTTTTCGTGAGTGAAACTCGATTCTTGGTGCTATGGTGCTAGGTTGCCTAAAAGGATTCTCATTCTTTGTATAAAATGGTGTGGAATATAAGGTTTTTTGCCCACTTTACTTGGAAAAGTAATGGAGGAACGTAGTACTTCCTTTTGTATTATTGTGCATTTACGCTAAGGGAGCTTTTGGTTACGACCATCGTGTGCAATACTATGTTTTTACATCATACTTCTGTTGGAAATCACCGAAACTGTGTGAGTGTTGTATGCTTGTCGTGTTTCAAGGATGGAATTCATACATTTAACATTTCAGCATTTGCTTATAATTATAATAATAATGATAGTAGCATTTTCCCCCTACTTATAGGTGTTCATCAACGTTCCATGGTGGTATGTGGCTTTCTATACGATGATGAGTCCTTTCCTTACTCAGCGTACCAAAAGCAAATTCGTGTTTGCCAGCCCTGCAAAGACTGCTGAAACCCTTTTCAAGTGAGTAATGTTTTCGCTTGCATTGAAATTGAATATAATTTCTTTATAGGTGTTGGATATGATAATAATTGGTTATACACATAACTGGTGAAACAGGTACATACCGCCTGAACAAGTGCCGACTCAGTATGGTGGGCTTAGTGTCGATTTCTGCGAATGCAACCCCGAGTTCACTGTAGATGATCCAGCCACAGAAATCAATGTTAAACCTGCAACAAAGCAAATCGTCGAAATTATCGTCAATGAGGTTTGTTACACTTTACAAAACATGCGAGATTATTGTGTTAAAGCGTGAAGAATTTCATATAAAAGCCATATTTTTAGGTTGATTCTCGATTAGGATCCTCATTTTGGGGCAGACGAAAATGTGAATTCATCACATCCATTTCTTATGTGAAATTCTTATGTTTCATAGGTGAATGTATCATATTCAATGTTCAAAAGTTTATTGTCCCATTGGTAACTTGATATTCAATTGGTCTGCAGAAATGCACTCTCGTCTGGGAGATTCGCGTTGTAGGTTGGGGAGTGAACTACAGTGCTGAATATGTACCAAATGACAAACGTGCCTACACGGTAATTATACAAAAAACGAGGAAGATGTTTCCGAGTGATGAGCCTACCGTATCCAACAGTTTTGACGTGACTGAACTCGGTAAGATATTACTCACCATCGATAACCCATCTGCGAAGAAGAAAAAGCTCGTTTACCGTTTCAAAGTTATTCCGATTGTCAACTGATTGTTTTGAGTACTGTCTCCGCTTCTCTTGATGTTCATTATAGAAACATATTTTAGGTTGAGATTTTGTTGGGCTTTTTGGTTTATTTCATCGTTGTATTGTTCTTGTTATAAACATTTGTGATGTTTTGTGTTATATATTCACGTTGTTTTATCGTCTGTTTGTACCATGTGAGCAATGTTGTCCATAAAGTGGTTGTATGTGATCACTTAGTGTGATTTTTTTAGTGTATCACTTTGTGTTTTAATATTTGATTTATTGAGGTGTGTTATGTTAAAAACGATATAATCAATGCACCATAATAATAAGAGCTTACTTCTTAAAGATTAAACTAGTAGGGCACCCGTGCTTGCGCACGGACTGATATGTTGAAAAATGTGACGACATTTAAAATTTTATTTATAGTATGTATTAATTTTATAATAATATCACTAACTTATATTAATAAATATATATATACATATATATTTATTATCATAAGTAAAAAATTAATTATTGTTAACTAATATTTATTATACTATGTCGAATCTATAAAAATAATAAAATAAACATTCATAAGATGTTGCTAAATTATTAATCTTAAAATCTAGTTACATTGATGTTTTATACTATATAAATTTAAACTTAGCATACAAATAAATAAAATTAATGTGTAATAATGAAATATATGATATTTATGATACAACAAAATTATTAAATTACTATAAAATGTTAAAAAATATTACAGTAATTTTGGTGACATAAATTGTATTGAATTAAATAATGAAATGATCTAAAATCAATAGTATAAAATAGGTAACTTAAAACTTATAAAACTTAAAAATTAAATTATTATAAAATCACACATTCCTAAAAACGTTATGAAACACTACGTTTTTTGTGATATTACAATCATGATTGTTGTCATGACATAATAGGATCTTCAAACCGCGACGATTTGTTATTCTAGATACATCTACATATAATTGATCATGACTAAGGTTTAAAAAAAAAAACACCTACATTAGAAAACGATTGCTCCTGACTTTTATTAATAGTCATAGCATATGACACAATCAACGGAAATTATCTACGTTGAAACTTAAAAGGCAATCTAGGATTAGAAGGTGACAATGTAAGTCGCGAAATCAATACCGGTTGTCTACAACTACTTCCAGTTAGAACCTTAGCTTCAAGAACTTTATCACCCAACCTGGTTATAACCAACCTACCAATAGAAAAAAAAAATTATAAATTTATAGATAAAACAAATGCAAAATTTTAAACGATAGAAAATAAATAAAAAATAAAGAGAAAGATACTAAAAAAAATGACACAAATTTAGTTCAATGGCATAGACCGATTGAGTGATCTATATTTTTCAATAACATTACCGGTGTTCAAACTTTCAAATTCAATTTATGATCAGGTACACCAGAACACTTCAAACTATTCAAAAATTCAGGAGTATGCACATTAGACAAATTATTGACATTCAAATTAGACCTGTAAGGACTGTCGAAGCTCAAATAAGTACATGATTCTTTTTCATTTATGTTGGTCCCAAAAGGAGTGTGACACGTGTATGGGGGGGGGGGGGGGAATACACGTGTGTGTGTTTTTAAAAAACTTTTGCAAGTAATCAACACAAATAATCAGAGTCAAGTAAGTGACACAGTGTGTCAAGTCCTAGGAAAATACTAACAGTAGATTCTAAGAATTCTTAACAGTATGCAACTTGTATGCGAAATAAATGATAGGCCCTTTTATACTTCTTAATTAATATGCACTTAGATACTAAGTTATCAAATAGCAAATAGCAGTTATAACAACGCAAAAGCTAAAGCAATAAGATAAATGCAGTAAGTAAGAACACAAGATGTATAGTGGTTCGGAGACTAAACTGCTCCTACGTCCACTCTCCTAATTTAATAGGATAATTCCTTAATCACTTTGGAATTAGCTTGTTTTTACAGTGCCAAGGTGCACTCTACTTCTTTCTCCTTCTCTTCTATTGATTTCTTACAACCTTCTCTCGTTGCAATACTCTCAATCTCTACTACGAACTCAACAATACTCTCAATCTATCTCTCAAGGTGAAAGTAGGGTTTTGTTCTAGTACCAACTAATTGTGTGATATCCTTTACAATTTAAGAACGAATATAAAGGATAGGATATCACTGTCTAGGCTTTGGATAATCAACAATAAGCTTGCCTAGTGGGGACTAAAGGTAACACTCACAAATGAATATGCTTAAAAGCTTTTAATCTCTCGAGTGTTTTGAATACTTTTGAATGCTAAAATATTGCTATAGAACGCGTATGGCTTGTGTCTTGATGTATGTCCCGTAATCTTGAAATGATTTAAGATATGGCCTATTTATAGATGAAGTAAACTATCCGTTGGTGGAGATAGCAAAACTTATCCATAAATTTGAACTTTCAAATTGTTCAGGGGCCTGCATGCAAATAGTACATGTATTCACGTCCATTCTGCAATTTGCATTCCAATATCAGAGTTTGTTATGCGCAGTGACAGGTGGCTCTCATTCTTTGGCTAATTTGGAATAATTCTGTCCTTCCCGCTAACGGCCTCGTACTGGGTAAAGTGCCTAGTCATTCCTCGTCTTTGTCCATAAGTATGCCAAGTCCAAAGTATATGAATATCCAAATTCATCATACTTGACTTTTGTCGTCCAGCATACTTGTCTTCATGAATCCTTGTCACTTTCTTCATAACACTTCAACTCCTTGTCTTCAATGATACTTGTCTTTTGTGCTTTGTGCTTTCAGGTCATTTGTCATAGATTCAAAGAATAATCTATCTAAAAATTAAAGCTCCCTAACATATATGAGCTTTTCTAACCTGAAAATCTAGACTTGGCAAATCATCATACTTGGGGTTTTACTCAGGGTTTTGGTATCAAATCAAAATCAAGTTTTCTTTTATTAATATAAACCATATCCCAACAATTTAACTTAATCATGTGCTCATTTATTGGCTTAACAACATCTAACGTGGGTGCAAGAATAACTCTACTTTATAAATAGTCATGATCATCCATCATATTCTTAAAATCGGGTTAAATGTTATCCACAATAGTAGAAATCGGATCATCACCACACTTTAGCAAAATATCCTCAGGAATTTGTACATCACATCCGTACTCAGTTTCTGATCCTATAGTACCATCTTCAATTGATGCTATCCATTCAAAAAAAGAATTCAATTCATGTAGAACTTCATAAGATCTCAGATTTTGAAGCATCATGTTCTTAGTCAGTTTCAGAAGAGTACAATCATTCCACAAATTAGATGAATTGATAGTAGCGTGAACGATATCCTGTCTATTTCCTTTTGGAATAACGAATAATATCTAACAGAAATCACCTCCAAGTACAACAGTTTTACCGCCAAAAAGCAGTTCATGTGACAAAGGATATGTGAGTTGCATAATATCCTTCAAAGTCGTATCGAGAGCCTCAATACAATATTTCTTCACCATTGGCGCTTCATCCCATATTATAGGATCACATTTAATCAAGAGTTCAGCAAGAGGACTTCCTTGATAAATATTGCATGTAGAATTTTCAGTAAAATCAATTGATATGGAAAATCTGGAATGAGCAGTACGTCCACCAGGAAGAAAGAGTGAAGCTATACCACTCGAAGCTATGTTAATTACAATCTTGCCATGCCGACAAAGTTTTTCATATAAAAGTTTTGTCTGTTCCATCATATCCATAAACAAAAAATGTGATAAATTAATGCAAAGTAATTGAAATTTAGAGTTAAATAGATATTTATATTTAAAATGATAAATAAGGATAAAAAAATCACATTATTATTTAATTATTATGTATATAGTTTTAAATATTTAGTTAATTATTCTAAAATAAATTAATATAAAATATTTGATTTTTCATAAGGAAGTAACTAATAAATTTAAGCAACATTGTTGAAATTTAAAATTAAATCGACATTTATACTTGATATGATAAATAAGCATATAATAAATCATATTAGTATACATTAGATATTTCAACAAAAATAAATTCACATATTAAAACATTATGAACAATTAATTTAATAAATATATGAATATTTTTCAATAACACACATAATTATATTGATTTAGATATATAAACTAATTTTAAGTGTTATTCATTTAGATAATTAATAAACACTAAAACATATCTTATATATCCCCCTCTCTTTATATATAAGAACTACATATTCAAATCAAAACTTAAAATAAAATTCTATCTTTTATTAACTATATTTTTGTTGAGAAAATTTCATTTTACGTCCTGTAACTTAGGCTTAATCCAATTTATATCCTTTAAGTTTGTACTTTTTCGATTTACATCCTTTTTGGTCCAATTTACGTCATTTCCGCCGGAAAATTTTAAAACTCACCGGAATGTGAGGAATAAATTGGGATTCCGGCCAAATAGTCCAATTTACGTCCTTTAAGTTTAAAAATTAACATTTAATAATTAAAATTTTCTAAAAATCCCATTAAAGATTTAAAAAATCTAAAAGTATCATTAAAAATTCAAAAATCTCCTTAAAATTAAAAAATATAAAATGTGTAAAATATAAATAAAAAATTCAAAAATTTTGAAAATACAAAATTCTACGATACAAAGAATGGAAAATATGTAATTTAAAAATTAAGAAATTCAAAATCTCATTAAAATTTCTCAAAACTCTAAAAATCTCATTAATTTATTAAAAATATGTATATTAAAAATTACTAATTCTAAAAATGTAATAAGAATAATAAAAATTATTAAAATTTCATTAAAAACCAGACTTGATTCAGACTCGTCTGCCATTAAAGTTTTGCTCGAACTCCTAAAATTTTTGGGTCCCACGAGATTTTCCAACTCACCGTAAAGGTTGAGTGTAAGTTCCACATGCACCTTGATCGATTTTGGAACAGTCCAAAATTCATTTTCACGATATTTTTAAAATTGTGGAATTTTTTATTTTAAACATTTTTTAAATTTTAATTTATAGATTTTTTTATTTTTATGAGTTTTTAGAAAAAAAAAAAAATTTACACATTTTTTAGATTTTTTGAATTATAGAAATTATAGATTTATTTTTATTTTTATGAGTTTTTAGAAAAAAAAATTTAATTTACACATTTTCAGATTTTCTGAATTGTAGAATTTATAATTTTTTTTTGATTTTTTATATTTATTTTACACAATTTATAAGTTTTTAATGAGATTTTTTTATTTTTAATGATATTTTCAGAATTTTTTAATTATTAATTTATAATTTTCAAACATAAAGGATGTAAATTGGACTATTTGACCGGATTTTCAATTTTCCGGTGGAAAGGACGTAAATTGGACCGAAAAGGATGTAAATTGGACACCCTAGGACGTAAATTGAAAACGTGAAAACTTAAAGGATATATTCTGGATTAGGCCTAAGTTACATGACGTAAAATGAAATTTTCTCTATTTTTGTTAGATAATATTGATAAAATAAGTGAAAAAGTTATCTAAAATTTTCTATTCTTCATCTTAAAATTAAAAAAAAAAATCTTAAAGTCAATTAAAATTTATAATCATAAAAAATTTGTTGTATCCCTAAAATTTTGATTTTTTTAAGGTTAATATTAAATTTTGTAAAATAATATAATCAATCAAAGTTCTCAATAAATCACAAATAATATAAAGTAATTAATTGATCTATTGACTTAAAATGACTTGCATATTAGTGAAGTTGAATAAGGAATTAAATTAAGATAGAAAATAATTAAACATACCTGAAAAAAACTCATAATTCTTCTTCTATTATAAAAAATATCATTAGAGAGATGTCTTCAACACTTTTCTCAAACATTGACCTATCGAACCTGATGTTATTAGCATAACAAATAATGATTTCATCGAAAATGTTGAAGTCCAACGACTAACCTCGTTTATACCATCAACATATTCTCTATCATCGTCCAACAAACCTCTAGCAAAGCAAGCTTCCCGAAATGTTGGATGAATTACTACATTGAATTTCTTCAAATCATCATAAGATGCAGGTCCACAAACTACATTTAAGAGTATCCTCAAGTAATGTGCCTCAACAAAACCAGGAGGAACGTAACAAATACGTCTGATTGAAAAACCTCTCTTCCTTTTAACCCACTCTCTAGTTTTCGGCTTCCATACAAGAATTGTGGTATTTCAGTATAAGTCAAATTTCTTGCTTTAGAAGAATTTCTTGCTTTACTAATGGTCTTTCCAAAATAGATTCCAAACATGCACCATCACCAAATAAAATAGTCTGTTGATCAGGAAGATGAAATCTCAAACGTTCAACTGGTGGATTTCTGTAATTAATCTCAAACCTGAAAATTCTCCAAGCAACTTCACATGGAGAAATGAAGAGAAAAAGTCATTTTACGTCCTCTAACTTAGGCCTATACCGGAAAATTTTCAAACTCAGCGAAATCTGAGGAATAAATTGGGATTCCGACCAAATAGTCCAATTTACGTCCTTTAAGTTTGAAAATTAAAATTTAATAAACAAAGTTTCTAAAAATATCATTAAAAATTTTAAAATATTATTAAAAATCCTAAAATATCATTAAAATTAAAAACTATAAAATGTGTAAAATAAAATTCAAAATATCTTATTTAATTTTTTTAAAATCTCATTAAAAATTATAAAATGTGTAAAATAAAAAAATAAAAAAAAAATTCTACAATTCAAAAAATCGAAAATGTTTAACTTAAAATTAAGAAATTCAAAAATCTCATTAAAAATTCTAAAAATCTCATTAATTTTTTAAAAATGTGTAGATTAAATATTACAAATTCTAAAAAACCGATAAAAATAATAAAAATTAGACTTGATTCGGACTCATCCGCCATTAAATTTTTTCTCGAACTCCTAATTTTTTTGTATTCCACGCCTTGATTGATTGTAGAACCGTGTCAAATTCATTTTAATGAGGTTTCTTAGAATTGTATAATTTTAAATTTTATTTTAAACATTTTTAAAATTTTAATTTATAGATTTTTTATATTTAGAATTTTATGTTTTTATTTGATTTTTAGAAAAAAAATATTTTTAATTTACAAATTTTTAGAATTGTAGATTTTTTAATTTTTTTAGAATTTTTTATTTTTATTTTACACAATTTATAAATTTTAATGATATTTTTAGTTTTTAATGAGATTTTTTAATTTTTTTTTCAGAATTTTAATTTTCAAACTTAAAGGACTTAAATTGGACTATTTGACCGAAATTTCAATTTTCCGGCGAAAAGGATATAAATTGGACACCCTAGGACGTAAATTGAAAAAGTGAAATTTAAAGGATATAAACTGGATTAGGCCTAAGTTACAGGACGTAAAATGAAATTTTCTCAAAAATGAACCTACAGTCATATTACATTTTAACTTCATCTAAATCTGCTTTTCCATCAAACTGTTCCTTACTTTCAAAGAACGATACAGTAACACGATCATGTCCTTTATTGACATACTTGAACAGGTATTTTATGGATCTTGATTGATTACTCCATTCAACATTGATGTGTGCGTCATACTTCAAAATAAGATAACGATTATGAGGAACAACATGTTTGTTATCCAAAAACAGAACCCTTCATATTGAAAGTCCTTCCATCATTCCTTCGTCTATAAATAGGATAAACATCTTCATCAATAGAAGACTCTAAAATAAATCTTTTAGGAAAATGTTTTGTACATGAACCTTCATCGGTCATGCAAGGAGAACTTGATTTGCAGTACCTCAAGGACCATGAATCATTAAATCACAAACAACGTTAAAATATTGTGGATCATTTTCCTTATCAGGTAACTCAGCAGAAATAATGCGATCAATATCAATTCCAAATGGAAACTGTAACTATTTTTCTAAAAAAATAATAAGATAAAGAATAATTAATTATAATAAAAAACTCATGTAGCAAGATTAAATATATACAAATCTCATTGTGATTTTCAAGAAACACCAATATATGTGCATGAGGAAGACCGCACTTTTGAAATTCAATAGTATAAAGAACTACAAATAAAATTGATAAAAAAATATTAAAATATAAAATGTAGTAAAAACATGTAATTAAATGACAATAAAATTATAAATTTAAAGAAAAAATAAATAAATTTAAATACATGCTTTGACATTCCCAAATATTTTTTTCTTTCGAATATTATTTAATAATCCTTCAAGTTTAATCTTAAATATTCGACATATTATATTTGGACGATTTTCAGGATTAAGTTTCTTCTGTTTTAAAAAACGTTCAATCTTAGTGAATGAAGGTGGTAAAACAACTCCCTTTCCCAATGCACGTGCATTTGTCTAACCATCTAAAACTGCATCCTGAACACCACTATTTAAAAGTCTACCAGCCTCAACCATAGTATAGGCATCAACAATAAATTGTTGAGTGAGCCTTTTTTAAGACAAAATTGTAGAAGGTTCACCATTCCTATGTTGAAGTAGAAATGTAAAGTACTCTTTAAAACTAACAGACTTACACGTTTAAGCTCTATGCAACGCAGATGTAGCAAATTGAATATTTTCTCTATATCCATTCTCACCATATGAGAAAAGAAGTGGATATTATAAACCAAGATAGGACGGATTCAACTCTGTGATGCGTTGAAGTTCACCAACATATGTTTCCACAACAATATCACGACTACCAAAAGTTTGATCAAGGTCACCAACAACCACAACAACAACCTCAGACGTAGTAGGTAAGTTATACCTTCTAGGATGTTCAGATCCGACCTGTTATTAAAAAAATAAGATTAATATAAAAAAATGGAAACCATTATGTAATTGAATATTAAAATAAATATACCTAACAACCTTTATTCTGTTGTAAATTTCGTTCTCAGTGTCGTAAATGTACAATTGTGCGAACTTTGGTTGAGATCCATTTGATGGCAATAAACCACAAATTCTATGATAATTTTGTCCATATAAGCGGAACACCGGTGGAGCGCCTCAGTATTAACACTTCTATCAATCTTCCCACCCAAAGAAGTAAAGGAGAACATATTGTTAAAAGTACGAACATTATCCAAATAATGTTTGCTCTTTGCAGTATTACCCCAAAGTAGTTCTTGAAGAATTGGAGGAGGTTGAGGCATATATGATAATTGTATTTTCCCTTGAGTGAAACACAATAAGAATTTTGGTCGTTCTGAAACTCGATCGGATTTTAACCTTTCATCATACCAGAACATTGCACTACAATATTGACAACTATGAATAGGATATCCAATATCCCAATATTCAACAACTTTGCAATAAAAAAAATGCAAGTATTAAAACATGTTCAATAAAGCACTACTTAATATTAAAATATATATACATCTATATACATAATATTAACAAAATAAAATGATTTAACATACATATATATATATATATATATGAAATTGTTAATAACTTACATTCTATCTGACTATTATGATCACATGTATTATCAGGTTATAGTTCAACAATCTCTGGACTTTTCTCATTAAAATTCATTAATTCTCTAAATAATGGATCTCTTACTTGTAATTCAACAATATCAGTATCATCACCAGTCAAATCAACCACAAAAGATGAAGATTCATCTACATTGATCGTTATCTTGAATTATCATGACGATTAAAACTTTTATCAAAGATAAATTACTTGATATGAAAAAACCTCGAACCAAATACTGTAATTAATAAAAAAAAAAAATTAATGTGACATTTAGAAATACTATAGTAAACTAAACTTATCCTACCATATTCAACTAATTAAATTTAAAAAAAAAAAACCATTGGAAGTGTCCTTGAGAGGTTGAACTGAAACACCGTCTAAACTTGATGACGCCAAATTCTGAACGAAAATGTAACACCCGAGATTTTTAATCAGCTTTGGTATAAGATCGACATGCATAAAATAATTATTTAAAAGAGATTTGGTGAGTATAAGTATTATTTTGAGCTTAAATAGTCATATATTAATTATTTGAATTATTATTTTTATATATTTTCAAGAGAATTAACAATGATATATATATATATATATTTATATAGATATAGATATACACATATGTACTCGTAAATACAATTAAGATAATTAGGAGTGATAAAGATTTTATTATATACATATACGCATACATATAAATAGGTGCAATCAGGTTAATTTATTATTATTAATATTTTAAATAATTTTACCTTGATTATTAAAAACAAGTACGCTAAAATTATCCCCCAAGTCTCTCAATTCTGTTATATTCAAACTCAAACTTAGGAGATTTATTTTCAACGTGATCTCATACTTCTTTAATCCCAAGTTATTCTCAACTAATTCTATCTTTTCCACTCTTATACTTTATATGATACGGTAAGTCTCTCATAACAATCACATAAAAGAAAACTCTTTTCCCACAATACACGTCTCTCCCAAAATAAATTTTAACTATAAATATTTTCCTCCATCTAGATCGGAAGTAGCAACACCCCTCGCACTCTCAAGCCCAACACAATTTTGCCGAAAGCAGTAAAGTTCCCTTCTTATTCCCTAGTTAATTCAATTATCGAGTGTACTACTGTTCTTATTTTGAATTATGATTGAGTTTTAAAAGTAGAAACCCTTTTTAATGCAAAAAAAACTCCATAATAATTATATATAGTACTTGTACGTCTGGTTTTCAAAATAAAGAAGTTGCTAATATATTATTCAATCACTAAAACTATTCTACTATTTATTTATAAATTGTTTTCCACGTCAATTCAAGTGGTTTTAAACTATACGGTTAATGATTGATTTAGTTACTGAATTCATAAATTTCTCTATCAGTTCGGATGACTACTGACTATGTTACATTCATGTTTTGAATTATATGTATTATTAAGGGTGGCGCTATTAACACCCCATAAAATGTTATACACACCCCAAATGTTAAACACACCCCATTAAAATTTTAAAATCAATTTTTATTACTAAACATACCCCAATTCTTTCCTATTTACCCTTTTAACACTTAAAACAAAATACAATTTAAATAAAAACCAAAATAACATTATTAAAATTAACTAAATCTTAAAAACATATAAATTTAAAAAAAAAAAAGTTATCATCCGAAAAAAAAAATTATCATCCGAACAAAAAATATTCAATAATATAAAAAAAATTAAATAAGGTTGAAAAATATTTTAAAAAATCAAATAAATATTAAAAAAGTATTTGAATGAAAAAAATCAATTAAAAAATTTAAAACGTTAAGAAAATCAACTAAAATTTTAAAATAATTAAATTAATTTTTTAATTATATCTGAACAAAATTAAATAAAATTTTAAATAAATTAAATATAAATTAAAATCTTCAAAAAAATATTAAACCTACAAAAAATTTAAAAATATTAAAAACTCAACTAAATCTTCAAAACTTATTTAATTTATTAATTTTTGAAGATTTAGATGATTTTTTTAAATATATATTTTTGATTTATTTATCTTTTTATATTAATTTAATTTTTTTTATTTAAATATTTTTTACACTTTATCAAATTTATTAAATATTTTTACGATTTTATTTATTTTTAATTAATTTTTAAAATTTTATTTTATTATTTTTATTTATTTCTGAATATTTTCAGATTTTATTAAATCTTTTCATTTTTTTTTTAAATTAATTGATTTATTATTTTAAATATTTTGTTGACTTTTTCAAAATATTTTCAAATTTTAAATATATTTTTTCAGATTATTTTTTTAAATTATTTTACTCAAGGATTACTTAGTCATTTTATTCATACCTATTTTTGTCTTTAAAATAATGGGGTATGTATAACAGTATATGGGGTGTTAATAGCCCCACCCATTATTAATTATATTTAATTTCTTAGTTATGTCATGCCGATTGAACTCTTGCTTATTCATATAATATACTTATTAGTTAGTTATTTGGTTGAATGTACATTTACATATACGTATTATATATTAATTAAACTTATCAAAATTCTGTTGATTTAGTTACTAAGTATTTACTGTTATATTGATAGTAATATTATTAAACTACTATTAAATCTCTATAAATATTCTGTATATGCTAGTAAATATAATTAATAATTATGAGTTAGAGATAGTAATCCGTAGGAGATTCGATATATATTACCATAGATATAGAAATACTGAATCATAATATTTTATCGTTTAGGTGACGAGAGACGCTCGTGATAAGTCAAGCTATATATTTACGAGATTTACCAAGACTTTAAGGTGGGATTTTCTTGATTGACTACTTTGTCATTTTTAAATATTTCGTATGAGTGAATTTATTTCTTGCTGCATCTCACATCTTATGGTTGGTTTATCCAACTAGCCTATGTTATTATGGTTGATTTATCCAACAAACTTATGGTTGGTTTATCCAACAAACCTATGTTATTATGGTTGGTTTATCCAACAAACTTATGGTTGGTTTATCCAACAAACTTATGGTTGGTTTATCCAACGAGCCTATGTTATTATGGTTGGCCTTGCCAACAAGCTTATGAAATTGTATGCATGTTTGTGAGTTATGATTTTATTCATATATTATATTTAACTGTGACAAAGTTGGTATAGCCAGCGCATCGTTGGTATAGCTAGCGCATCATTGGTATAGCCAATGAAAAATAAGTATTTTATTCGCGGGAAACCGTGCATCGTTGGTTCAGCCAGCGCATCGTTGGTATAGCCAGCGCATCATTGGTATAGCCAATGAAAAATAAGTATTTTAATATGAATGTTTGTGAGTTGATGGTTTTATTCATATGTTATATTTAACTGTGAGTTAATCCCACTGAGCTAGTTGTTTTGCTCACCCCAATCTATTTAACATTTTACAGATTTAAGGAGTTGCAGTGGAGGGCCGGTGAATGTGGATGTCTTGCCATGCAAAGTTTTCTCTATGTTATTCTTACTTTTAATTAATTAGTCTCATCTTGAGATAAACACATTCTTAATTAACACACTACTTTATTTTCTTATGAAACAAGTGGCTGAGTCTTGTCTTTTGAAATTAAATTTTAATATGAATTTCTTAAATATGTTTGAGTATTTATTTATGAAATTAATTCCGCTGTCAAGTTTTATAAAAATATGCATCTTTTTAGTCAAATACTAGAGTGTATGGTGTTTTCATCTAGGCCCCTAAAATCGGGATGTGACAGAAAACATAACATTTTTTTTTCTGAAGTAGAGCAAGTACTTCTTTGAGTTCTCTGAGTATTTGGTGCTTCATTCTCTAATATAAGATAATTATAAGAAAGAGTGATTAGTTCAAATAAAGCTACTATATTAAAACCTCTATAAATTAATACTCTATAAATTAATAAACTCTCTAAAATAATAATTTTTTGAAAAATTCCTTTATAAATATTAGGTCCCATTAAAACTCTAAATTAATAATTCATGAATATTACAATTATAAATATTATGGTATGGTCTCTCTTATAAAAAATTTCGTCAACCCACTCTTATAAATCTTTTTGAGTGCATGTGGGATGGTCTCTTTTATACTCACATCTTTACGCATTTGATCATTCATGAATGATTTTGCGATACCTTTTAGATGAAAAGACATGGTTGAGTGTTATGAATTATTTTTTATTTCCATATTGAGATTTATTAGTATATTTTTCATTCATCATGCATGAATATATTTAATTGGCTACAATAGTTATTTAAGTGCAACGAATTAATGTAAACATGTATATTTAAGTAATTTCAATAAATTAATACATGCGTCTATGAATATAATACTCCGTAGTTAATTGTATACAATGAATTGATATTATACACAAATATATTTAATTAGTTACAAAGAATTGATTGATACATGAATATAATCAATGAAATATATATGAACTCATTTATTTTCAATACATATGTACTAAATTTGTTGAATTTAAAAAGTCTCTCTTTTAATTAATAAAATATTAATTTATCGATAAATTAATATCTCTCTAAATTAATAAAATTTCATGGTCCCAAAATTATTAATTTATATAGGTTTTACTGTACATATACAAATAATATTATATATTTAATAAGAAAATAAATATTTAAATAAATGTACTTTAAAAAATATACCTTTTTGAATTGATGACACTAATTGATAGTTTCTTATTCATTATAGTTGAACTTAGAAGCTTGCACATGGTGGATTCACTGTAATAACATAAAATTGTCAAATAAAAATATTAATGAAAAAAATCGTGAAATAACATGTACATTGAAATTAGCTTAATGTAATATAATAATTATGTTAAAATAATCTAAACAATTTTCTATAACATACTTTAAATTACTATAGATTAATAAATATTTTATTCTTTAATTAATAATCTTAAAAAAGATTTAAAACAATAAATATAATATTAATTCACAAAAAACTATCAACAAAAAATTATTGAATTAACACATTTACACAATTATAAAAATATATAATCACTACAATACATATACAAACTTATAACTACACATAAAAAACACATTATATAAGACTGATTATAACATTGAAAATCAAATGATCATCATATAATAAAAAAATAAATAAACAACTTACCACAAAAGTATAAACACATGTTATAATTTTAAATTTTAATTTTGTATACCTATAAATATAGGTATATAAACATTTTGGTAAGAATTTCAATAAATAAATTATGAATACAATTATAGAACAAATATTTTTAAATGTTAAAATTTTAAATATTCAAGTAATATATAATCAATCAAATTTTGATGAGGTGAAAAATGCTCTATGAACTTTATATTAAAGTATAGAAGGACCATGCATCATTAAATAACAAACTATATATAATTATAAAAAACATTACAATAAAATATAATTAAAAAAAATTAACTATAAATCAGTATGTTACTAATTATAATAACCTAAGGATTAAGTCATATAATTTTTTATATTATATATTAGTTAATTTAAAATTGAAAAACTAATTGCCTTAAATGTATATAACTAATGATATAATAAACAATTAATTGTTGATTAATGAAACTATATATAATTATAGAAAAAATATACATAAATTATATTTTTTTAAATATCTATAATAATATAGACAGTTATTTTATAGTGATTGTTTCTTTTATGAAGGTGAAGGTTAATTATGTACGTTTTTATATAGACAATGCATGATGAATTGATGTATGTTTTCATATGATTAATTAATTGTGACGTCGTTTCTTTTATGGATAGAAAAAAAATATTTGGAAATTTTTCATAATTTAATTAAAAAGATTGAACAATTTGCATTAATCAAAAAAATATTCTTCAAATTATGGGTGTAGAATATGAAAATTTTGTCTCAAATATTTGACATTCAATTATAATTCATTGGACACTTTTTTCTTAAAATATGGATAATTTATAAAAATTATTTGGCAATATTTTTGGAAGTGTTTGTCCATAAAATAAGTATTAATTTTATAATTGAGAGAAAAAAAAAATGCAAAAGTTAAAGTATTTGAAAAGTCTAATCTTTTTCATTAAAATAAGGAAATCGATTTTTTTTTACATAAATGACATTTAAGGAAAACTAATAACTAATATTAAATCTTTTTACTTAAACGACATTTAAGGAAACGAATAACTGTTAAATAAATTAACCTAATTATACCCCAATTAATATGGTGGGTACATTTAGTATTGATTTAATTAGTCAATAGTAAAGACAAATGAGTAAACATGTAAGTAAATAAAATAAATTTAATTTAGATTCAATTCTCTCTATTTTCTCATAAATATTATAAATTTTTAATATCTCAAATAATAATATAACATTTACCTAATCCTTATATGTGTATATTTTTATGAAACAAATAAAAAATAATATTTTTTTTCATTATAAATTATATAATACATTGTCAAAGATGTATAAATACATATAATGGAGATAACAATATATAGTAGTCAGTACCAAAATATTCAATTAATTAATGCCTAGAGTCATATTCAAAATTTAGATGACAACCCATAATGAATAAATTGAAGATGATTATGAAAGATTTTTTTTTTTAAATTGAGTAAATTATGTATTTATTATTAATAATAATTATTTACGGTCTATTTCTTATATCTATATGAAATAGTTAAAAACATAATTGATTTCTACTGTATAACAATAAATAAAAAAGTGATAATGAAAATAAGAGAAAAATTCAATGGGTTCCCATTCTAACGCTATACTCATAATTAATGTCTACATAAATAGAATGTGTAAACTTTGAGTTATATTATTTAAAGATCCACATTACCAAAATGTTTTACAAATCTTAACAACTTTATACGTATATTTGTATGGTATCAATTTTATTTTAAAATATTTAATATTTGCATTAATCGATCAATTACTAAATAATTTAATTATAGTGTAAAGATATTTAATTTTTTTTTTAAAGGAAAGATATACTCCCTCCGTTTCACAGGAATTTGCACACTTTCTATAAATTGATGTCTCATACCAATTTGCACATTCCATAAAAGGAAAATCTTCATAACCCCACCCTCAAAATATACTCTTATTTATCCATATGTCATTACTTTTCCACACTCAATCTACTTTTTACTTTACTTTATTTATAAAAATTTACAAAACTACCCATCAAAACATCACTCATTACACTTTTTCTTACACATTTCTTAAATTGTGTGTCATCCCAAGTGTGCAAGTTCCTATGGGATGGAGGGAGTATAATATTTACTCTCTACGCGCCTCAACCAATAAACCTATGTGGTCAACTATATTGTTGTACTAAAATATAGTATGATATTTGAAGTGTTGGGATTATATGCTAAAATCGGACCTAATATGTACTATTACTTAGAGAAAGTAAAATTCGTTTAGTAGTATACTAATTGAGATTTACTTAATATTTTTAACTCTTTATATCTTAGTCAGAAATAATAAGTATGTATTTTCGCAAAATAAAAATAAAAATTATACAAATGGTTCGATTTGCATGTATATAATATATAATTACTTCCGGATTTTCTGGGTGAAATGAGTACAATATCATTAGAATAATTTTATTTTCACGGTTAAATTTTATAATTATGAACTAATATTATTCTTGATGTTTGTATTATTCTCGACTTTTATAATTTAAGTACAATATTAGACAATTACAATTATACAATTTACACTGCATCATATTACTACTTATATTTTTCAACTATGATTCAATTTAATCTACTGCGCATACTTGGATTTAATTTTAATGCGTGTAATTAAGAAGATACAAAACTCACGAAATAAATGTATTATATTATCAATTAGTACCAATAATTTTAATAGATTGTGTAATTATTTTAATAATTTAAAATTCATTTATCCATAATCATTATCTTCGATATTCATTAATACTGATTTGTTTAGTCAACTATTATAAATTTAACGAATTTGAAAACTAATTGCTAAAATACATTTTTCATAAAGTAATATACTATTGTTTTATATGGAATAGTTGAAAACCATTAATATAAATAATCAATATTAATCATTAATTAATGCACGTTTTAAAATTGAATACCATCCAAATTCATTTTTTGAATTAAGCTTATATCATATTGGAGAGAGAATCATACCTAAGGTATATGAATATGTAAATGAATGGATTATAAATTACATTGTCAAAAATGTATAAACTCATATAACGGAAATAATATATATAGTAGATAATACCAAAATCTCCAATTAATTAATGCCTAAATTCAAACTAAAAAATTATATGACAACACATAAGGAATTAATTGAAGGGGGTTACGGAAAAAAATCTTTAAATTGAGTAAATTATGCATTTATTATTAATAATAATTATTTGAATTCATAATTGATTTCTACCTGCAACAATACAAAAAAATATATATATATATATAGAAGAAGAGAAAAGTGGGGATGAACATAAGAGAGAAATAAAAAAAAAATCTTCATACATGAACAAAAGTAGAAGTATAAAAATCAAATCTTCAGAACAAAAAGGTCAATAGGACTACAAAAGCCTCTGCATGTGGTGAATAAAAAGTCATCAAATGAATTAAAAAGGACCACATTTTCTAATAACATGTCCGTATCCCAAATTTTATACTGATATTCCAAATCGAGGATAGACTGCAGTGTGCTAGGGCGAATGCTACGCAAATTTGCATACTTGAACAAATTTTCAGAAGATTAAGATGAAGATAAATGGTGAATCTTTATAGTTTTTCAATATAAATTTTTTTTATGTGAGTGTACACATGATATTTGATCGATATCTACAATCTATAAAATTTATAGATTAAAATCTTCAAAATATTAAAAAAAGAACTACAAATTCTGTTGAAGTCTTCAACAAACCTTCAAGAATTGACGAACAAAATTAACACCAACATCTTCAAAAATCTTGAAAAAACTTGTAAAATCTTCAGTAAATCTTCAATCTTTGACGAACAAAATAACACTAAAATCTTCGAGCCTTGACAAACAAAAAAATAAAATAACTAAACTACATATCTGGATGAAAATACAAAAATACAGAATTTAAAAAATTCTATCGTAAAACAATACATCATCATAAGAGAAATACAATATCAATACTAACTACATAAAAATCGTAGAGAATTTAAGGAATGACAATAAAAATGACGAATTTATAGAGAAGAGAAGAAAAACGTTACAAACTTTAAGGAATTGATCTGAAGGACACAATTCAATCTACAAATATCAACGGTTAAGATGAAGAGTGATAAATGGAATGCATTAATTAAAAAATAATAAATGAGATTTACCATGATTAGGAAGAAGACTAAATGAACGGTGAAGATGATGATCAAGAAAAGTGATCAATGGTCCAAAATGTTTCCCGCCGAAATTAAAAATGGAAAGTTGTAGGTGTATTATATTAGTATAGATATGGTGAAACAGAAAGGTAACCGAGAAATTGATTTTAAATTTTATTGTCATTTACAAAAATATGTTTTAAAAGGTCTTACTTAAATAAGACAAAGGTAAACACACCTAAATTGGCCACATATTTTTACACTTTTAATGATTTAAATTAGAAAATAATTCACATTTTAATTTGAAAACAATAGAATTATGACTTTTTTTTATGCGTTACATCATCATAAGTTTCTTCTTTGTTTTGTTTTTTTATGGAGATTAAATAATACTAAAAAATGTGTAGTGAGTAGAAAAAGGAGATAGAAAGAGAGGTAGAAGAAGAAAATCTAGATAGGGAGGTATTAAAGAGAAATATAAAGATATAATGAATTTTATCATTGAAGAAAATAAGAAGCTTTTAACATTCAAAATAGGTAAGTGTAATGCTTATGTTGGAATGGAATGGAGGAAGTATATGCTAATGAATTTTCGATTTTGATATTATTAAAAGCTAAAACTAGTAGGGCATCCGTACTGACGCATTGACTGATGTGTTAAAAAATGTGACGATATTTTAAATTTTAAATATTATTTATAGTGTGAATTAATTTTATAATAATACAACTAACTTATATTAAAATATGTACATAGTATATATTATCATAAATAAAAATTTAATTATTGTTAACCAATATTTATTATACTATATCGAATTTATAAAAATAATAAAATAAACATTGATAAGATGTTCATAAATTATTAATTTTAAAATAAATAATATAAATAAACATAAAAAATAAGTAGCTTAAAACTTATAAAACTTAAAAATTAAATTATTATAGAATCAAATATTCCTAAAAACTTCATGAAACACTACATTCTTTGTGATATTACAATCACGATTGTTATCATGACATAACAGGATCTTCAAACCACGACGATTTGTGATTCTAGATACAACTACATATAATTGACCATGAATAAATACAGTTTTTTTTCAAAAAAACACCTACACTAGAAAATGATTGACCCTGACTTTTATTAATAGTGATAGCATACGACACAATTAACGAAAACTGTCTACGTTGAAACTTGAAAGACAATCTAGGATCAGAAGGTGTCAACGTAAGTCGAAGTATCAATACCAGGTTTCCACAGCTACTTCCAGTAAGAACCTTAGCTTCAAGAACACTTTATTACCCAACCTGATTATAATCAATCTAACAATAGAAAAAAAAAATTATAGGTAAAACAAATGCAAAGTTTTAAACGATAAAAAATAAAATAATACTCCCTCCACTTTTAAATAAGTGTCATTTTAACAATTTTCAACATATTAAGATATATAATCATGGACCATTTTACCCTTCATTAATGATAACTAATTTTAATATTAAATTTATGTTTAGTAATGAATGTGGTCAGTATTGTAGATGATATTCATGTATACAATAATTAAGGTTTATGCATGATTTATGTTATAGTACTATATTCAAAAGGGAAAAAACTTAAATCAAGGTAAAGAAAATGGAGGGAGTTCAATGTACAAGGGTAAAATTGTCAAACTTGAAGAAAAAAGTGTAGAATGACACTTATTTAAAAAATACTCCTTCCGTTTTTTATTAAGTGTCACTTTGACTTTTTAATTAATTTTAAAATAAGTGTCATTCTAGAGTTTTTTCTTTAATTTTAACTATTTTACCCTTATTCATTTACCATAAATATTTTTCATAATTAAATTCCACAAAAATTGTTTATACCAAAATTAATTTGATTTATTAATACTAGCTACATTCTTGACCACATTCTTTATCAAACAAAATTTCTATATTAAAATTAGTATAATTAATGAAGGGTAATATAGACCATGATTTATAATCTTAATTTGTTGAAAAAAGCTAAAACGACACTTATTAAAAAGTGGAGGGAGTATTGAAAAAAGCAAAGTGACATTTAATAAAAAAAATGGAGGGAGTAATAAATAAAGAAAAGGTTGCTATTATGTGGTGTAAAAACATTATGTGGTGCAAAGTTTGAAATATTATTATTTTTAAATTCAATAATCAAATCCAAATTGTAAAAAATGGAATTTTCGAATTATGTGGTGTAATAGCAGTTGAACTCAGAATTACTATGATCTTGATGTTTAAAATTGGAGTGAGCAGTTATAATTTTTGGGTAGACATTAATTGGCAATTACTACTATCTTTAATCATGTCAAAAACTTTCATCACGCCATTAATTGAAGTAGGACAAGGTAGTAGTTGGTCTTTCAATAATCACTTTATTATGAGGTTTTACCTTCCATTTGCTTTTTGTCAACACCAAAAGTTGAAATTAGATCCCCTCCTGATCGTCATATATATATATATATATATATATATATATATACACGCGTAGGAGGAGGACCGTTAGATTCCACACACTTACATGGATATGTGTAAAAATATTCGATGAACTAATATCACAAAAAATATGGGATTTTTTTATCGAAAAACATAAAAGTTTTCGATTAACTTTCACTGAAATATGTCATTGTTTTCGAAAAGCTTTTATGAATCTTTTCTTTCGAAAAAAATGTATCCAATTATCTGATCGATTTTTTAAATATGATTTCTCAAAATTTGACATTTTCTTTGATTTGTTTTTTTTCGAGAATTTTAAATTTATATTTCTTTTAATATTTATATTACTTTTTTGGTGTAAACATTGAGAGTACTGAATTTTTTGTTTCTCCGACATGTCGACGATAGTGGCGAAGATGGCCACGACGACACCTGGAATATATGTGTGGAAGGGAGATGTGAGTGTATCTACTAAGCTAATATTATAATTTTTTTTCCATTAAGGACATTTTAAACATTTCATAATCACATTAAAAATAAGAAAACAATGAATGGAGGTGTATTTAACAAATCTTTGAAATAATTGTTCCCTTTTTGTTGGTTTTGTGTGGGATTGATCCTTGTTAGGCCCAGCTAATTTGGGCCTTTGAAATTAGTCCTTTCTACATCCTTGGGCCCTTATTGAGTTTGGGCTTGGATTAATTATAGCCAGCAAGGGCCTTGTTTATGTGTTTTTAATTTATTTTTTCCCGTAATTTCTTATAGGGTTGGGGTATATACCCCTCCAGCTTTGTTTAATACACTCTCCCTTCACTTTTATTAATTAAATATTCATACAAAATACCAATTTTACCCTTAAAATAAAATACAAAAATACATACACTCCTCCAAAATTTAAAACTAATCCTAACCTAATTCTAACACTAACCCTAATTTAAAAGACACACACTAACCCTAATTCTAATATCCTCCGGCAGCTGTCGCCGTTGCTGCCCCCTCTCACTGCCGCCGCCCCTCGCCGCCTCTCTCACTGCCGCTACACCTCCAGCAGCCACCATCACCACCTCAAACAAAAAATTTAGAAATTAAAAAACAAACTTAGAAATTAACAAACCAGAATCGATCAAAACCTATTCGGTCGACACTGGTTTGTCGACCAAAGATACTCCGATCGACTCTGGTTTGTCGACCAAAGATACTCCGATCGACTATGGTGTTTCGAAAGAATTTTTTTTAAAAAAATTAAAGTTTTCGGCCATTATGGGTCGCCCAGAAACACGTTGATCGACAACCTATCGTCGACCAAAGTCATTTTGGGTGACCCATATTGGTCGAAAATAAAAAAATAAATAAAAAAACCAAACCCGTTTCTTCTTTCTTCATCGGCGACTTGGAGAATGGCGGTTGGCTGGCTTGGGTGGGGTTCCCGGCGGCGGAAGGCTGGAGAAGTGGCGGAGGCGGCGTCGCTGGAGGAGGGGGCGGCGGAAGGCTGGAGAAGTGGCGGAGGCGGCGTCGCTGGAGGAGGGGGCGGCGCCGCCGCTCTTGTTGCAGAATTAAAAAAAAAAGATGGAGGAGGACGCCGCCGCTCTTGTTGCAGAAGATGGAGGACGGCGACGGACGCTGGGTGAGTGGCGGCGGGGGGCGGGCGCTGCGTCGCGTGTGGTAGCGGGCGGCCACCGAAGTGCCGCGACGGACGCCGGCGGACGGTGGGGGCGGCTGGGGAGGAAGGGCTGAAATTATATTTGGAGGAGGAGAATGAAGAATTAGGGTTTTAAATGAGGGAGAAGAATGAAAATTAGGGTTTTTAAGGGGTGTGTATTTATCTTATAGAATTTTAAGAGAAAGGGGTATAATAGGTAATTTAGGGAGAGTATATCTATCTTAAGCGTATTTTAAGGGGAGTACATGTATCGGGGGAGTGTATTAAACAAAGCTGGAGGGGTATATACCCCAACCCTTTCTTATATTGATCAACGAAAAACAATAAATAATGGTTTTTGGAAACGTGCTGCTTTCATATTTACGACTTTCTCTCTTATATTGATCAACGAAAAACAATAAATAATGGTTTTTGGAAACGTGCTGCTTTCATATTTACGACTTTTTATCTTGTAATTTCCACTTTGTCAGTTGATGACTTGATGGGTTTGACAAAAACTTTCATGTGTGTTTTTTTTTTTATCAAGTACTCCCTCCGTTCCGGAGGAACTTGCACCCTTGTAATGGCACACATTTTAAGAAATGTGTAAGAAAAGGTGTAATAATTGATGTTTTGAGGGGTAGTTTTGTAAACTTTTATGAATAAAGTAAAGTAAAAAGTAGATTGAGTGTGGAAAAGTAATGGCATATGGGTAAATATGAGTATATTTCAAGGGTGAGGGTTGTGAAGATATTTCCTTTTATGGAGTGTGCAAATTGGTATGGGACATCCATATATGGAAAGTGTGCAAATTCCTATGGGACGGAGGGAGTATCACTTTTACACATTTGAGCTATCATTATTTAAAAATATTTTAAACAACAATAGTTCATATATACTACTCCCTCCGTCCCGGGATAACTTGCATAGTTTGACCGACACGTTGTTTAAGAAAAGTGGATTTAGTGGTTGATGATGTAAGATAAATGAGAGGTATTTAGGTAATTTGGCGATGTGTAAAGTGGATTTGATGATGTGTAAAGTGAAATGTATGGAAAAAAGGAGTGGCAAATTTGAAAATAAAATAATGTTGTGAGGTTATTAATTTTGTGGGGTATTTCCATATTAAGATTGTGCAAGTAATTTTGGGACGTTCTAATAAGAAAAGTGTGCAAATAATCACGGGACGGAGGGAGTATATAATAACTTTTGAGAACTAGAGTTCACGTGAACTCATTTAACACAAGTAATATAAGTAACTTTTAATAGAGATTTTATTTGAAATATACATGTATATTTTAAATAATAATAATAAAAAATAACACATTCATTGTTATGCATGTTCATATGCATAACAATATGACGCTAAAAAAAGTGTTCGCGCAATTACAATCATATAAGTAATTCCTAATAGAGTTCTTATTTAAAATATACATTCATATTATAAATATAAAATTAATACTCGGTATATATTAATAATAACTCTTCTATCCGTATTTATTGTTATAATATTATAATAGTAACAATAATAACTTGAGAAATTCCATATTTACATTACATTAATTTTTTTGTAATTGATTATTTATATGTCATTTCATTCAATCGTTATCAATTATGTAAATAAATAAATGATTATCGTTAATAGTATGATATATATTATGGTTAATAGTATGATACGTATATTAAGTATTAACATTTTATCAATCCCCTTTTCTTGTCGTGGACTTGTTCAATCATCCTCGTTTAATTTATATTATATTATACAAAACATTATCATTCACGATACTAATTAACCACTCTAAATCGTGAATTATTTATAGATTATAGGTTATAGATATCAATTATCAATATATGATGATAAGGGTCATATTCACTCAATTTATACCAAATGTAATATCCACATCATTTTAGTTCCTAGTTACCATCATATGTCTATTTATGACATTTAAGTTTCGCCAACATGGAAGAAACATCTCTATTTTCCCTCCCCACCCCCAAAGATTTTTTTTATAATAAAAGAAAATAACCATGCAAATATTTCATGTTTAATAAATTAACGGTTGGGATGTTTAAATTCGGAAGACCAAAAAAAAAGATCGAACCACATGTAAAAACAAAAGGTTTGGAAATCAAAATTACCCAAAAACTAACTCAATTAATTGTACTATATATTATATAAATTGGTTCTGTTTTCGATTGTGATGTGAGCTAAATTAACTTTTCTTAATCTCCATCTCCGCCCATGAATTTGGCTAGTACCCTTGGGCTTGCAAGAAACCACGTTAGAGGAGGAGCTGCGGAAGGACTCAAACGTCATTTCATAGTAATTTTATAGGGTAGAAAATCATGAAAATATATAAGAGAAGAAGATATGAAGAAGATGTAAGATAAAAATGTACCAAATGAGTTTGAGGTTAATTTAGGAAAAAATTGTAATTAATTTGTATTGAAAAATGCAAAACATCATATAATTTGCAAAGAAAATGAAAGGTTAAAACGTCATATATTTATTTTATAAATAGGAAGGAGTACATGTTACATATCTAGGGGTATAAAGGTCAATTTAGCGCAATTAAGACACTATTGAAACTAATTAGGGCTCCTTTGAGCTAGGTTGAGTCGGTAATGAATTATCTATTTAGTATGAACTATAACTGAATTTAAACTGAGTCGATTTCTATTATAGAGTTCAATCGTATTTATTTTAGAGGTGGGTCATGCTTTGCTCTGAAGTCGAGACACACTCAATTATTCGTACTTTGACATGGGTTGGGCTTGATCTAATAAATTCACTCCTAACCTGACCCACATCAATTTGAAAGTAATTGTAATCGACTTGTTAAACAAAAAATAAACCAAACAAATTGATTGAGTATACACCTAGAGCATGTTTGCTTCATGGGTTTAGGGGGGTTTAGTGATGGGGTTTGATATGTAAACTCATCTTCTCCCATGTTTGGTTTCTCATAACTTTAAACACCTTGACCCGAGTTTATAATTTGACCCGGTTTTTATAAACTAGATTCCATGGGTTTAGACAACCTAGCCTCCCCTTGGGCTTATCTAGCCTCTCCCTTGGGTTTATCTAGTCAACCCACCACACCTAAACCCATTTTATCCCAACCTATAAAACAAACATGCCCCTACTGTGAAGAATAACAACAAATACAACAAATGATAGTATTAGTTAGAGTAGTTGTTTTAGTTATAACTTCTATTTACTCGTTGTAACTTCCATATTGTAAACTTCCCTCTATATAAAAGGAGGGATGTAAATCATTCTGATCATGTAATTCTTTTTTAATTCATTCAATATCATTATCTATATTTCTAAATTATCTCAATATACACTCTATTTAATTCCTTGTTATGAAATTTCACCTACGTATATAACTATGTTCATTTATTTCTTATTGCATGAGCCCCATGCGAACTCATGATTACCCAAATATTTTTAGGTGAATTTGACTAGAAATTCTTGAATATGGATGAGAATGAGTATAGAGTAATTATAGTGGTTAATAAAAATAAAATAATTACATATCTCGCCTCCTATAACCTTTATGCCGCAACCAAAAACTTTTATTTTGTCCCATTTAATTTTTTTCAAATTAGAAAACATTAATGATGTATCCACAGACAATCATTCCTCCAACACATTAGAGGAAAAAATATATTCTCACCAAGTGCCGCTTTAGATTAATTAACTCCATGATGATGCATAATCTTACTTGTGTATGCTATGCATGCTATCACACGATCAGTTTCCATAATTGGTACAAGAATTTTAGGCACTTAATTATATCCTAACTATGCAATCAATTTGTACTCCTCCGTCCGTCTATAAATTTTTCAATATTTTTTGAAACATATCGGTACGTGTACAAGAAAAATGTATATAAGATATATATAATAATGAAAAGACAGTTTGGTTTTGGAACAAATGAGCAAATTAAAATATGAACCCCCCTGAAATGTTGAGTGGATGTTCAAAGAACACAGTGTTCATTTATGTCACTTGATGTTTTTGTAACAAATTCTGCACATTTAATGAGAAAAAGAGACTATATGTTCCAACTGCACATACCAAAAGATTGAGTTTTGTGGTTGAAGGCGTGGACATTAAAGTTTGTGGCTACATTTCATAATTGTTTGTATGATTTTTTTATTTTTTTTTCAAATATGTATTGAGATTTCTAATTTTTGCTTGTGAAGTTGCTTTCATGATCAGAGTGTCCAAAAAGGCTGAAAGCAATGAATAATATAGATTCTTTTTACAATGGAAAGTGCAACAACTAGTTGAAAATGCACACTAAATTAATAATTACTCTCCCGTTCCTCTTAAAAAATGTTTACATTTATTTTTTAAACCAAAAAAAATAAAAAAATATAATGTATATAAAATGTGTAGCGGTAGTTGGGAACTTAAAATGCGTTAATGTACTGGGATTGATGCTGACAAAATGTGTTGTTCTGTAAAAAAAAAAATGATACGCAAAATATTAATGACGATGATATTCTTTTAATTTAATCGGGGAGTAATATTATTCATTCCGTTTTAAAAATATTATTGCTTTTAATTTCAAATCTTGTTTCATAAAAAATGTTACTTTTGCTATTTTACCACATATCTACCTAACTACCCCTATGTAATTTCTATACTTTTTATTTTTATTGAAAATATATTAATGTATTCCTATTTTTTCTCTCTCTCAACAGGTTAGCAAACATTCTCTTTCTTTATTAATTTTTTTGTCTTGATACATACCCGTGGCCGTGGATAACAACTAAAGGGAAGAGGAGGGAAGAGAGAGTGAAAAATAAAACTGAGGTAAGGAAAGTAAAAAGATAAAGGAAAGACAAATATTAATAAAAAGTAAATGTGTCAAAAAAAAAAAGTATATTATTAATTTTATACAAAATAACAAAAAATGACAATCTTTTTAAAATAGAGGAAGCATTTTATTATTTATATTTTATTTTTGATGTCCCATTAATTGTACTTGATAAATATAATAATGGACCATTCTATATGGATATGGACAATATGAATTACTATTATTACTCTCTATGTCCTGTAAAATTTTGCTCATGTCTTTTTATACATGTTTTTTAAAAAAATCATATTTTAATTATAAAAAATACATGTAAAATAACGAGTAAAGAATATTGTTGGTAGATACTCAATTATGTTAATAAAGTAAAAAAAATACTTAAAAGTTAATTATTTAAATAGAATAAATATATAGTTTGTGAACCTAAAAATTTGTCTCAGCAAAATTTTATAGGACGGAGGGAGTATTACTTTTTGAAAAAATGGACTGGGACCCTTCTGGGTCTCGAGACCCAAAGAGTGTCAAAGGGTCCAAGCCCACGTCTATACAGATTTATTGAGAAGCGGGTCAAGGTCCATCCGTGAAAGTTCCATGAAATCTGAATACAAAGGGTCTTTGATCTATCTTCTTATTATCAGAGCTAAAGAGTTGGTGGAAAAAATCGTAGAATATTTGAATAGAGGAGAAAATCCATTGACTAGGTCAGAGGCGAGAGGGTCGTGAGATTTTCGGAATAAGTTGTTAAGGAGAGATAAGGAAGAGACGATAATCCCTGCCCATGGTACATTTTAATATACAAATTCAATATTATTCTATACATGATTACATAGAAGCACACACTATTATTCTGCATATACATTTGCATACCTGAAAACGCAAGCTTTCACATGAGATTCTCGACCGAAGAACATACATTTCACTCGTGTTCACACACCATATTGAACATCCTATTGCACTGAAGGAGATCATTCTCACTTGTGATTGTGATTGAGTGTTCTCCAAATTACCCTTGACATTGCTGATTTTTTAACTTGAGCGTCAGAGTTCCACAGTAAAGATCTCTTTGACATATTTTGCAGGTATCAGAGTTTAAATCAGACAAGAACAATATCGTATATTGTTTCTAACCGGTTGATTGATGTCAGTTCCATAATTTCATTTTGTGTTGAATTTGGATTTGGTTAGAAACAACACACACACACACACATATATATATATATATTAAGGAAAATATTGGTATTAAGAGAAATATTGTATAAAGTTAATATTGTTGTTGTATTTTTAGATTAAACTCGTTGATTTATTCTCTTTGATTTGATTTTCCATAATTGTGGAGATCTTGTTGTAATCCCCAAGATGTTGTTGTAATCCCCAAGTATATATTAGTGGAATTCTCTTAGAGCCGACAATTTGGGCCCGACCCGATGGGCCGGCCCGGCCAACCCGAAGCCCAGTATGGGCTGGGCTCTAAAATTATAGGCCCATATAAAACTGGGCCTATTTGGCCCGACCCGATAGGTCCGATGGGCCTAATGGGCTAGGCTGATTTTGGCCCGGCGGCCCATGGGCAGCCCCTTTGGCCCGATCAATTTTTTTTATGGTAAATAAACAATTAAAATTATTACAATACTCTATACTTAAATATTATTATTATGTTATTGATTTTATTTTGACTTTAAAATTTGAACTTATGAATTATTTATAATTATATTTGAACTTGATATATAGTGTAATGTTATACTCCGTACTAGTTATGTCCGTTTATAAATTATGTATAATTAATGGAGTATATTAGTAATGTATATTTTTAATTGTAATTATTTGTATAAATAAAAAATATATGTGAGAATGTGATCAATACATAATAAATTTATATATACTGAGTATAGTTTTTGCTAGAAATATTTTTTTTATCTCATGGGGTGGGACTTGCAGTGTACATTAATGCAATAATGGTTATGATCGTTTATAAATTATGTGTAGTTACTAGTTACTCCCTTCATCCACCAAATGTAATCCCATAGAGGGTGGACACAAGTTTTAAGAAAAAGGTAGGTCTATTGTGAATAAAGTGATTGTTTGTGAATAAAGTTGATGGCAAATTGGGTAATTAAGTGATGGTTGGGGGTGATGGTTTCCATAGTGTATGAAACTACATTTAGTGGACAAAGAATATGAGGCAAATGAGACTACATTTCATGGACGGAGGGAGTAATATATAATTTTTGCAAGATTTTTTAAAAAAAAAAAAAAATTATGTAATGGGCTGGGCTGGCCCGCTAGCCCAGTAGCCCAGATGGGCTAGGCTGGGCTCCAATTTTATAGGCCCGACTAGTTCATGGGCCGGCCCGGCCTAGTCCACGAACATCACTTGGCCCGATGGGCTGGGCTGGGTTGGGCCGGGCGGCCCGATTTGCCAGTTCTATTCTCTAATCATCAATTAAGGGTGATCTCATATCATTCTCACATGGTATCAACCTAATACACTGAAACCCTTCTCTTTCCCTCCCTATTTTTCCAAACCCTAATTTCTCTTCTGCCGCTTTTCTTCTCTTCGTTCTTCTCCTTGCCGCGATCTATACTCGCCGCCATCTATCCTCATGGCCACTCCAACCGCTACGGCTGTTGCCTCCACCACCGCCATGATTCATCTTGTCCCTATTAAATTGTCCTCCTCCACGTATCTTATGTGGAAGTGCCAATTTCTCTCCATGACTGCCACTTATGAGTTGCTTGATATCGTAAACAGCACCTCTGTCGCACCGTCGAAGACCACCACTAATGCTTCTGGTACTAAAGCTTCCAATCCCGCTTATGCCGCGTGGACCCTTCGTGATCAGAAACTGCTCGGAGTCCTATTCGATAACCCTCGAGCCTGAGGCCATGGCAGAGGTTCTGGACTGCAAGACGTCTCGCACAGCCTGACTCTCCCTCGAGTCCGTTTTTTCAAATGCCTCCACCGCTCGTGCTAATCAACTCCGGGAGCAATTGCTCTCACTGCGCCGTGAGTCCCTCTCTGTTTCTGATTATGACAAGAATTTTAAATCTTTGTGCAATCAGTTATCTGCTATAGAGAAGCCTGTTGATGAGGGAGATAAGAGTCATTGGTTCCATTGGGGTCTCGGTTCGTTGTCTGCCAATTTCGCGGATACTCAGATGGCTATGTCACCTGTCCCTCCTTTCCGCGACATCCTGCATCAATGACTTGTTCGTATTTTTAGATAAGTTTTTCCCAAGTATATTTTCGTTCCAAGGACTTAATTGAGTGTCAATGAATCCCTAAAGTTGCAAGTTATCATGCTATTGTAGTAACTAAGCTTGTTTGTTTGGAATTTCGGGAATAAGAACAAAGATATTAAACTAAATTAACTAAAGTAATAAGTAACAGTGACTAGAAATAATGAACTAACTAACTTTCGTTTGGAAAGTGCAAGAGAAGTGTATTGCCTCGGGTGTTTCCGTTTTGTTAGAAATTAATGAACTCGTGAACCAATTACATGAATTAGATATGAATTCGGATTAAGCTAAAGGCTATCACATAAGTGTGCAAACCCCCTTGAAAGGCATAGGCGAACATCGTGCATTGATTAGCAATTATAGGATCTAACCAAATACCATAAGCTCCTAGGATAGTGTTTCATAAGCACTTTCAACACGGTTACTAATGCTTATGAAATGCCCTCTCACCAAACTCCTAGACGACCTCTATTCGTTTAGTGTCTAAAGTTGTCGGTCTAGCCATTAACCTCCTCTCGGTTAGCTAATTACTAATTAACTTCTATTCAATTGACCAAAGCTCACACTCACACCCCAATCATGCAAACCCAACTCTCGTTGCAATCAACACAATCGAAAATGCTAGCTAATAGGGTTGATCAATCAAATGAATCAAACAAAATACAACTCTAGAAACATTTACACCCAAATCCTAAGTGAATCATGCAATTACTTCACAATTACACTAAATTCCCATCAAAACATCCACACCCAAGGCAATTGAGGATTAGCCCATGGTTCTAGAAGAGAATCCCATGGCTACAACACAAAATAACATAAAGCCCATGCTAATTAATAGAGAAATTGCAATGTAGAAAGTAATTACCAAATTGAAACTTAAAATTGAGAGATATCACCTTGATGATGGATTTGTAGCTACAATATGATGAAATAAGCAAAGTCCGATGATAATCGTAGCTTGATTCTAAGTAATAACCACTATTCTATCTAATTTAATGAAGAATCTAAACTAAAAATGAAGAACACCTACAACTATGTGAATGTGTGTGAGAAATTCCTTGTAAAAGGAGTAAGACTCTCTTTTAAAACTCAAATTTGATCTATTTATAGTTGGGGTAGAAGTCTTGAATTAATTTTGCAATTAGGCCCTTGAAATATGGAGAAAATGGGCCAAAAACCCCGAAAATGGGTCCACCCGGCCGGGTGGGTAAGTGGCGTGGCCGGGCGAACCAGTTGGATGCGCGAAATGGGCTGGAACAGGTGGCCCGGCCGGGCGGAACTTTCGTAAGTTGAAATTTGCAAAAATATGCGCAGTGGGTGAACTTAACAAAAAGTTGGGTGCAGATAATGTGGCCCGGTCGGGCGGGCTGGTTGGGCGGGTCGGCCCGGTCGGGCGGATGCTTCGGCCCAACTTCCGTCCTCCGTCTTCATCCCTTCATATCTCGAGCTTCCGACCTCCGATTGACTTGATTCTTTTTTCCATTCCACTCCATTTTTCGAGACGAATCCAATTGTGCAATCCTCTCTTCAGTCCAGTGAGTGCAAATAATGATTGAACACTCGTTTTTGCGATTTTAATGCCTAATTCACATCGTATTCCTACAAAACGAGCTCAAACGCCTTTCTCAATCAAATGAAGCATATTAGTGTGAAAATGCATGAAAATCCCTCAAAGTTTATCACTAAAACACATGAAATCTTATGCAATTTACAACCGAATCAATCAAGCTATCCAATTTGACCTCATGACTAAGGCCATGGAAGGGGCGCAACCTTCTCAGTCTGCCTTCGTTGCATCTGGTTCGGATGGTAATGGCTCGGGAAACTCTATAAACTCACGCCAACAACACTATTCCGACAACACTCGCAACTACTCCGGTAACAACCGCAACCAGAATGGTGCTGGTCGTGGGGGTTGCAGGCCGCCTCGTTGTCAATTGTGTTGGAGGGAGCACTACACCGACAAGTGTCCCCAATACATTACTCTTCAGTCCCGTGCTTCCAACAGCCATTCTCGGATTCCAGATCCTTCGGCCCATCTTGCCCATGCCTTCCGTGCCACTTGCAACGTCACAAATGCCAATTCGACTCCTGATTGGTATGTGGATTCTGGAGCTTCTGCCCATATAACGTCTCAACCGTCTGCTCTTAATTCGTTTGCACCCTATTCTGGTAATAGTTCAGTCGTAGTTGGTAATATAAATTCTCTTTCGATTTCACATATTGGTTCTGCTTGTCTTTCTCCTGATGTTAATTTATTAGATGTGTTGGTGGTTCCTCATATTACTAAGAACCTACTATCCATTAGCAAGCTGACGTCGGATTATAATGTTGATGTTGTGTTTTCTGACGAAAATTTTGTCATTCAGAATCGGTTGACAAAGGCAGTTCTGGCTCAGGGCAGATGTGAACAAGGTCTTTAAATTTTGGAGAGGGGTAGCTCGGCTTTGGTTGCTGCGTTGAGATCCAAAGATTTACGAGCTAATTTTGAATTATGGCACTTACGCCTTGGACATGTGTCTTTTTCTACTATTTCTTTGCTAAATAAATTGGGATATTTATATGTAACTTCCTTGTTACCAAAACCTTCTATTTGTTCGCCCTGCCAGTTGGCCAAGAGCAAGAAATTACCATTTTCTTTGAATGATAAACGTGCTGATAATATCCTTGATTTGGTGCATTGTGATTTGTGGGGTCCTGCTCCGATTACTTCATGTGTTGGTTATCGATATTATGTTGTGTTTATTGACGATTATTCTCGTTTCTCGTGGTTATATCCTATGCGTGCGAAGTCTGAGTTTTGTGATGTGTTTTTGCGCTTTCATGCCTTTGCTTGTAATCAATTCTCGACAACTATGAAGGTTTTTCAGTCTGATGGTGGAACTGAGTTTGTGAACACTCGTGTTAATTCCTTCATGACTGAGCATGACATTCTTCATCGCATCTCTTGCCCACATACTCCACAGCAAAATGGATGGGATGAACGTAAGCATATACATATTACTGAAACATGACTCTCTATGCTCTTTCATGCCTTTGGCCCAGCTTCACTATGGTTTGATGTGTTTGCCACAGCAGTGTATGTCATAAATCGACTCCCCTCTTCTGTTTTGGATAACAAATCGCCTTATGAGCTGCTTTTTCACTCTGCACCTAATTATGCAATATTCAAGCCGTTTGGTTGTAGGGTTTTCCCTTATCTTTGAAATTATGCAGCCAACAAGTTGTCCCCACGCAGTCGACCTTGCATTTTTTTTGGGATACAACAGTGCACACAAAGGGTTTAGGTGTTACGATCCTGTTTCCGCTAAGGTGTTACGATCCTGTTGCCCGCTCTAGTTGTGAGTCTGAGTGTCGAGCTTTGGCTAATTCCGCCTCTGAAGTTGTTTGACTCACCAACTTGCTTCGTGAACTTCGTCAACTTCCTCCATATCGGTCAGTCCTTTTGTGTGACAATCGCAATGCTCTCTTCCTCAGCCAAAATCATGTTGCTCATAAACGTGCCAAGCATATTGACATCGACAACCATTTCGTTCGTGAGCTTGTATCTACTGGTCGGTTGCACACTCAATATGTTCCAACACATCTTCAGTTAGCTGACATTTTTACCAAGAGTCTTCCATGTCCTCTTTTGAATTTTTACGCTCCAAGCTTTGCGTTTGTCTTCATCCCATGCAATGCTTGACGGGGGAGGGGGGTATTAAGGGAAATATTGGTATTAAGTTAGGGAAATATTTTATAAAGTCAATATTGTTGTATTTTTAGATTAGACTCGTTGATTTATTCTCTTTGATTTGATTTCCCGTAATTGTGGGGATCTTGTTGTAATCCCCAAATAATCTCAAGTATATATTAGTGGAATTGTTTAATCACCAATTAAGGGTGATCTCATTCTCACAATATATATATATATATATATCAACCAATGAAATGGATAATATAATATACAAAAGAAAATAGATATATTTTTTTAATTCTATATATAGAAAAGTAATTAAAAATCGAAAATGAATTTCGAGATGAGAAGTTGAAACCATTTGCATTTGTCAAATGTGGCCCTCACTTTAATCTTTGTGAAAATTCAAAGGAAAAAATATTTAATGAGCATTTATTTGCAAGCAATACTAAATATAAGTCTATAATACGTTTCTCTGTCTTAAATTAAGTGTCTAACTAAGTTATTAATCTTTATTTTTTTGAAGACTCCACGGATGCTTTCTAACTTTTTTACTTCCTATCTCTTTTATGTTCATATTCTTTTTTACCTCAATTTAGTACTATTACAAATAATAAATGAAACAGGATAGAGGGAATCTAATAAGGTTGTTAATAACTTTTGGACCGCGCTAAACATAAGTAATAAAAAAGGGGAATGCTGATTGATTATACAAAAAGTCTAAATTGAAAATATTGAAAAACACATTTAGTAAAAAATTGTAATTAAACTTATAGTTATTTACCAAATTAAATTGATCAAATTTAATGGATTTGTATAATTCATTTTTATTTAAAAAAAAAATCTGGTATACGATAGCCAAGTGAAAAACTAAATTGTCTAATAAACAACGTTGTTCGTGTAGTTATGGTCTCTGAAAGAATTTTGTCTCATCTAAAAGTTCGAACTTTTAGAGAGGTGGAGAATTAATTCTTATATATTAATTCCTAACACTCCCCTCACTCGTGGGTCGGATGATACCATGAAAGAATTCCGTCTCATCTAAAAGTTCGAACTTGTAGAGAGGTGGTAAATTAATTCTTGTATATTAATTCCTAACCGTTTCAAATCAGTAATTTTTTTTTGTCACTTTATACGTTTCATCAAATGTTTAATTTTTTTTGTTTTGTTTTGTTTTGTTTAGCATGTGGATTGATAATTACAAGTCCTTAGTTGGTTCAATTTTACACATATGATCATTCATTCCGAGTGATTGAACATCACTCGAGGAGTCAAGATTCAAGAGGATAGGTGATACTTGTGGAGTTTCACACAATAGTATCATATATTTCAATAATATTTTTTACCATATTCAATTTAAAATTATACTAGTATTAGTTTTCTTCAGTATATATCAGAAATGAAGTTTTATTAATAAAAGTACATAGTGGTATAACGAATACCCAGCCAACAGAGTACAAGTTACATAATTAACAATTTAACACTCATAATTATTTTGGGGTTATCGTGTCAATCGACAACTGAAAAATTACAGAACTTCGATTTTTATTAAAAAATCAACTCCTTGAGCTTTTCAATCACTTTGTCAAGAACAAACTTCATGCGCCTAGAGATCAACCCACTAATCCATTATCAAGTCAAACAATTAATGTATATGCTCAAATATCAACAATGATCTATGAGAGAGAATTGATATATAATCACCATTAGATTGGTGAGAGGAAAAACTTGAACGAGCCGGTTTGTGTCTAAGCATCTCGAGGAGACCAGTTCACACACAAAGTGACAGACAATGTCAATATGCTTTGCTCGTTTGTGTGCAATCGAATTTTGAAAGAAAAATAAGACGCTCTTGTTGTCACATTGGAGTAAAGGATGACGAGACGACAATGCACCTAATTCCCAAAGTAACTGTGTAACTCAAACAATTTAATTTCTTGTGCAGCGTTTGCCAAAACCCGATATTCAAATTCACAGCTTGAACGAGCTACAATCGGTTGTTTCTAGGCACTCCAAGAAATCAAATTTCCTCCCAAGTATATAGAGCACATTTGTGGAGCGACGTGTCTCAACACATTGACCCCAATCGGCATCTTAGTAACCAATAATGGAGAATCATAGTAATGTGTGAAGGATAAATCAAATTTGACAGTGTTTGCATGTATCACAAGATACGCTTAACAACCGAGAAGTACTGAACCACAACTGGAGACTGAATGCACTAACTGTCGACTACATGGTTAACTGCATAGGAAAGATTTGGGGGGGGTGATGAAGGTATTAGAGAGCCCAACAACGAAAATTGAAACCTGAATGTTCGAGAATAAATAAAAAACGTACGTATAAAAAAAATTGTCTCATTTAAAAATTCAAACTTGTGAAGAAATTTATAAAATCAATTTATTTATATTAATTTTATAATACCACGTCATCCGTGTTAACACTCCATCCAAATATCACGAGAAGTTGTGCATTCCAAGGCTAGATGACGAGCCGTTTCGAGCTGTATGCCCCCGCACAAGGCACAACTAAGGTCGTTGTTCGCGTATAACACACCTCTCTTTTGCAAGTTATTAGTGACATCAAAATTGTATCAATAAAAAATTAAATCGGATCAAAACAACTCAAAGTACTATACTACTATTAATGTAACATTAAAATAAAAAAATTAAAAAAAAATAAACTAAAGATCCCACTATTTGAGAGTATTTCCCAACGGATTCGGACATTAACTGGCATGCACCGTACCTGACGTTAAACTCTTGTTTCTATCCCTATAATCTATGCTTATTTTATTATTTATATACTTAAATCTTTTAATCCATTTTATTTTCTGCTAATCTAATTAGACGTAAAAAATTACAAAGTACGTATTTCGAGGTTCACTACATATCCAGGTTCCCTAATTGAGAAACAATTATATTTAATATTTTACAAATAAAAAAAATAACACATACAGTACTTGAAATCTAGTTTTTCAGCTTCTTCTTTAAATAGAAGAATATTGCATTTAAAATATTACACATAAATTATTATCTCTCTTATGGTTTTAAAAAAAAACCTATTTGTGTAGTTTTAACATTTCCATTGTTTTTATGAAAAAATGACAAAAAATACTTTGAAATATTAATTGAAAATAATTGTAATAGAAATGTTATTTTTAAGTAAGAAAAGACAGCAATGAAAGATGAATGAACAGCTTTTGTTTGCTTTAGCGCATGAAAGACGGAGGGAGGCTGGTGGTGGGCCTCACAGACAACTGCTATTGCCACCCGTTACCTATACATTCATGATTCTGTATGTATATATCTTCATTACCTATTTTTAGTATATATAAATTGCTAATTTAATTTAGTATATAACCTACCTGTTTGTGTTTGGTAGGCCGGCTTTTTCTACAAAGACGATGATTACGAAGAAAGACGAAGTGGAATTTTTATATATGCACAAAGGTGGGATCATTTGACAGACTGTTACAAGTTGTTAATTTAAATGTATAAAATTATACTATGTTTTATAATAAAAAGAATGTTTACGCTTTCTTGATTTTGATAATTTATGACAACTTTATCGTGCTGGAAAAAGTTAAAGGATTTCTTTTACGAATAAAACGTTCGAATATGAAATTGAAGTTCATATCGATGAAAGTGCCGTTAATTTCGACTACTTTCGTACTTCTTCTTGTGTTTTAATATTGTTAATACACTATATAATTATGTTAATTAATTACTGGTAAATATTATTAAGAGATGTTTAATAAACAATATAACCTAACATTCTTATTAATTTTTTACTGGAGTATATTTTATTTACAAAGAACTGTCGCTTTCAAAAATATATAAATATATTAATCATACTAGCCAAAATATTTCAATCGAAAATAATGAAAACGAGGGGATTTGAATCCGTGGAGTATAATATTTAGCATGCAATATTAGTAAAAATTAAAAAGAATATTAAAAAAATTGTAAATTTTATACGGATCAAATCAAGTTAAATGAATTTTTCCACAAAAATCGCACAAAATCAAATAGAAAAGCACGCTCCCACGTTTATGTTACTTTTTTTTAAAGTAATATTACAAAAACAAATATGTTTTATATATTGTAAAAAATAAAATAACACAAACTTATTTTTACAATTACACATGTTTGTCATTAGGCAAATACTTGTGTGTAACATGTATGTTGTAATTAGTACTACTTGATCCAATTTTTTAAATGGTTAATATTCCCCATTAGTTATAATAAATACAATATAATATTAGTTCAAATAGAATATAGCATTAGTTCAAATACAAGATAGTATTAACTCACATATTGTATAATATTAGTTCAAATATTAAATAGAAATAAGTTACATGTATGTAACTTGTACAGGAGTGCGACCCTTATCTATAGTAACACAGTTTTTCAAAGTCTTACATTTGTTACTATATGAATACAATTGTATTACTTTTCGGATAAAATCAATAAAAATGTAAAAGAGACTATAAAATATATTAAATCTTAATACTCAAAACCTTTAATAATCACACTGAAATGTAAATTCAACAAGTAAAAACACACAAATTTAATGAACGAGAAGAATCTATCATTAAAAAAAAAAAAGGAAGAAAGAAAGAAAATGGAGAAAGTGAAAAACATCACACAAAATTAAATTCTTGCAATATTGCATATAAATTCACTTGTAGACATGTAAAATTTTCGTTTGAGAAATTATTTTTTTCCTGATCATTATCTTCTTCTGTATGATCAACAGTGGCCCTAAATTAAGATGTGCACAAAGTCCACAAAATTTCATTTTCGATCTCGATTATTAATTTAGTAAATTACACGGGATGTTAGCTTATATATTAATTGATTCATGAAATGGACAGGCTCGTGTGAAGAAATAGAAAGCCTTATCTAGTAAAGACTTACTGAATTATAGTGTGTGTCATCATTTATTTCTCTAGAAGATATTTACCAATAAGTTTCTCACAATAATATAATTATATTATGAGATAATTGTATAAAATTATACACATATACAAGTTGCTTATTGGATTTGGCTTGATATTGCATGCACTATATTTTTTCATATCACGACAAAGTTCCCTTTAGTGTGGGTGAATTATTAATTCAGAATTCTCATAGTATAAATCTTAACCAAACTATATATAACCTATTTTGTCTTGAATAGGTCGTCATAAAAATAATACTTTAATTTTTGTTTTTTGCAAACTATATTTTTATATTTGTATTTTCAAAATATTACGTTTCCGCTTAATTTCTTTACTTCGTCGCGCATGAATATATTTTGCAATATGATTTCACAAGAGGGATATCTCTAATAATTAATGTCTGAACTCTGAAAACTGGGGCATTATATACTTCAAAAAAAAAAAAAAAAAACTGGAGTGTTATATAAGAAAATAAATAAATTTAAACCATAAAAAATATGTATATTGAGTAACTCATACTTTTTTTTTTTTATAGAAGTAACTCATACCTATTCTCACACAAACAACAATATAACGGTTCACAAATTTTTGTTTTTACGTAACGTACGTGAACAACACATGGGAGAACCATAGAAAATATATGTACTAAAATTATATTTATCCGATGGATATAATATTATGAATTCAACAAGAAATACTCATACTCATATTTTGAATATTCGTGAAATGTGTTGTGATTTCTCAAATAAATTTCCTTTAGGTTTTTAAATTTTTTTTTTTTTTTATTTAATTCATAGGGTTGGTATGCTATGGACTCGAGTGCATGTTGCACTTTTTAGTTTTACTGACTTACACTTTTTGATAAATGGTGTTGCACTTTTCAATTATTAAACTGTATAATAATATTTTTAGTTATAGTGACTTACACTTTTTAGTAATATTATGTTGTACTTTTCAATTTAATAACTTACACTTTTTTTTAGACTAGGGTGCACAACATGTAAACTAACATTCATATTCTTATAGTGCGGGTCTCCTTACCATTCATATTCTTGTGCGGGTCTCCTTACTGTAATACAGCTGTCCTACTTAATATTAAAAAAACATGCATCAAATCGAGTTTATTACAAAAATAAAATTAAAGGAAATTTGAGTTCACAATTTTTTTTACTGTACCAAATAATATAAGAGTAAATAATACTATAACGACATGATTTGTACGAAAGAATGAAGTAGAAATGGAATGTGCATTTTTAATTATATTTCTAATTCTATGATTGGTAAGTTTTATTGTATTGAATATATACTCATTCTATATGGAATAAATATTCCCAAAAAATTAAGAATAGTGATTCTTTCCCTCCCCTAGTTTAATGTATTCCATTCCTTGATAAAAGATTATTTAAGGATATTTTTAATTATTATGACTAATTTATATTCATTAAGTTTTTAAATTTAAAAAAATTGTAGTTGGTTTATTTATTAATTAAAATTATTTAACAACTAATTATAAATTGAAGCTAAACAATAACTTTATAATAAAATATGAAATAATTTACATAGAAGAATATGTAAAAAATAATGATCCGTAGAAATTTTAAATTTTGCGAAATTATTAAAAATTTACATAATTTTTAATTAATTTATACAATATATTTTTAAAAATAATAATTGTTTAAAGATAATTTAGTCATTTAAGATAAATTTTAAAAATTTCTTAGGTTTCATTGTAGCATATCAATCATGAGATTAAAATTACATAAGAATATCTTTTTCATTCCTTTCGCATACCAATCATAAAAATTACCATTCTTATTTAATTCCTTTCCCATTATCATTCCATTCTTGAATTCATTTTTTTTTTTTTTTATGATAGGAAATTCATTCCATTTTTAAATTCATTCCCTAATATCATTCTATCCTACCAATCATGCGTTATATAAGAAAATAAATAAATTTAAACCATAAAAAAATATGTATATTGAGTAACTCATACCTTTTTTTTTTTTTTTTTTTCACTTTTCAATTATTAAACTGTATAATAATATTTTTAGTTATAGTGACTTACACTTTTTAGTAATATTATGTTGTACTTTTCAATTTAATAACTTACACTTTTCTTTAGATTAGGGGGCACAACATGTAGACTTTACCATTCATATTCTTATAGTGCGGGTCTCCTTACCATTCATATTCTTGCGGGTCTCCTTACTGTAATACAGCTGTCCTACTTAGAGATACAAATCCTAAATAGCAGTAATATGAATAAAACATGCATCAAATCGAGTTTATTACAAAAATAAAATTAAAGGAAATTTGAGTTCACAATTTTTTTACTGTACCAAATAATATAAGAGTAAATAATACTATAACGACATGATTTGTACGAAAGAATGAAGTAGAAATGGAATGTGCATTTTTAATTATATTTCTAATTCTATGATTGGTAAGTTTTATTGTATTGAATATATACTCATTTTATATGGAATAATTATTCCCAAAAAATTAAGAATAGTGATTCTTTCCCTCCTCTAATTTAATGTATTCCATTCCTTGATAAAAGATTATTTAAGGATATTTTTAATTATTATGACTAATTTATATTCATTAAGTTTTTAAATTAAAAAAAATTGTAGTTGGTTTATTTATTAATTAAAATTATTTAACAACTAATTATAAATTGAAGTTAAACAATAACTTTATAATAAAATATGAAATAATTTACATAGAAGAATATGTAAAAAATAATGATCCGTAGAAATTTTAAATTTTGTGAAATTATTAAAAATTTACATAATTTTTAATTAATTTATACAATATATTTTTAAAAATAATAATTGTTTAAAGATAATTTAGTCATTTAAGATAAATTTTAAAAATTTCTTAGGTTTTATTGTTTCATTGTAGCATATCAATCATGAGATTAAAATTACATAAGAATATCTTTTTCATTCCTTTCGCATACCAATCATAAAAATTACCATTCTTATTTTATTCCTTTCCCATTATCATTCCATTCTTGAATTCATTTTTATTTTTTTTTATGATAGGAAATTCATTCCATTTTTGAATTCATTCCATTCAACCCTAATATCATTCCATCCTACCAACGTTAACAAGTTAACAACAATTAGATATCATTTTGGTAAAAATTGAATGAGAGAATCTCAAGAATGATAGTATATCGTTTTGGTAAAAAATCATACCTAATACTATTAATTATTTCAAACTATAAATAAATAACAAAATCGATCACATAAAAGGGAAAAATAATGAAATGAAAACATAGAAGGAAAGTACATTATTGCGCCAACTATTATTATAAAAAAAGTGAGATATTGATTTAGTTGCAGAAAATAAATAATAAATGTAATTTGGCTTGAAGAAAAAGAAGGGTTTGTGTGGTGGGAATGGAGCCCACAACAAGAGTGGTAACGAGCTGGCAAATTCCAAGTCTTTGACAGACTGTTCCTCTCCTCTTCTCTGCATACAAAGACACCCCCTCTCCACTCTCTTCAGAATTCACCTTCACTTTCTCATTCCAATAGCCCTATTTTCTCTCTATCTCAATCCGAATTGCTTTCCAGCAAAAGGGTTTTTCATAAAAATTCAATCTTGGATTTTTCTCATTCGTCGATAAGAGTTTTCTGTTGTCATGGCTGAGGAAACCAAGAAGACGACTCCTGAGGCGACGGAAGAGGTTGTGGTGTCTGACGTTCCGGTGGCGGAGAAGCCCTTGAAGACCGACGTTGTAGAGAAGGACGCCCCACCGCAGCCGGAGCCTGTACCGGAGGCAGAGAAACCGGCGGAGGAGGAAAAAGTTGCTGAATCTGCTTCTTTTAAAGAGGAAAGCAACAAAGTTGATGATCTCGTTGATCCGGAAAAGAAAGCTTTGGATGAATTCAAACTTTTGATTCAGGAGGCTCTCAACAAGCACGAATTCACCGCTCCGCCGAAGGAAGAGGAAGTAGCAAAGCCTGAAGAAAAGAAGGAAGAAGAAGAGAAAAAAGAAGAGGAAAAGGCCGAAGTTTGTGAAACTCCGGCGGAGGTTCCGGTGCCGGAGCCAGTGAAAGAAGCCGTAGTGGTGGAGAAGTGTGAAGAACCCGCGGCGGCGGCAGAGCCCTCAGTACCCATCGTCGAAAAAATCGCAGAAGCAGTGGAAGAAATCAAAGAAACCATAGTAGTCCAAGAAGTGTCCGCCCCTGTTCCACCGCCGTGCGAGGAGCCCATCGCCGCCCCGGCGGAGGAGGAAACAGCTCCGCCGCTAGAGCCGGAGGAGATCTCCATCTGGGGTGTTCCTCTCCTTGCGGACGAAAGAAGCGACGTGATTCTTCTGAAATTCCTGAGGGCAAGAGATTTCAAAGTGAAGGAAGCTCTGGCTATGCTGAAAAGTGTTGTTGCGTGGAGGAAAGAATTCAAAATTGATCAACTTTTGGAAGAAGAAGAAGGTACCACCATTGAAGGGCTCGAAAAGGTTGTGTACATACAGGGGGTGGACAAAGAAGGGCACCCTGTTTGTTACAACGCCTTTGGGGAATTTCAGGATAAAGAATTGTACAACAACACTTTTGCAGATGCTGAAAAGAGGGCTAAATTCCTGAGATGGTATATTCAATTCCTTGAGAAGAGTATCAGGAAACTTGATTTTTCACCTGATGGAATCTGCACAATTGTTCAAGTTACTGATCTCAAGAATTCACCCGGATTGATCTTGTTCAAGAAAGAACTCAGACAAGCTACCAATCAGGCCCTCCAAATCCTCCAGGACAATTACCCTGAATTTGTTGCCAAACAGGTACTTTAATACTCAAAACTTTTTAAATTTCACACATATATTTGATCTTATCTATGTGTTGTGTACTTGGTCTACTATTAGTAGTTTTTATGCCATGAAGTGTGATGATAATTGTACAATATTTGTGTGGGAAATATTGATGTTGATTTTTGGTTGTTGATGTATGTGAAGCTGTTCATCAATGTGCCATGGTGGTATGTGGCTTACAATAGATTGATCAGCCCATTCCTGACTCAAAGAACCAAGAGCAAATTTGTGTTTGCAGGCCCTACTAAGACTGCTGAGACCCTCTTCAAGTCAGTATATTTTTTCATTACATTTATGAATGTTTCAGGATAAGATTGTAATGATTTGTTCTATCTGTATTGTATCAGATACATAGCACCTGAGCAAGTACAAGTTCAATATGGTGGCCTAAGCAAGGAGGGTGAGCAGGAATTCACTGCTTCCGATCCTGCAATCGAGGAAACGATCAAGCCCACATGTAAACACACCGTTGAATTGCCAATAACCGAGGTGATGAATCGTGTGGTCCTAAATGATTCTTGAGTTTAAAATAGGGGGGGATTGATCTAACGTTCGATTTTCTTTTTGCAGGCTTGCACTTTAGTTTGGGAGGCGAGGGTTGTAGGCTGGGAAGTCGCCTACGGGGCGGAGTTTGACCCGAGTGTTGAAGGTGGATACACTTGGATTGTGAACAAGCCGAGGAAAATCGGGGCAAATGACGAACAAGTGATCAGTTGCAGCTTCAAAATCGGTGAAACGGGCAAGGTTGTGCTCACATTTGATAACCAAACTTCTAAGAAGAAGAAGCTTCTTTACAGGTTCAAGACCACCAAGCCCTCTGAATGAAGAATTAAAAATCACATATTCTTTCTTCTTGATTTGTGTTAAAAATCAAAACCTAGTTCTTGTTGATTCTATATTTGTTTGTTTTTTGTTTTTCCTACATTATAAGTTTTGTTGGATTGCTTGGATTCAATTTGGGAATGCAAGGGTGGAAAAGATGGCAATGTAGATGCATAAAAGGGGTTGGAGGATGTATGAATGTGAACAAAAATGTTTGTTATTTATACTTTGATTTTGTAAATTTTGTGTAAAATTTCATATTTATTACATTGTTCTTTACTTCTTTTTAAGGATGTTGATGTCAGAAGTTTGTATTGATCTTCTCCCCCTCTCTCTCGCTTTCTGTCTGGGGCAAGTGGCTATACATTTTGGAAAATGTCGAATCTGTCAAACTCTTATCAAATTTCATTGCTAAATTCCAAATGGCCCTTGCTCAATATTATTTCTTGTGTATCAGAATCTACATACCCTAGATATACATATGGGACCCATATGCTATTGGATTTCGACCAACTCCTGTACAAGAGGGTCATGTGCAGAGATGATACTTAGATCACACACACCCAGACGAGTGTGTGTATGATCTAAGCCTATGCACAGTACCCTTCTGTACAAAAGGTGATTCCAGTGCAAAATATTACTGCAATTTTGAGATCAAGTTTTAAAATTACAAAATTTAAATAAATTAGCCTGCCAACTTGGGACACTTGTGAGGGCAATTGCACAATATTTTGCTTCACCAATTTAGATTCTTGTATTTGATTTATAAATGTATTTCATAGGAAAAATGCCTTTTGGAGATATAGTTCAACACTTAGAAGTATGTATTGTAATGTGCAAACTGAGAATAAATATTAATCAATTACATTATATTGTTTGGTTGAGTAATTTGTAGTACAGTAGTACCTTTTGATCTCAGTACGAATTAATAAAATATAAAATTCAAATCGAACTAGATATCTGTATTCAAGAAAGCTAATGTAACACTAGTCATACTTTAGAAAATATTTTAATCAAATAACAGTAAAATTTCCAATAAAGAAGCAGGCAAATACTATTAAGCACTTTAAACAAAGCAGCATATAGATATGTCCTATGTGGTATCATCAATAGGACATTCTCATGAAACAAAAAAACACCTTTGTTTAAAGTTAAAACAAAGCAAATTGTTGGACTTTGCCGTTGGTAAACACGATAATGAAAACTGATGATTTAAGAAAATAGGAACTTAAATAAGAAAAAACAAATTAAATACTCCACTAATTAAGATTTCTGACAGATATTTCGGAAATTCCTATATTTTTATGAGAAAACATCTGCAAAGAAGCATGTTTGCCTTAAAGTTAGGTTACTAATCATTCTTTCCACCATCTTAAATAAATAAAAGGTGTCTTCATCATCAATTATAAGCTCAAGTTGTAGTCCAGAGTAAAATAAAAATCCCAGAAATTGACCCCACACCAATAATGTTGCAAGAACACAAACTCATATTTTTCTCAAAGATTCTTGATTTTAAAAATAAATGGGATGCAGAGAAACATCATTAAGTTGACAAAATTAACCCATAAAGTAAAAGAAAATACTACTACTATTAATCATAATTTGAATTGTTCTGCCTTTAATTATGGTTATGGGAAAGGCAATGCTCACATGATCCCTTATTATCTTTTGATTATCTTCCACTTGATTCCTTGATTACTTTCTATTTAAATTGTCTAATTTAATATTCTCATTTCATTGTTTGGAAATAATACTATTCACATTATTTTATTCTTATACTTTAATTATAAATTATTATCATTTTATTTATAAATAAACTCTAAAATATTTCATCATTTTCAATATATATATACTTTATACCAATATTCATTAAAACTCGAAAATAATTTGAGAGTATATAATTTGCCTTTTCTAGAAGCTATTGAATATCATTCCTTATTTTATTCAAATATGTAATGAGTTTATTTATTTTTTTTTTTTAGTATTTTCTTATTCTTACAATAAAGATATGCAATGATGCGTATATATCTTATATTACACCTTACATTAGAATTTTGATGGAGACGGAAAATGTTTTTTTTTTTTTTTTTTTCACGAAATGATATACTATATGATAAATCCCGTATGCTATACGGAGACTAATTAACATATATAGTTTATTCGTTTTAAAATGGTGATCCTTTTTTATTTTTTATATCAATAAAATATTATTATTGTATCTAAAATTATGACTTTTACCTATAATTAAATTTTAAAATATATTTTTATTTATTAAATATTAAAACAATAAGCATTCATTTAATAAAGCATTTTAAACATTTTAAGCACTTTTAAAAAGGAAAAAAAAAAGACTACATTTTGATATAAAAAAATAATACTCCCTCCGTCCCACAAAGATAGCTACGTATTCCTTGTTTGAATGTCCTAAATTATAGCTTCATTTCCTTTTTTACTTTAATATTAAATGTTTTATTGTCAATTTTACCCCTAACTAATAAGAGTAATTAAGGCTTAACAGATTTTGGAGAATGTGATTTCAAGGGCAAAATTGACATATTAACTAAATTTGACTACATTTATTGATTTTTCTTAATTTGTGTGTAAAGTCAAATGGAGGGACTGAGGGAGTAGTAATAAGACCGTCAACTTTTTTAGAGGAGTAATAAGGGATGGACATTAAACTTAATTTTAGTTACTCAACTTTTGCATTGTATTCTGTGCAATCATTACTAAGCCTCACCTTGTTATAATTGTTTAATTTTGATGTGGGGAAGAGCCTAATAGCGTGCGAGTTTGTAAGTAGCATATGAACTGGCTACTAATGTCTTGATATAAAAATAATACTATTAGTATATGGTTGATAAAATTATGGAATAATGCTATATATGTTATACAAATAATATATATATTGATCGATCTAGAAGAATCTTGGTCAACTTTAATAATATTATGCCATAAGATTTTCTTGACGGAAATTTTGGTCCAAATTGAATTCACGATTGATAATGAATATCATGATTACATTAATTTAAATTCAAAAATTGATATTATTATGATTTAGATTTTAGGGTGTTAGATTCAATTCAAATTAAAAAAAATAAACATAATTATTATTAGTGAGGATATTCCAGAATAAAAACGGAGAGAAATTGATGCAGGATGAACAAAATAACAGCTTCTATCAAAATGTTGATTCAAGAGAATACTGCAAGATAGAAAAATAAAAGAATATCTTGATACTGTATACTGCGTCAGTGGGAAAATCCTAAAATTTAATTAAATGTTCAACCAAAACAAAAGCAAATCTTCCACAAAATATAAAAAAGAGAAGGAATTCAACAATTACATATTTGAGTAATTTAGAAAAAAATGTAAAAAAATAATTAAAACGAAAAGCATTTTAAAATATTGAATACAGGATGTGTAACAATATGTATTACACAAAACATACATTCATGTAAATATTTTCAAATTTCGTAACAAATTAATGCAAATTCTTACATTATTCATCAAGAAAAAATAATAATCCTTTTTTTTTTTTGACAGGAAAGAAGAATCCATTTTTTGATGTAGAAGAAAGGTTAAAAACGTGAGTAAAATTGACATTAATTTCGTTGTCATTTTGGATTCAAAGAAAGGGACTTCATAAAAAAGTACAATAATTTTCTGACAAATTAAACATGCCATAGCATTTATTTAAAACTTTCGAGGGTACAAAGAGTTTGGTAAAAACAATTCTTGCACATTCTTGTGTTCTTTTCTTGTACTAGAAACACATTTTTGGCTGTTTTTAGAATAACCTAAAGTTATGGTACCACATTGCAATTTGCAAATGGCTTAAATTCTGAACTACTTTGCTTGTTTATTTCCCACACCGGAAAAAGAAGGATATTTCTGCCAAAAGATCAATGTTTTCTTGACTTTTCTTTTCTTTTCTTTTCTTTTCTTTTCCAATTCCCTTTCTTTTTTCTTTAATAAAAAAAATTAATTGTAATTTTGGAATGACTTTAAGTGCGTTTTTAACTTTTAACAGGTTCATTTATTAAATTTTGCAAACTAAATCTCAAACTTGAATATCCGGCCCTCTTCAAATTTAACTCGCATAAAATGAAAATATTATCCCAAGATCACATGTAAATTTAGAGTAGCCTACAAATTACTTGGCATAAATAATTTCTTAATTAATTTTACAAAGATGATGTGACAATGAATAAAAATTTAGTCTTCCAAGAATTGAAACAAAGTAGGGAAAAAGGATAAGGAAGAATTTTGCAGCCGTAAATATTACTAATAAAGCATGTCGCAGTCTATTGAATTTGTATCATTGTGCATGTGAGGTTGGGTTCGTGTGTCATTTCACCTCTGCACAACTTGTCTTTTGTTTGCATTCTTGAAGATGATTAGATAACGAGTCGAGTTCAGCTCGGTTCAATAATACTGGCGTGCCAAAAAATGAGCTTGACTCGTTAACGAGTCTAATGTAATTAAAAGTTAAAAATTAAATATTGAATCTAACGAGTTGAGTTTGGATAAACCCGATTGTTAGTAAATCGAGTATCTAACGTGCTCGACCCGTTTAACGAGCTAAGATCACGAACAACTCGATTCGTTTAGCAACACTAAAGGTGGTCTTGCAAACGAGTTTTTTTTTTTTCCTTTCCAAATCACATTCCATTTCGTATTTTAACATTATGAATACACATCACATTTGCATTTGTGATGTCTCTAATCTCTATGACACGGAGTATTAGTTTGTAGGGACATCCGATAAAATTGGAATGATACAGAATATTAGTTTGTAGACATAAAGTGTGACAATGCAATTTAATCATGAGATGCAACACACAATTAATTCACAAAATGAGGTGATCTGATCATTTGGTATTTTTGAATTGTGATTGTGCAACCAAAATTTATGTATTTGTTTCGTGGTGTTGTTACGAGACACACCAAGTATTAAAGAAATTAATATAAAATATAAATAAATTGATTTCTATAAATTCAAACTATAATATAAAATGAAGTTCTTTCAAATCAGAGATTAAACTACAAATTTTATCAAATGCCACTCATTCAGCGATGCAAAAGCCTCTCACACCAGTCGTGACATAGAAATCCTACGCCCTGCCCAACAAACATCATTACGAGCTTTCCACACCCTCCAACCTACCTTTGCAAACCCTCGAACTAAGTCTTGTGAAGAAAAAAAAAAAGAAAACTTGGATTATGCCCAATGTTAAATACACTCTCGAATAATATTTTTCTTTGAAAACTCTCGATACCAAGGCACTTGGATTAGAAAAACACTTCCAACTAATCTTTCCAAGCATTTTTTTGTTTTGTTTTTGAAACATCTTAACAAATGGTATTCAGAATGGGTCCGAGTTTAATCATCACAATCTTATATATGGGCCTAAATCCAGTATCGACAGATGGGTTACATTTCGTGGGTCCAAATATATGGTTTGGACCACTCTAATTAACAATCCAGTCCAAATATAAGTAAATACGGAGTCAGTCCAAATGGCCCTAAAAAAAAGTCGATATCAATGCATGTAAAATGCTAACTTGGATTTACTATAGATGCTAAATATATTAATGGTGCCTGAATTGATACCAATTATTTAAATTCGAGTACTAAGTAAAGACATAGTCGTCGATCGATCGACTGAAAATGTACTTACTCCATAAAAAAAGATAAATGAAATTGCCTATGACTAGAAGATAATGGTATATGCTAAAGTAAAGCTGATTCATGAAAACGAAGCAACAATGTACGTACGTTTGATTGATAAGTAGGGGTGGAAATAGGCCACTCGATATGGGTCTAAGGTCTAGTCTGGTCTGGTCTAACTTATTTGCTTAAGTAGGTCGGGCTTAGGTCTTATATAAGACCATATAAACTTAACAACCTATTTAAAATTATCTATTATATATATATATATATATATTAATATATATAATTAAATTGCACTTATTAGTAATTTTAAATATTAAATTGCATTTTTTAATTTTTGTATTGAGTAATTTTTAAGCAGGCTTCTAAAGGGTTCGTATGTCTGGTCTGTTTAATAAAAAGGTCGGGCCAAATCAATAAAAAAAATATATCATAGATAATAGCCAGACTTTGCTAAATTTTTTAAAATTGATCTAGACTTCACTTTTTCATATAACTATTTCCACCCTACAATATATATATATATATATATAGAAACCAAGGATCCACAAGAAAAAGTTCTTTGGACGGGATCAGAAATATATATCAAAATAAACTCAAACCTACAAAAGATATTACAAAATATATCTGATGACAGATTAATATCCTATTTAATATCTAAAACGAAATTAAAATCTAAACATGGAAAGAGATATATTTCCATATATATGAAATGGGAAAATTGCACTTTTAGTCCTGTAGAAAATTTTCAAAATCACTTTTGGTCCTGAAGTTTGTAAATGGTCCTGTTTATTGCGAACTTGGTCCTGTAAGATAGTTTTTGGGTTGAAACCATTAATTTTTTTTGTTGGAAATCATTAGTTGACCAAAAAATATTTCTAAAAAAGTCATTATAATTAAAAAAATACCAAAATACTTTTAAAATTAATATTATATAGAATTAAAATATAAATAAAATCAATAGAATTTAGAATATTAATTCTTTTACTATAAATGAAGAATTCTAACTAAGTTATATAATTTGAATTTTTTTTATAGAATCTATTTTATTTTTTTTAATTCAAGAATTTGAATATAATTAAAAATTACTAAAAAAAATAATGTAATTTATATTTAAATAACTTTTGAATAAATTTTTTGTATTAAAACTGAAATATACAAAAAATTACAAATTTAAAAGTAAATTTAAAAAAAAAAAAATTTGAATATACAAAAATATAAAATTGAAAAGTATACAATGTATATTCAAATATAATCTCCAAATTTAAATTAATTTTTAACCCCAGATAATTTGGATATAATTTGAAAATACAAAAAAAAAAAAAAAAAATTGAAATTAAGTCAAATACTTTTTATTTTTTTGCATTGATTTGAGATAAATTTCAGATTTAATTGAATAATTTAATTTTAATTTTATATGTAATTGATTGAATTTTTAGATCATAAAATTATTTTAATTAAATTTATCGATTTTATATAATTATTTAAATAAATTGTTAAAATACATTTGGTAGTTTTATATTTTTTGTGATATTACCAAAATTATAATCCAATATTAGGCTTTTGAGTGTGTTCTAAGGGATGTGTGACTTTCACACAATTTTCTTCCGTTAAAACAAACATAAATTTATTTATGAGACTAAAAGTGTATGAAAAATGACCGAAAGTGATTTAATCTCATTCTTACAAGATCAAAAGTGAACTCTTTAATGGTTTATGCAATTTTCATCAGTTAAAACTAACGGAAATAAACTACAGGACCAAAAGTGTATGAAAAAGGACCGAAAATGATTTTTACTCATTTTTACAGGACCAAAAGTGCAATTTTCCCAAAATATGAAATCCTTGAATATCTAAAATGAATAGATATGTAATGAATGTTAATTTGGGAAGAGCTAGAAATATATATTTCCATATATGAAATTGGATATCTAATTAATCTTAATATGGAAAGAGAGAGATATTACCATATACTATAAAAACAACATCAAACTCGTTTTAATTTATTTCCTTATATGACTTACCAAACTTCTATATATACAATACACCTACACTTAATTACATGCATATTCATTCAACTTCTATACGGATCAAAAATTTCATCACAATGCATGTAACCCTCAAAAACCACTCAAAACCCTTCGCCTCCATTCCGCCGCTCCGCCGATCTCTGCCGCCGCGGTTCCGCCGTGGCGCCCTAGTGGAAGTGAGCAGTTTCGAAGAAGGATTCCTGGGTTCCTATTATGAAGGGACGGTGGTTGATGATCTCCCCAGTGGTAATTATGTTATCCAGTACCGTACTCTGGTTACCGACGACTACTCAGCGCCGTTGAGAGAGATCGCCTCCGCCGCCGAGGTCCGGCCACGACCTCCGCCTATTATGGCGTCCGAGTTCAAGATCAACGACGTGGTGGATGTGTTCGCTAACGATGGATGGTGGGTGGGGAGGATTACCCGCAGTGTTGGAGATAACTATTATTCTGTCTTCTTTGGCTCCACGGGCGAAGAAATATCATACGCCAAAAATCTCCTCAGGATTCATCAAGATTGGATAGATGGACGCTGGCTTTATTAATCACCTCTCATTCTCATTTTTTTCTTCACACAATTGCTTTTAATTTCTTCTTCGTCGTCAATAATTTGAGGGGAAATGGATGTAAATTGTTGATAGAAACAATTTGAGGAAAGGAACGCTAGTACAAGCTAGTTTGGAGTTTTAGAATTTAACAACCTCTCAATTTGCCATTGTAAAGGGCCCTCAAACTTAATTGAGTTTTATTAAAGTGTTTTTTTTACCGTAATGTTTTTAGAAAATTCTGAATACTTTTTTAGTAAATTCTGAATCAATTTTTTTTAATCAAGTACTGCAACTTGTTTGATATTTAAGTCAGACTAAATTCATCAACAGGAAATGAACCTATAGTAACTAAAGGAAGTTAAATTAAACTGAAACATATATATATATATACATACGTTCCAAACAATGAAAGACAAATTAAGAGAGATTACTAGTGATAAGAGGCAAAATCTCGTGAGGGATTCTCAGTTGAGGTGCAAGTCAATAATTTCAAATAACATGTTTTAGTCAAAGTAACAAATTTTCTGTCAAAAAAAAAAAAAAAAAAAAAAGGTCAAAGTAACAAATTAGTTGATTTTAATTTAATTGATATCAAACTCAACATCTCAAATAAATAATACTCCCCCATTTCACGAAACTTTTGGTGTACACAAAAATAAGAAAAATTAGCCTACTTTGAGTGGATGAAAAGAGTATTATTTAAATATATATATTTTTTTTAATTAATAATCACCTTACCACATTCCATGATTTTAATTTACCATAAAAAAAAAAAAATTATATTTCCACATCTCTATAACTATAACTTAAAAAGTTAAGTTAGAAATTATAAGTATTTTAAAAAAATGACAGAAGGTAAAATTGGAAGAAAGTGTAAAAAAAAAGACTAATACATAGTAATAATTTAATTGTGTGCAAACATAATTTTATTGATAAAAAGATTATAAGATGATTACAAAAATGATACGAACCTTCCAAATTCATTTAATATTAAAACATAGTAATTTATTTGTAAACGGAGGGAGTATATAAATAATATAATAGACAAATTAACCACACATGTTTTCTTCAACCAATAGTTAAATTACACATTTACTGATCAGTCTTTTTTGTCAATGATTTGTCTCTTTTTGTTTTTTTTAACTTCAAAATGAAGGCTTTTTTTTTTTTTTTATGTAATCTGCAGAATTTTCGAAAAAATACTCAATGTTTCGCATTTTGTTTTATTTTCTAAATGTTACCTTTTGAATCTGATTTTTTTCCTCTAAATACTTTGAATCTTGCCTTTAAAATTTTTCTATTGACATTTTAATCTGCGTAGTGGTTATATTAATTTACGCGAATAGAATGAATTAGGGTTCGATTGGATTAGATTTTGTTTAAATTAGTCTTTACGTCTAATGTTTTTAATTTTTTTTTGAAGGGTGAACAAATTAATTCTGAAGTGCAAATAACCGTGTCCTATATTTTTGCTCATGGTATGGACTTTGTTAGGCTCTATTCTTGACTGCGTCCATATTTTGCCTTGCCAAATCTTTTTTTGATATTTGTGATTTTATTTTCAATTACCCATTACAACAATTTTGGCACCCACGCGATGAGAACACACAAAACGGATGAGGACACCACGTAAAAAACCCAAAATTACCCCTTTCTCAATTAAAACCCTAAAATCATTCTTTCTCTTCTCATTCAACAGGACACCCACCTTTCACCTCCCACCTCCATTTTCGCCACCTCCGGCGCGGCCCACTTCGCCCACGCCGCCCACCTCGTCGCGGAGGCCGCAGCCCCTTCCTCTCCCATTCGCGACCGTTCGCGGCCGCACCTCTTCCCTCTCCCCTCTCCCCTTCGCGGCCACAGTCCCTTCCCCACCCCTTCGCGGCCTGCCCCTTCCCCTTCCCTTCGCGGCCGCAACCCCTCCCATTCCCCTTCATCGCACCCAGCTACCCACGCCGCCGTTCGAAGGTAGGTTTTTTTTTTTACAATTTTTACAGTCCCCAAAAATTAGGGTTTTGAAAAAGGAAAATTAGGATTTTTAGTAGTTCGGGAATTATTTTCGAACATATCGAGTTTGTTTTGGAAAAAATTTCGAACAAGATGTTCGATTTTTTTTTTCGAACATCTCAACTTTGTTTTGGTAAAAATTTCGAACATGTTAAGATTTAATTTTTGTTGTTGAAATTTTGAATTTTTAGGATTTTTGATGTTTTGGTGTTGATGGTGGGAATCCGAAATGATTCGGATGTGAAATGATAAATCTCGTGTGAACCGGAATAGATGGGTGTACTCATCCGAGGTTTTTTTTTTTTAAAACTACATGAGGGGTAAACACGTCTTTTCACTCCACCCTTAGCTTGGGACAAAAAAAATTATCCGTTGGTGTACTCATAGGAAATCCAGGTGCCTTTAGCCGCGCCCACTCTAATGGGATCCATTTATTAAGGGTGGGGCTCAACCCATACAATATTATACACACCCCAAATGTTAAACACACCCCATTAAAATTTAAAAAAAATCAATTTTTATTACTAAACATACCTCAATTCTTTCCTATTTGTCCTTTTAACACTTAAAACAAAATACAAATTAAATAAAAACCAAAATAACATTATTAAAATTAAGTAAATCTTAAAAATATATAAATGAAAAAAAAATATAATCCGTAGAAAAAAAAATCAATAATATAAAAAAAATTAAATAAAAGTTGAAAAATATTTTAAAAAATCAAATAAATATTAAAAAAAAAATTGAATGAAAAAATCAATTAATAATTTTAAAACATCATAAAAATCAACTAAAATTTCAAAATAATTAAATTGATTTTTTTAATTAAATCTGAACAAAATTAAATAAATCAAATAAAATTTTAAAATAACTAAATTAAAAACATTAATTTAAGAATTCAAAATTTTGATAAACTAAATAAAAAAGAGAAAGAAAAATCAATTCAATCTTAAAAATTTACTAAATTAAAAAAAAAATCAAATAAAAAAAATTCTTCAAAAATAAATTAAAGCTACAAAAAATTTAAAAATATGAAAAAATTAGCTAAATCTTCAAAACTTATTTAATTAATTTTTTAAGATTTAGACGATTCTTTTAAATATTTTTTTTGATTTATTTATCTTTTTTATATTAATTTGAATTTTTTATTTTTCAATTGTTTTTTTAATTTAAATATTTTTTTACAATTAATCAAATTTATTAAATATTTTTTCGATTTTATTTATCTTTAATTGATTTTTAAAATTTTTATTTGATTATTTTTATTTATTTATTTTTAAATATTTTAAGATTTTATTAAATCTTCTCAGATTTTTTTTTTCAAAAAATTTAATTAATTTATTATTTTAAATATTTTGTTTACTTTTTAAAAATATTTTCACATTTTAAATATATTTTTCTGATTTTTTCAGATTATTTTTTAAATTATTTTAAATATAGAAGGGTTTCTTAGTCATTTTATTCATATCTATTTTTATCTTTAAAATAATGAGGGTGTGTATAACAACATTATATGGAGGTGTTAATAGCCCACCCTTTATTAATACATATCCAATCTAAAAAAGATACAGTATGCATTAAAAAATACCTTCATTAAATATAAGGAAATTTCCGAAAAAGAAGGAAATAGGCAGATGTAATGTATCATAAAATTATCCCAAGATTTTTTTCTACAAGGAAAATTCTCAAATGCACCCTGTGCACCAAAACAGGTTTGGTGCACATGCTTTTGTCCTTATCCTCCCACCCTAATTTATTATCCTTTTTTCTCTACTTATGGTTATAATTCCATTTTTTTTCTATTTATTAATTAATTAATTTATAATACATTACTTAATTAATTAATTAATTAATTTACCATTATTAATTAATTACTGTTCTCATTTGTATGGACCAATATTTACAATTCTCAACACTTAATTAATTAATTTACAATTCTCATAAGTATAAGGTGTTCAAATCTTTTCAAACTTGTTTTTTTTTTTTCTTTTTTTTTCTTTTTTTTTTTTTACTCACTTCCACTTTTCAATAATTACTCACTTTTCAATAATAATAGTCCCTACTTTTCATTAATAAAATTTCCACTTTTCACTAATAACAGTTACCACTATTCAGTAACAAAATTTCCACTTTTCACTAATAATAATTACCACTTTTCACTAATAATAGCTACCACTTTTCAGTAACAAAATTTCCACTTTTCAATAATAAGAATTACACTTTTCAGTTAAAATATCTACCACTTTTCAATAATAAAAATTAAATTTTTCAGTTAAAATATCTACCACTTTTCAGTAACAAAATTTCCACTTTTCAATAATAAGAATTACACTTTTCAGTTAAAATATGTACCACTTTTCAATAATAAGAATTACACTTTTCAGTTCAAATATCTACCACTTTTCAATAATAAAAATTACATTTTTAAGTTAAAATATCTACCACTTTTCAATAACAAAATTTCCACTTTTCAATAATAAGAATTACACTTTTCAGTTAAAATATCTACCACTTTTCAATAATAAAAATTACACTTTTCAGTTAAAATATCTATCACTTTTCAATAATAAAAATTACATTTTTAAGTTAAAATATCTACCACTTTTCAATAATAAGAATTACACTTTTCAGTTCAAATATCTACCACTTTTCAATAATAAGAATTACACTTTTCAGTTCAACTATCTACCACTTTCAATAATAAAAACTACATTTTTCAGTTAAAATATCTACCACTTTTCAATAATAATAATTACATTTTTCAATAACAAAATCTACCACTTTTCAATAATAAGAATAACATTTTTTCAATTTTAATAATAATTTTAACGGTACAATTTATAATTAAATATACTCGTTTTAATTAATTAAGTTAACAATGTTAACGATAAGCAAAATAAAAATAAAAATTATAGATTAATTAATAATTGTAAATTAATTAATTAAGTGATGAGAATTGTAAGTTAATTAATAATTGTAAATATTGATCGATAAAAATGAGAACTGTAATTAATTAATTAATTAAATAATGAAAAGTGGTAGATTTTGTTATTGAAAAATGTAATTATTATTGAGAAGTGGTACATATTTTAAATGAAAAATGTAGTTTTTATTATTGAAAAGTGTAATTCTTATTATTGAAAAGTGGTAGATATTTGAATTGAAAAGTGTAATTCTTATTATTAAAAAGTGGTAGATATTTTAACTTAAAAATGTAATTTTTATTATTGAAAAGTGATAGATATTTTAACTGAAAAATGTAATTCTTATTATTGAAAAGTGAAAATTTTGTTACTGAAAAGTGGTAGATATTTTAACTGAAAAGTGTAATTCTTATTATTGAAAAGTGAAAATTTTATTACTGAAAAGTGGTAATTATTATTATTAAAAAGTGGAAATTTTGTTACTGAAAAGTGGTAGCTATTATTAGTGAAAAAGTGGTAATTTTTATTAATGAAAAGTAGAAACGAAAAAAAAAAAACGAAAAAAAAAAATTATTAATGAAAAATAGAAACGAAGAAAAAAATAACGTGAAAAAAAAAACGAAAAAAAAAAAAGAAAAAAGAAAAAAAAAACGTGAAAAAAAAAATTATTAGTGAAAAGTTGAAATTTTATTAATGAAAAGTAGAAAAAAAAAAGGAAAAAAAAAATAAGTTTGGAAAAAAAAACGAAAAAAAAAAGGGAAAAAAAAAAGGAAAAAACGAAAAAAAAAAAGGAAAAAAAAATAAGTTTGAAAAAAAAAACGGAAAAAAAAAAAGTTTGAAAAAAAAAAAAAAAGAGTTTGGAAGGATTTGAACCTGTGACCTCATGCTTGTGAATGATATCTATAACCACCCCTGTGCATTAGTGTGCACGTGCACACTGTGCACAGGAGACCAACTCTTTCTACAAAAGATACTCTCTCAGTTTCATAAAATTTGTCACATTTAATTTTAAATTTAGTTTTAAAATTTTTGTTGTTTTTTCTATTTTTATCAATGATCTTTCTGAACTATCTCTATTGCTATCTATATTTTTGAAAATATATTAATGATAAAAAGATTAAAGAAAATGAAGAATGGAAAAGAAATGTGAAAATAAAAAAGGAAAAAGAGAAGAAAAATAGAAAAATTAATGATGGATAAATGTGTCAAAAAAATATATTCCTTTATTTTATACAAAATGAGAAATGCCATAAATTTTATGAAACGAACTTAGTATGCATTAACTAATTCAAATAATAGGAAATTCTAATGATGCACAAAATGAAAATAGCACTAGAATTGTGATATACTCCGTATATAGAAACGACAAAGTGGAATAGCTCAAGTGGTTAGAGCACCACTACCTAGGCGTTCGAGTCATGGGGAGGGGAAAAAGGGACCCTATTATTTTGGAAATATATTAATTACGATTTTTTTGGAAAGGTCAAAGAAATGGTGGAAAAGGAAGGTGGAAAAATAAAAGGAAAAAGAGAAGAAAGGGGGAGAAAATAACGAGGGGTAAATTTGTCAAAAAAATATGTTCCTTAATCTTATACAAACTTTATGAAAGAGAGGGAGTATTTAATTGAATATCTAAAACAAATTTAAAATCTAAACATGGAGAGAGAGATATATTACCATATATGAATTTAATTTGATATATTGCCGTATATGAAAACATGCATCAAGCTAGCTCGTTTTATTTCCTTACATACTTACCAAACTAAAATCTACTCCCTCCATTTTTTAATAAGTGTCACTTTGACATTTTTCAAACAAATTATGATTATAAAGTGTGGTCCATATTACCCTTCATTAATTATAGTTAATTTTGATATAGAAGTTTTGTTTGATAAAGAATGTGGTCAAGAATGTAGCTAGTATTCATAAACCAAATTAATTTTGGTATAAACAATGTTTATGGAATTTATTTATGAACAATATATATGGTAAATGAATAAGGGTAAAATAGTCAAAAATAAATAAAAAAAATTCAGAATGACACTTATTTTAAAATTAGTTAAAAAGCCAAAGTGACACTTATTGCCGTATATGAAAACATGCATCAAGCTAGCTCGTTTTATTTCCTTACATACTTACCAAACTAAAATCTACTCCCTCCATTTTTTATTAAGTGTCACTTTGACATTTTTCAACAAATTAAGATTATAAAGTGTGGTCCATATTACCCTTCATTAATTATAGTTAATTTTGATATAGAAGTTTTGTTTGATAAAGAATGTGGTCAAGAATGTCGCTAGTATTCATAAACCAAATTAATTTTGGTATAAACAATGTTTATGGAATTTATTTATGAACAATATATATGGTAAATGAATAAGGGTAAAATAGTCAAAATTAAATAAAAAAAACTCAGAATGACACTTATTTTAAAATTAGTTAAAAAGCCAAAGTGACACTTATTAAAAAATGGAGGGAGTATATAATACACAATTGCATTACATGCATATCCAATTCATTCAACCTCGTCTCGATTAAAAAAATTACTAGTTTCCATTAATCATCACAATTACTAGCTACTACAAGTTTAGAAGAAGAAAATATGAAAAGAGTTAGGGATTTGAGTATAGCAGATTTTAAAGGTGTGAACATCGGCAACTCTCCTGGGGAATATTTGTTTACTGTAGCTGAGAAGGCAGCACAAGTTTTTGAAGAAAGTAAAAGAAGAGATGCAGGCGCAGAATCATCCTCAATAAGGCCTTCATCGTCAACAACAGCAAGGCCACCTCGGGGATATCTCAAACTCAATAAATCATCTGCCCCACCACCTACTGCAAACGTGCAGGCAGAGGCTCCTGTGTTACCCCAAGTTTTCATCATCGCCATTCAACAATTGACAGCTGGGAGAAACTGGTCTCAACTCCAATTGGTGATGGAGAAAATATTGACCGACAGCGACATACGCCCGGGCCAGAACAGGTTGCTTATGCCAATTAAACAAATAAGGCATGATTTCTTAAGTGAAGAGGAGAATGAATATATCAAAGGTAGAGATGAGCGTGGCTCCAAAAATAAAATAGAGGTGACAATAATCGAGCCACTGACCAAAGGAACGGAGACTCTCAACTTTGGGGAATGGAATATGCCTAAAGAGAAAGACAAAGTATCTTTAAATTACGGCATCAATGGAAACTAGAAGTATATTGTTCAAATAAATCATTTGCCAGCGGGGAATCTAGTACAACTTTGGAGTTTTAGAATTCAACAAAAGCTCCATTTTGTCATTGTAAAGGCCCCTCAAACTTGAGTTTAATTAGATTGTTTTTTTTTTTTCTCTATTTTTTTCGTAAAGTTTTTAGTAAATTCTGATTTTTTTTTTAAAGGTAAATTCTAAGTTTTGTTTGAGATATATTTTTCAATATAATAGGACGGAAGATAATTATTAAGAGAAATTATCAAGTAAGTCCATAATTGTATATGTGGGGATCAATATTTTACGAGTATTTTCTAAAGAAAAATTGAGAGTAAAAATGGGAGAAAGAATGTAAAAAATAAAAGGTTAAAACATCATTTAATTTAATTGTGTATAAACATTATAAAACATCATTTATTTAGGGAGTATATAATTGACAATCAACACATATATACCTTCTTCAACCAACAGTTAAATTACCCATTTACTCTTTTTTTTTTTTCCTTTTACTGATTTGTCTTTTTTGTTTTCCTTTTTTTTTTTTTTTTGTAATCTGCATAATTTTTTTTTAAAAATAATTTGTGTGAAATCGTTTAACAAATTTCATTCCATGAGACAGATCTATTTTAACACCGGCTCTAATTATGTTTCACTAAAAATAATAGATACTAATAAATAAAAAAAATTAATTTCTTTTAGTAAATTATCATTTAAAAATATTTAATGGGTGTATTAAGTTTTGTCTCAAAAGAAAAGGGATTATTCGCAATAAAATCGATCAGGCGCTCAAGATATCGGAGTTCCAACCAGCCTGAGAGCATCAGGAATGCAATTTCTGACGATAAACATAAGACCTAGCAAAGTAAACATACAACGCAACAGAAAACACATTGACCCCTGCCAACACCCAATAGAAGTAATCAAGATGTGCTCGATTCAAGTTGTTTGATAACCAACTCTCACGCCCACCTCCACTCGTCACCTTATCGACAAAAGCCACGAAAAAACTGCTCAAAAAGCCACCAACTCCAGCTACAGCAAACGACAGAGCAAGCCCCATACTTTTCAAATCACTCGAAACTTGGTCATAGAAAAACTCTTGAAGACCAACAAACACCATTACATCAGCAACACCAAGAAGCAAATACTGTGGAGTTAGCCACCACACACTCATAGGTACCGTTGAATTTGGCAAATCAACTAGCCCATAATCCAAAGCTGTTTCCAACCGTTTCCTCTCAGTGAAACCCGCAATAACCATCGAAATTATACCTAGAAATAAGCCAGTTCCAATTCTTTGAAGCATTGATATGCCTGTTGGCTTCTTGGTTATAGCTCTTGCAAGGGGAACCACAACTCGATCATAGAACGGAACGAAGAGAACAATGGAAGCAGGTGTGAAGGCTTGAAGCCCTGCAGCTGGAATCTGGAAACCAGCACTTATGTAACGATCCATTGTAGCTCCTTGCTTGGTGAACAGCGTCGTGGATTGTGAATACAAAACAGCGAAAGGCAAACAGGCAAAGCATATTGGAAGAAGCTTTAGAATCGACTTTGCATCTTCAATGTCATTATCAGCTTCAGACAACAGTTTATCATGAAACCTGGCACAAACCAGAAATTATAATTAAACAACATGATCTTATTCCCAAGCTAATTATCATACGAAGATATGATTGATGCTGTCATTTTGTTTCATTCTTTCCTACCCAAAATTAGCACCTTCACTAGGAAGTACTTGCAGGGGTGCCTGCCGATTTCTAACTGCTTTCACAAAAACACGACCAATTCGCACAAATGGATTCCTTTCATCACGCTTTATTTGAAATCGATATGTGATAGTTCCAAACAAGAAAATCATAAGAGCCAAACACATGACCATGCAAGGAATTCCAAATCCAAGTTCCCAACTCATATTTTCTTGAATGTAACTCAGCACCAATAGACCTACCAAAACACTAGCACACAAGCAAAAGTTCCACCAATTAAAGAATGAACTTTTTGATTTAAGCTCTTTTGGATGTTCCTCATCAAATTGATCAGCTCCGAAAGCTTGTAAGCAAGGCTTATGCCCGCCCTGCGCTAACGCGACTAAATACAACGAAAAGAAGAAGAAGATCATCTGAAGCTGAGGAGGATAACATGCAGCATTTTTGCAGTAAGAAGATTTGAATGGATTAAGTGCAGCTGATAGTGTTAAGAAACCAAGTCCCTGTTATCAATCCATCAACAATATATGAAATTCACACATTTATTACTTCTGAAATAGTAATTAAACCTTCGATTATTCATCAATCAGAAAAACCCCCAATTCAGAGACCAACTAACCAAGATGTAGAGCAGAGAGGCGACGATAATCGTCCGATATCTACCCAACAATGAGTCGGCGAAGAAAGCACCTAGAAGGGGAGTAAGCGCCGCCGTCCCCGTCCACGCGTTGACGTTCGCCGCCGCCGTTGCGGTGGATTGGCCGAGCGGGCCAGTTAGATAGCTGACCAGATTTGAACTAATTCCATAATAAGCAAATCTCTCAGCCATTTCAACACCTAATGCAAATATTCAATAGGAAGATCAAATTAAATTGAAGAATGAAAGAGATAGATATGGTTATACCTATTATGAAGGAAGCAGATTTCCAGCAACCGGTTTTTGAGTGTAGGACGGCGCGGCCTTTGAAGTCAACGCAGCTCCGGACGACGTCGTCTATTAGCGGAGTTTGATCTTCCATTACGTCATCTCCGGCAGCTGAAGCCATTGCTCCTCTCTCTATCGGCGGAGTGTGACTGTGCGAGTGGAGCTCGTGACATGTTTGTTTAATAGCAGTTAAGGCATCGTTTTCGATCACTGTAATGGTGGGTCCATAACTTTTTAATCTTTTAATGATAGTTTTCGTGAACTCCACCTTAATTGCATAAAAAATCACACTTATATTATTACTATTATTCTTTTAGTTTTTATCAATTACAATAGTTTTTTCTAATATACATTTCCACAAATTTTGAGATGAAAAGTTTCAGACTGGTTCCATCTTATCTACACCTCGCGTTTCATTTTTAATTGAATATATACTCATGTACCTCGCGTTGAATATATACTCAAGTTTTAATATAAAAATTATTGTCAAATTCTTCCGTACACTCTAAGTTCTTTTTGGTTTGCTTGATTAGGTTGGATTAGACTTGATTGACTTTTTATTTCCAACCAATCAAACGTTTGATTTGATTGATTATGGCCCGGGATTAATGCAAGACCCGATAATTTTTTACTAGGTTAGGCTGCTGTGTACTTGAGTCCAACTATATAAAAAATATCATATATATAAATATAGGATAAATAACACAACACTTCATAAAAGTCATTGTAGCCTAGTGGTTGCCCTTGGATTGCTATCATTAGCAGTACTTTTTAATTATAATATCATACACGTAAAAAAAATAATAAAACGTGTAAAATTAATAATAATTTTTTAAAAAAAATTTAGCACCCGTTTTTCTAGATTATGAAAATGTGCACTTTTTAGTTATAATAACATACACTTTTCATTAAATAGATCATACATTTTGCAGTTATAATAACATACACTTTTCATTAATAGATCATACATTTTGCAGTTATAATAACATACACTTTTCATTAATATATAACTTACACTTTTCATTAATAGTTCATACACTTTTCAGTTATAATAATGCTGCACTTTTCAATATAGTAACATACATTTTTCATTAAAACAACGAAGATAACTTTTTAGTTATAATAACATACATTTTTTTTTTAAATAAAATAAAATAAAAAAGTCAAAGTTTGACCGTTGACTGATCAACGGTCAACATTTGACTAGTCAAAGTCTACTCAAGTACACGGTGTACTTGAGTACATATAAGACTTTGGCTTTTTTACTACTCCCTCCGTCCCAGAATTTTATGCACACTTTAACCGACACGGAGATTAAGAAAATAGAATAAAGTGATGTGTAAGGTAAAATAAAGGAGGAGTATTATTGGTAATTTATTGATTAAAGTGGGGGAGATTTGACTAAAGTGAAGGGAAGGTAAAATAAAGGAGGGGTATTATTGGTAAAAATTATGTGAGTTGTTTCCTTTTTTGGAGTGTGCAAAAAATGTTGGGACGCCCGTTAAGGAAAGTGTGCATAAAATCTTGGAACGGATGGAGTATTTATCATGCATATGTGGGATTACTAATCATAAGGGAGGGGTGTGTTAATTTATCCAACATTATCCCATCCATCAATTCAAACTAACCCTAATTATTAATTAATGATTACTCCCTCCGTCCCACAACTGTTTGCACACTTACCTTATTTGTCCGTCCCATAATTGTTTGCACACCTATAAAAGGAAACTATCTCATAAACCTCACCCTAACAATATTCACATATTTACACAAAATGTCATTACTTTTACCCTCTTTCCAATCACCTTTTTACTTTAATCATATAATTTTACAAAATTACCCCTCAACACTCCACTCATTACACTTTTTTCTTAATAAGTGTGCCCACTTTGTGGTGCAAACACTTCCGGGACGGAGGGAGTATTATTTATAGTATTATTAATTATTACTAACTATAATAAAATTATATATATAATATTATTTTGTATTAAAATTAAAAAAAATACACATGAAAAAAAATAAAAAAGAAAAAAAAGGCAGAAAAATTAAAAAAAGGAGAAAAATTAAAAAAGAAAAAACGAAGAAATAAAAAGTTTGAATAAAAACGAAAAAATAGGAAGAAAAAATAAAAAGAAAAAAAATCAAATTTTATGACTAATTTTGATAATTTTTTTTAAACTATGTTTTTACGATTGGGTACCCAAGTATTACCCAAAATTATTTATTAACATTAAAAATGATCAAATTAGTATATACAGAGTATATTTCTATTTTCTACTCTATTGATTTTTTTTTCTTTTGTTAATGCTTAAGAAAATAATGTCATATGACTAATATTATATGGGATAAATAAGAGAGTTTTGAAGGAGATTTTTAAAAGAGTAACAAATTTATTTTTTAAAATAAAAAAATGTTCAATTAAAAATGAGACAAATGTTTTTTATAAATGTAAAAATAATAAATAGAATGGGAGAAAATATCCTGCTATCTTTCTCCAGGGATTGAAATGCAGTGATCAAATAGGAGAAAAGAGAATTAAAAGCGTGTTTGGTGCACGTGTGAATTTCTATTTCCATTCCATTGAAGAATTTTGAATAGATAAGTAAAAATTATAATTACACAAATATCACAATACTTGTAGTTGTAACATATAGATTAGATTAATTATTAGGAACACAAACGTCTGTTACAGGCAAAATACACGTGGGAACAAAAGAACAAATTTAACAATGAGCAAGGGTATATATAAAATTTCTAACTTATTTACAATGAGTAGCTTTGGAAAATAAGTGATAACCATTACTAAGTTTAAAACTTGTCCTTCCTCTTGTAAGTATAAGACTTCGCACAGTAAGCATAGGCCGCCATTGTAACTGAACAAATGCCTCCCAGCAGCCAATAGAAATAGTCGAGATGAGCTCGATTCAAGTTATTAGAAAACCAACTATCACGCCCGTCTCCACTCGTCGCCTTCTCGATTATTGATATCAGGAAACTACTTAAGAAATTCCCTATGCCAAATATAGCTAGGTATAGAGCAAGCCCTAAGCTTTTAAGTTCGGTTGGAGCCTGATCATAGAAGAATTCTTGCAGACCAACCATAGTGAATGCATCGGCCATACCAAGAATCAAATACTGAGGTGCCAACCACCACACACTCATTGGTATCGTCGCGTTTGGGTCATCCACTAAACCATGTTCGATAGCAGTAGCTAGGCGTCGTCTCTCAACAAGCACTGAAATCACCATAAGAATGACAGATAGAAAAATACCCGTACCTATTCGTTGGAGCATTGATATGCCTGCAGGTTTCTTGGTTATAGCTCTGGCAATTGGAACTAAAAGACAGTCATAGATAAGAATAACTAGCATGATAGATACCCCGATGAGAGATTGCAGTGAAGCAGCTGGTATTTCAAAGCCATAAGCAATGTTACGATCCATTGTAGCTGCTTGTTTGATGAATAAAGTTGATGATTGCGAAGAGGCAATGGCATATCCCAAACATGTACACCAGATTGGAGTAAGTCTGAGCATTAATTTGGCGTCATTAATGTCACCTATGGTACAGATGTTTGTATCTGCCCCATTAGAGACAGGAATTGCTTTATCAAGAAACCTGTCGCAAATCAATACAATATAATCAGTGCAAAGCTCCCACATTCATACTCAGTTCTTCATTAAGGTCGAGAGAATCTTAAACCTAGTATAAAGTCTCAGAACAAGTTCAATGCGCTGTTATCATTCATCATTGACACGACAATTTGAACGACATAGATTGCAAGAATGTTGTCTGAATTATTAGTACCACGATGACTTACTTGAATTTGGTATCTTCATGAGGCAGAAATCCCTGTTCTTCCCTTTCAATAGACATAACTGTAGGGGCAGAATTCCAATTCTTTGCTGCTCTCACAAAAACCCGACCAATTCTCACAAACGGATTCCTTTCATCACTGTTTACACGAAATCGATATGTTGAAGACCCAAGCAAGAAAACAACTAGAGCAAAGACCATCACAATGCAGGGGATTCCAAAGCCAAGTTCCCAACTAAAATTATCTTGAATATAACTCAGAACCAAGATAGCTACTAATATACCTCCATTCATTGAAAAATACCACCAATTGAAGAATGAACTTTTAGCTTTAAGCTCATGTTCATCGTCCTCGTCGAACTGATCAGCCCCAAAAGCTTGAACACAAGGCTTATGACCCCCTTGAGCAAATGCTACTAAATACAAAGAAACGAAGAAAAAGAGCACTTCAAGCAAAGGAGGCGAACAAGCCACAGTATTTGCACCATCTTTGCAGGTATAAGAAGAGTTGGATGAATGAAATGCAGAAAGAGACAAGAATCCTAGACCCTGTCATCCATCACAATTCAAAACCAAACATGAATATTAAATTATTAATTACACCAATCAAACTTAATTTTGATCTCGTGTTACTTTTCCTTTAACCTAATTAACACAATCCAGGATACGAACACAGAACTCCATTAAAACCTTTTACCTAATTCTTCAAGGATAGCGACTAATTATCATCAAATTCTATGTCTTATGTTCATGATGCTGCAACGTCTAGTTTCTAAACTAAACTAATTTAAGAGATACCCAAATTACGAAGTAATTCAAGATTTATATAGATTGGGGTTTTGGGTACTAACCAAAATGTAGACAACAGAGGCAATAAGAATGGTCCGATATCGGCCGAGAAAGGAGTCCGCGATGAAAGCGCCGAGAAGCGGCAGAAGCATCGCCGCTCCGTTCCATGCATTGACATTCTCCGCCGCGGCCGCCGTCGATTGGCCCAATGGCCCTGTCAAATAGCTGATCAAGTTGGAACTAATTCCATAATATGCAAACCTCTCCGCCACTTCAACACCTAATTAACAAGAAATAAATTAAATCCATATTATAAACTCATGTTAACACATACACATTATTATTTATACCTATGATGAATGAAGCGGACTTCCAGCAACCGGATTTAGAGCGGCTGGCGGGAATGCCTTTGAAGTCAACCGAGCCACGAACGACGTCGTCGAGTAGCGCAGTTTCTGCCTCCGATACGTCGTCGCTGACTGCGGTAGCCATTCTCTCTCTTAATCCCTGGTGTGTGGAGTCTACTGTACTATTTTTTTTTCACTATATTTTTATAGTAATGGAGAAGTGAGTGAAGAGAGAGGAAAAAGAAAAGAAAAGAAAATGAAAGCGATTAAAAGAAAATAATAAAAATAAAAATGCATAAAGTCTACTAAGAGTAGGAGCTTTCATTTAAAGTACTTTCGGTGGTACATACACGCCATTTACATTCCTTTCTAGCACCAATCATAAAATAAAAGCTATCAGAAAAATGTATTCCAATTTTATGTTTCTTTTACAAAAGATGATTATATCTCAATCTATTAAAAAATATACGTAATGATATTACTCATTAGTTTTTTCGTCTAAATTTACCCTGAATTTTATTATATTCTCAGAGTTCCAACAACGTTGCCATAATAAAATTGAACGGAGGATATGATTGAAAAAAATATGTGTAGATTTGAATGGAAAAAAAAAGGGCTTAAATATGTGCAAATCATCTAATAGGAATTAATATACAAGAATTAATTCTCAACCTCTCTACAAGTTCGGACTTTTAGATAAGACGGAATTCTTTCATGGTATCAGAGCAAAACCGGGCAAACGACCTGGGTTCGATTCCTGTTGAAAGCACTCCACCCATTTAAATTGTCCACTCGTTGGGCCTCCTCCCCAAAGGGTAAGAGGTGATAATCCGGCCCACGAGTCCACTCGTTGGGCCTCCTCCCCAAAGGGTAAAAGGTGATAATCCGGCCCACGAGTGAGGGGGACGACCTGGGTTCGATTCCTGTTGAAAGCACTCCACCCATTTAAATTGTCCACTCGTTGGGCCTCCTCCCCAAAGGGTAAGAGGTGATAATCCGGCCCACGAGTCCACTCGTTGGGCCTCCTCCCCAAAGGGTAAAAGGTGATAATCCGGCCCACGAGTGAGGGGGAGTAATAGGAATTAATATACAAGAATTAATTCTCAACCTCTCTACAAGTTCGGACTTTTAGATGAGACGGAATTCTTTCATGGTATCAGAGCAAACCGGGAAAAAACGACATGGGGTATCAGAGCAAACCGGGAAAAAACGACATGGGTTCGATTCCTGTTGTTGAAAGCACTCCACCCATTTAAATTGTCCACTCGATGGGCCTCCTCCCCAAAAAAGGGTAAGAGACGGAATTCTTTCATGGTATCAGAGTTAGGTCCTTTCACATGGTATCAGAGCCAACTCTCTACTTTGATGTCTGGATCCACCTGTTGAGCCACGTGTCGACCTTGTCCCCGTCTCACGTGAGGGAGGGTATTAAGGTATCCCACATCGGATAGAGAGATGATGGTCTTGGGTGGGCTTATAAGCCTGGGCAATCCTCTCACTTAACACCTTGGTTTTAAGTGTAGAGTTAGGTCCTTTCACATCATCCTACACCAAACTCAATCCTGGAGTTGTTCCAACGGAATACATAAGTACATAACAATTTTGATGGAAGTTCATTTACTGTCTACACACTTAAAAAAAAATAAAAATGAATAGTAAAGTATAGGAGTAGAGAAATGTTAAGAGGAGAAAATGATGGGCAAGAAAGAGAACATGTAAAAGAGATATTTCCATTGCCTGCAATTATTTTTACACTTTTATTTTTATGTTTCACAATAATTTTTACATTATTAAAATGGAAAACCATTTATAAACTTCCTCCTTACAATATTTTTTTATTTTACACCAATGTCATTATTTTTTTTTTCACACATACACAAAAGTCAACTAATTTCTTTACTTTATACATAAAGTTTTACAAGATTATTTCTTAAAACTTCATTTATTATTATATTTTCTTAATATGCGTGTCCATCAACTTATATTAATTCTAAAACGGGGGAAGTATAAAATAAGAAAAGAGAGAAAAAAAAAGATAGTGAAGTGTTTAAAAAATGAACACTTAACTTAAAATGAAAAGAGTACACTACAAGAAAAAGGTTGAATGACAACGCCCAATTAACAACGGTTTTGACAAAAATCGTTGTCTTAAGTTTAAAAAATGTTGTTTAAAGTAAAACCGTTGTCTTTTAGCTCACATTTGCGCTAAAAGACAATGGTTTTGATGCTCTGTTGTCGTTCTGTGTTGTACATCAATGAAATTTAAAAGAAAGTCCGCTGATAAACAACGATTTCGGGACCGTTGTTGTTCCACGTTATTTTTTCCCAAAAAACGCTGAAAGACAACGGGTTTTAACCGTTGTCTTTTCAAGTAATAAAATATGTTATTTTGCGCTGAAAGACAACGATTTATGACTGTTGTCTTTTCGAGTTGTGAAATCAATGATGTTGCACTGAAAGACATCGACTTATGACCGTTGTCTTTCCACGTTGTTTGAATCAACCAATTAAATTAGCAATTTTAACTATTTTAATTAACACTTTTAATTCATGTGTTTAAAAATTAACACTTTTAATTCATCCAGTTTAATTAAATTTCTATTTTTTAAAATTAAATTAAATATTTATATATACCTAATGATAATAATTCTTGATACACTATTTAAATTATTATATAATATCGTAAATGCAAATTACAATATATTAATTATATATATATATATATATATATTATAGCTCAAATTACTTGTAATTAAATGTCAAATTAAAAACAATCGGGCTTGACGATTTTCATTTTCTATTCATTTCCATTATTTATTTAATTATTTTTTTACAAAATTCAACCATTAAATTAACACTTTTAACATAATTAACTAGTATTTTTATTTTAAACTAGAGCCTTTTTTTAATATAATTAACACTTTTAATATAAGTATCACTTTTATTTTAAACAAGCATTTTTAATAGAAGTAGCACTTAAACAAGCATTTTTAATAGAAGTAGCACTTTTAATAGAAACTAGTACATTTTTATTTTAAACTAGCACTTTTAAATATAACATGATATACTCCATATATATTATAAATATATTACTTTTTAATTGCACTATTGTCTATCAATACATTTCATGAAAATTAAATGCAATGACAACGGTGTTTAACCGTTGTAAAAACCTAGAAAAACAATGGTGCAAAAGCCGTTGTCTATCAGCAAAATTCATGAAAATCATATGTAATTACAACGATTTTTATTTGAAAAGACAACGGTTTTCAACCGTTGTAAAAAGGATGGAAAGACAACGATGGAAAACCGTTGTCTATCAGCGAAATTCATGACAATCATATACAACGACAACAGATTTCTTTTGAAAACACAACGGTTTTCAACTGTTGTCTTTTCAGCGTTTTACAACGGTTGAAAACCGTTATCTATTAGTGCACACATACGACAACGATGGCTACAACAACGGTTATTTTTCTGAAATGACAACAGTTTTTCACCGTTGTCTTTCAACATTTTTCTTGTAGTGGTATAACTCACAATGTCTATTGATCCAATTATCCTCATCCTACAAAGAAATAAGACCATTTTTTTTTAGAGGAGAGCATCATGAGGACATGAAGGCGGTGTTTTTTTGGGATTGGCCAACCCGAATTTGGATTGGCCTAATCTAAATTCAATCTAACTCAATTCATCTAAATTCAAATACAAATTCAAATACCAATTCACTCCTATAATACACCTATTTTTATATAATCAAATCACTATTTTCCTTTTCAATCACTCATTCTCTCTCCTATTATTTTTCTACCCACTTATTCTTACTCTTATTTTTACAAAATCATATAAAAATTATAAAATTAATATTATAATATATATATATTACTTATAATGTGCACGTATATAATATGTATATACTCCGTATAATATTTATGTGCGTAAATATATTTAATATTAATTAGATAAATAATAATTAGTACATTAAATATTAATAATAACAAATTAATATAAATATATGTAAGTATATGTAAGTATATTAAATACATTTTTTTAAAAAAAGTAAATGTGAGACTTGTATTATTTTGAGTATTAGGGATACTCAAAACCCGGGGCAAAGAGAATTACAATTTATTCGAAATACACATCCAAGGGGCTCTATCCCAATCATGAAAATGTTGACCAAATTCGCAAGATTTATATGCCTTTAACCACTTCCAAGTACTGGATTTAATCGAATCTACTATTTACTCCAAAGAAAGATGGTGTTCGTTGAAAACTCTTTCGTTGCGACATCTCCACAGTCTCCAAATTGTGCATTGCCACACCATACTAATGATTTTCCTGCTAATTGAATTTTTGCCCCTTTCTAACCAATTTAGTATGCTGCTCCAGACCAGCAAGGACAGCGAACAAGTTATGAAAGTGTGCTGCACCGTTTCGGGTGCCGACCTGCAATTCGGGCAAAGCATGTTAAGATTCGCCGGATTGATGCCCCTCCTATACAGATTATCCGCCATAGCAACACATCCGTGTATGACTCTGATTCGGGTGGAATTTACATACTTTAGATGCACATGTGAAGCCTATTTTGATGTGGATTTCATTGAATTATGGATTGATTATGATGATTTGAGCCAAAATGAGGGAAAAGTTGTGTTTTGTCGATTTTGTAGGAAAAACGAAGGATTTTGGGAGCAAAACACCTACCACAATTCACTGGACCAAAGAGAGGAGTGCACCATTGGATCCGGCTCGAAAACCGGAGTGAAATGAAAAAAAGAATCAAGTCAATTGGAGGTCGGAAGCTCGAGATATGAAGAGACGAAAAAACATGCCCAGGTGGAATGACCCGGGCGGGTAGAATGACCCGGCCACAGTTTTGTACACCCACGTTTTCGATTAGTTCACCCATCGAAGGTTTTGGCCGGGTAGAACCACCCGGGCGGGTCACTTTAGCCCGATCATGCCCTATTCTAACATAACTTTCGTATTTTGGTCGGGTAAAACCACCTGGCCGGGTGGTTTCACCTGGCCACGCCCTACTTACTTCGTTTCTTTCGTATTTTGCCCGGGTGACATGCCCGGCTGAAACCACCCGGCCGGGTGAGATGAAATTCGGGGGTTTTGGCCCATTTTCTCCATTTTTGAAGGATCTAAGTGCAAATCTTACCCCCAAACCCTACCACAACACTATAAATACCCCCATTCTTGAAATCAATTGAACCTTCACCAAATTCCTCAAATTCCACACATACAAACACACACTTGGAAGTGATTTGACCATAACTTCTTCAATTCTTCATCAATTCATGCAAGGAAGGCACGAATAGCGTGGAAATTTCATTCGCCACCATACTTTAGACTAAGCTTTCTATTTCTCTCTCTTTTTAGTTAGTTATTTCATTTGGTTTTGTTAATTTGATTATGTTGTTGATTGGCTAGAACACTTTTGGTTCTAGGGCCATGTTTATACTTTGGATGATGTTTATGAATTAATTTCTTGTTTATTTGGTGGTTGTGTTGCTATTTCTATTTGAATGTTTAACTTTCATTGCAAAACATGTTGTCAATGACCATGATAATGTGTTTGATTTATTATTAATTGAAATTGGATTGAGAGATCTTTTTCATTAATCGTATTTAAGCATTCGACCCAATATTATTGTGAGCTCGAGAGAGGATCAATTATTGGGAGGGTATTAGAGGATCTTAGGACCCTTTTTTAGGTTTATTATGCATGCTAGGTAGAGATACTAGTTTGTATGATACTTCTCTTGGATTAATTGGATCGAGAGAACTTTTAATTCATTATTTCGTGATCAACCCTATAGTAATCAACACATCACCACTTAATTAGGCTTTTGATCATAAATTGACCCCTTAGTGTGACTTATGCCTTGGAACCTCCATTTCCTTCTTTGAGTTTTAACCGTATTTCTCTCGTTTCTTTGTGATTTGTATGAGCATTTGTTGATCGATATCTATATTACTCGTTTAATTGTTTACTTGTGACACTTAGGTAGATAATTAGGGGTAATTGCCACACTTTACAACTTATAAATCATGTCTATTTAGAATTCAATCGACAAACTTCACTTTTACACTACACCTCCTCGTGGGATCGACCTCGTACTTATCACGCTACAATATACGCCGTATACTTGCGGTCGTGTATTTTGGTGTTGCATAATACGTGAATCAAGTTTATGGCGTCGTTGCCGGGGAGGTTTTGTAGTTTTAGAGTGTAGGTTGATAGAATTTTAGTTTAGACATTTTATTTGCTTTCTTTATTTGCAAAAATTCCAAAAATATTTGTGTGTTATTTTGATTTTGCTTGCAATTCTCACTTTCTCTTGAACTCTTATTTAGACATGACTTATGACCAAATAGAACCGTTAAGACACGCTCCCCCTAATGATGAAAGATTCAGCATAGACCCATACCTAAACCTAAGAATGCAGACCCATAACGACTCCCCTTCACTTGCCCATCTCCATATCCATTTTAACAACAGAGCTTTATTAAACATACTGATATCTCTCACATTTAACCCCCCATATCTCTTATCCTTACAAACCCAATCCCACTTAATCCAAGCTACCTTTCTACCATTCCCAATATCCCCCTCCATAAAAAATTCCTTTGGATTTGTTTATCGTAGATAACACTCTCATAGGGATTTTGAAGAAGGATAGGTAGTATAACGGTAGAGCCGAGAGCACCGAATTGAGGAGAGTAATCCTCCCGCCCATAGATAGGTGCCTCCCCTTCCATCTTGATATTTTTTTACTGAATCGAGCGATGAGGGGTTCCCACATATCGGATCTCTTGGGGTTCGCCCCGATAGGTAGGCCAAGATACATGAAGGGGATGGGGCCGAAATTGCACCCGATTACTGATTAGTGTGAAAATTGTTTGAAATTCATGTATTTAATTTGCATAATTTTATAGGATTTCATGCATTATTTACATTAAATTGACTAACTGCACTTGATTTGGAGAAAGTGTGTGTTTTGCTATTTTTATAGGAAATATGAGAATTTTTGGAGCAAAATCACGTCTCAATTATGTTGTAAAGTCAATTGAAGGAGTGAGACGAGAATATAGTGGAAACGAGCAAAATTGAAATGGGAAAATTATTTGGGCCAACAATATAATTGATGGCCCAATTAATTTATTATTGCAGCACGTAAGACATTGAGGCCCAACTCCATTGCAGCCCATTTTATTTGATTTGGGTTGTATAAGAAAGGCTTCAATTAATTAAAAGGTGGGGTGGGCCAATTCATCCGTAGGACAAAAAAACAAGAAAAGGGTCATGCCTATTTTAATGGGGTCTGACTATATGCACCTCCATTTCGGAGAGATGCACTCCCCCTTTCAGTTTTATTAATAAAATAATAGGTAAAAAACATAAAATACCCTTCATTAAATATACACTATACTAGATGCACCCCACCTTATTTCTTTCACCTTCCCCTAACACACAACTTCCGGTCGCCGGGCGACACCATTTCCGGCGACCATCAACTCAAAAAAAAAAAAAAAACAGAAATGGTCGACCATATACTCCAAAAAATCACAATTTTTTTTTCAACTTTCGACCAACCCGTGTCGACCATATACACTCTCGTCGACAAATCGTTGTCGACGGGAATGTATATGGTCGAAACAGTTGGTCGAAAATTAAAAAAAACATTTTTTTTTTTAAATTCGACTATGTAAGGTCGATCAAATACACTCTCGTCGACAAAAATTTGTCGAAGAAGGTGTATGTAATCGACCTTATACGGTCGAAAATTGAAAAAAAAAATCTAGGGTTTTCTGCATTTTATTGGGAAAGGGGGGAAAACCTGGTGGGGTGGGGTGTGGCGGCGTCGGAGGGAGGAGGGGGCGGCCACGATCTGCTCATTTTTATTTTTTTTTACAGTTAGGGGGTACGGGGCGACGGGCTCGACGAGGGAGAGAGGAGGAGGGGACGAGGGGGGAGGGAGGGGACGGCCGCGATCTGTTCTTTTTTTACAGTTGGGGGGTGGGGCGACGGGCTCGGTGAGGGAGGGAGGGGACGGCCGCGCGCGGCCAAGATCTGTTTTTTTTTTTTTTATTATAGGCGGTGGGGGTTGGGGGGGGCGACGGGCTCGGCGAGGGAGGGAGGGGACGGCCGCGGCGGCCGCGCGCTACCAAGATCTGTTCTTTTTTCTTTTTTTACAGGCGGTGGGGGTTGGGGGGGCGACGGGCTCGGCGAGGGAGGGAGGGGCTGGCGTCGCCGGCGACGGGTGGTGGAGGGGCAGGTCGCCGGCGACGGATGGTGGATGGGCAGGTCGCCGGCGGTGGTGGTGAGGGGTGGGGGAGAGATGAAAGAAGAAATGGTGGAGGAAGAAAGATGGAGGATTTGGGGGGTGTGGGTAGTAAAAGGATTTTTATGAAGGAGGGGTATTTATGACATTTGAGGGGAGGTGTGACCTAAAATTCGGGGAGTGTATAAATCGGGGGAGTGATGGGGGAGTGCATCTCTCCGAAATGGAGGTGCATATAGTCAAACCCATTTTAATGGATTGGGAAGCAAGCTGCATGTATTAAAAAGTTATGGGCCCAAGCCCATTTGAGGGAGATCAGCCGCATTCAATTTAGGAAGGCACAGTAGCCCATTCTTGGAGAAAAAGAAAAACACACACAGACGACGCGAGGATTGGCGTGGAAACAGGGCATTTTCTTGGGGGAGGAAACCCTCTCCTCTTCCACACTTTCACTCAACTCAATAGATTAGGGTAGTTTAATTTCATTTCTTAGATAGATATTAATTTAGTATTTCATTTTGTTTGTGGTCATGGAGAATTTGAAGACATTGAGGTGATACCCTTCTTTATTTTAATGTTTGATTGTTTATCTCTTGTATATTTGTTTTATTTTGTTAATTTAGATATGGGGTAATCTCTTATTGCTTTGGGTGTTGGAATTATGAGGATAATTAGTGGGTTTATGAATTAATTGCTTAATTAATCTATGTCTTGATTTTAATTGTTTCTAGTATTGTGTTTTGCATGATTCAAGTAATTAGCTACACCGACCGGGGGTTGATTGCTTAGATCGACGACACTAGACACTAGTCGATTAGAGGTCGTCTATTAGATTAGTGAAAGGACGTCTCATAAGCATTAGTAACCGTGTTGAACGTGTTTATGAGACGCCCTCTCACCAATCTCCTAGACGACCTCTATTCAATTAGTGTCTAGTGTTGTCGATCTAAGCAATTAACCCCCGATCGGTGTAGCTAATTACTATGTTAATTCTAATCGATTAATTCAAGCTCACACACACATTCTTAATCAAGCAACCCAATACGGTCGTTGAAGTCGACAAAATCAACAATGCTAGCTAATAGGGTGAATTAATCAATTGAATCATGCAAAACACAATACTAGAAACAATTAAAATCAAGACATAGGCTAAATCATGCAATTAAATCATAAACTCACCCACATAATTCCAACAATCAAAGTTTAGTCTATAACTAAATTAACAACTAGTAGAATAAAACTCATAGAAATTAAACTACAAAACATGAATGAAAATGAAATTACCAAAATTAAAATTGCAATAATAGAAAAATGTCACCTCTTGTCTTCAAATTCTTCAAAGCTAACATTAAATTGAAATACTAAATTAAACACTAGCTAAGAAATGAAAGAACAATTAAAACTAACTAATCCATTGAGTGGAGTGGTGGAGAGGAGAAAAGATTTCTCCCCCAGTGGAGTCGCGTGCCCTGTTTTCCGCCAAATGCCTGCTTCTGTGTTGTGCCTCTCTCTCCACCACACTGGCGTGAGTAATGGGCTAGTATGCATAACCCCCCAAATTGATGAAATGGGTCTTGGCCCATTAGCTATTAAAAATCCAGCTGCTTGCTTATCCATTCTCACACCAAGCATGCAAATAACGTGGGCCTCTATTTAATTTGTTGGCCATGTAACACAAAGTTGATGGACCGTCCATTTATTAATTGGGCTGCAACAAATTTAATGGGCCATCAATTAAATTGTTGGTCCAAATAATCTTCTCATTTACTCGTTTTGCCTTCACTCTCGTCTCACTCTTTCAAATGACTTTGTAAAATAATCGAGACGTATTTTGCTCTAAAATTCCTCAATTCACCTACAAAACTAGCAAAACACACATTTTCTCCAAACCAAGTTCAATTAGTCAATTTAGGGTAAATAATGTATGAAATCCTATAAAATTATGCAAATTATGCACATGAATTTCAAGCAATTATCACACTAATCAATTACCCCTGCAAGATATCTCAGGTTTGTCTCCTCCATGTTGATGACGTGCAATGAGCTTTTAGGTAGATTCACTTTGAGTCCTGGTGTAATTTCAAATAGCCTTAAAAACCCTTTCATAGTCTTTGTGTTACAAATCGAGGCTTGTCCCAGTAGAACTGTGTCATCTACAAATTGGAGATGACTGATTCGAATTTTATTTACCCCAATCTCGAATCCCTGAAATTTCTGGATATCAATGGCTTTCTGCATTAAGAAACTAAGCCCTTCATCCGCAATTAGAAATAATAAAGGGGATAACAAATCCCCTTGTCTTAATCCTCTCTGAAGTTGAAACTCCCAAACGGGCTTCCGTTTACTAGAACAACCATAGACGCAGAAGATAGACATCCATGGATCCATAGCCTCCACTTCCAGTTAAAATTCATGCCTTCCATCATTTCATCTATAAATATCCACAACACCGATTCGTATGCTTTCTCAAAATCCACCTTGAAAATAAGCCCATTTATTTTCTCCCTTTTTAGGTAATCGGTCGATTCTTTTAGGACAAGGATACTGTCAACAATCTGTTTGTTTCCCACGAACGCGGTTTGATTATCTGAGATCACCCCCTCTATCACCTTGGATATTCTATTGGCCAGAACATTCGCTAGTATCTTGTACATACATCCTATTAGGGATATAGGACGATAATCTTTGATAAGATTCGAACCTTTCTTTTTCGGGATGAGTGTGACAAAACTCGGGTTACCTCATTTTGTGATCTTACCAGTCTGGTAAAATTCCTCCATAGCTCCAATGATATCCGACTTGATAATTGGCCACATCTTCTTAATGAATTTGAAGGTGAAGCCGTCAGGACCTGGGCTCTTACTTCCATCGCAATTCCAGATGGCATTTCTGATTTATTCTTCTGTGAAAGTGGTTGTAAGTAAGGTGTTCTCCTCTCTACCTAGTCTCTCGAGCACCAAATTTTTGATATGAAACCTAGCTGTATGTGGTTTCTGGTATTGAATTATGAAGTGATAATATACTTCTCCCTTTACTTTAGCAACATCCTCGGTCCACACGTCGCCCACCATGATGCCGTCGATTTTATTCACCTTCCTCCTGTAGTTGATGCACCTATGGAAATATGTTGAGTTTGTGTTACCCTCCTTAATCCATTTGATTCGAGATTTCTGGAACTCGTTTCTATTCTTCACTCTTCTGAGTTTCCAAGCTTCACTCTTGGCCTCCTTTAATGCCAGGCACTCGATGGTTGTTAGATCCCTAGTCTTCTTGAATTATGTCTAGCTCGTTCATCCTTTTAGATGCCTCATCAATCTGCTTTTCCAAAGTGTTGTAATTCCTGTAACTCCACTCTTTAACATCCCTCTTTAGTCTCTTGATTTTCTCTTTTATTATGAAGCCTTTTGTCCCTACCACATCATATTCTGTCCATTTCTCTTGGATAAATGCCAGCAGCTCCGGGTGGTCGAACCAAGAGTTGAAAAACCTGAATGGCTTAGGTCCCCAGTTTTGTGAGCATGAATGTAAAAAGACCGGACAATGATCTGAACTTATCTTAGGTAGACCTCTCTGTTTGTTCTCACCCCACTCATTAGAAACGAGATCTCTATCGATCCTACTGCAACACTTGCCATCTAGTCTGGACCACATGTACTTTCTTTCGACTAATTGGGCATCGAGCAACCCATTATCGTTAATGTAATCATCGAACTTCCTACTGCTTGTGATGGATTGGTAAAAACCCTGCCTCTCCTCTCATTCCCATTTCTAGTTTCATTAAAGTCCCCTATGATACACCAACTGGGAATGTTACTGGACAAAATCTTATCCCTTAGTGCCTCCCATATGATCCACTTTCCCCTTGCGTCGCATGGGCTGTAAACATTGACCACCACATGCATCTTGCCCTTTTTCGACCACACACCTTCAATGCCAGTTGCTCCTTCGATTGCCCATGAGCTCGCCACCACAAATTTTTTATTATTCCATAAGCTCAAAATTCCGCCCGACCTTCCTACAACGTTTTTTTCTGCCCATCTCACATCATTGTCCCCCCACAACGAGTTGATATGTAGCTTGCTATGGTCTCCATATTTGGTTTCCTATATGCACACAACATCTGGGTTGAATTTTCCGATTAACTCCCTCACTTCCTGTTTCTTCAATCTGCCTCCTAAACCTCTAATATTATATGAGAGCACCTTCATTGATTAACAATCTTTTGGTTCTTGTTCTTCTCTACCTCATCTCTTTGGTTCAGATCTCTGATTGTTTGTAGGACTTCCTTCTCGTTTCTTTTGTTTATAACACCTATTTGTTTGCCCAGCTTCCATACTTCTTCCAGGCCCATCAGAGTAGGGTGAGGGCGCGTGTTCATTTGATCCTCTGTTGTTATGCCAACTGTAGTCGAGGGGTAAGGGTGAGGGCATCCTCCATCTTTCCTAGCTGATTCGACTAGTCCTCTTGCGAAAGAGGTCCATTGACTTTGTTTCCTGATTAATTCTCTCTTTCTCTAAATTTTTCTCATCCTTTTCCTTCTAGCTTTTCTGCCTTTTCTTTTTGTGTCGTTGCGATTAGCCTTAGATTCCTCGGATTCCATACTGCTATCTCCCGAGTTGTTGAGCCCTTGTTCCGCTTCCTCACAGATCGTATGTGTGGTTTCCCCTTCTATGATAATTCTCCTTTCTTTCCCTAACTACTCAGGCGGGACCATAAAGCTCATTCTCACATTCAACGCTTTGATTTCGCTAGGATCATCTTCTTCACTCTACCTATGACCATCAAGAATATCTTCTCCAAGACGATTCGGGCTAGACTCTGTGAGCACCAGCTTGATTCCCATGGGAGAGTAGCATAGTCGAGATAAGTTTATCTGATTGGTGTCGCATTCCCAATTTTTTGTAGGGCTGTTAGCCCGACCTTGCACCGTTCCTATCCTTATTAACTTTGGGTCCCTTTTATTTGTGGGATGCGCATTGGAAGGATTCATACTTGGATTTACTGGGCTCGCGTCTATATTTAATTGGCTTAGGGGATCAATGCCCATAACTCTGACGAACTCCATAACTTCATCTTCCGCTGAATTTGTGGGCTTTATCGTATTAGTGATCTTTTGGGCTAAGCCCTGGAGAGATTGGGCTTGTCCATCCAGCTGTTGCCCGAATGTTACTTCTCCCGTTCCCACGTTCTGCTTTAATTGCGTTTGGTCTTGAAAACTGATTGGTCCATCGTCCGAGGGTGATGCCCCACATTCTTCATTAATGAATATTCCCATGCTTGACTTGGTTCTATCACGAATTAATATTTCATCTTTTTCCAATGAATCGCCATTAATGCTCCTAGTCTTGTTGGGCCTGTTCGGTTCCTCTGGCCCCAATCCAGTCCGGTTGCCGGAGAATGACTGTTCCGGTCTCCGACCTTCGGATTCCGATACTGACGAGTCTGAATCATCATCACTTTCTACCCAACCCTCGATCGGCCGCCATGTGATGCAACCGGCGAGTGTTTTAAGCACATCACGATGTTCTTGGTCTGCCCATCCAGCCCCGGATGGTGTTTCCTCTTGGATCATGATTCCAATTTCTTCTCCATTCACAACAAAATGAGCTTGCCTGGATATGGATTTGAAACTGCATGTTCTGATTCTTACTCTAGCCACGTCCATTATAATCCTGTAATTAGAGAAATGATCTATCTCGCTTATGATTCCATCCTCCTCCAATATCCACTGCATAAAGGATTTATTCCAACACACTAACGGGATTCCCTTAATTTGTATCCAGGTTTCTCTTTCTGTTATTCCATTTGTGATCTTCATGGGTCTCCATTCACTAAACCACTCTGCCATCCATTCTTCTTTCTCCACTATGAATTTAACCATGGCTTCATTGTTATTCCCAGAAATTGCCCATAGGTTTCCATTTAGGAAGCTGATTGAGACCTTCCTGTACCCAACATTCTTCATGGCTTTGACAACATTCCCACATTCTTTTGGATTTTTTGGCCTCCCAACTATGGCTCCTTGCGTCCATGCTGCCTCTTTGTTATTAATGATGAAATTTGAGCCCTGGTTCATAGTCCCAGTCCTCTCAATCAGAATTTCCTTGGGTATTTGTTCGTGACTTCCTTCCCAGATTCTTAACTTGCTCTCTTCCTTATCTTTAGGTACTACCTCCATTGTCCCGCCCCCCAAGGCCATAACGTCTACAAAGCTCCGATTATCTTTGATCCAAGCCGGCTTGATGATCTTAGTAGCCTTAGGAGCCTTAGCTAATTCTTTGTTGGCCTGATCCTCATATTTAGCTAAGTTGACTCTAAGTTTATAGCTTCCAATCCATATGCTATCCAGGCTTCTTTCCAGAGATTCAGTTTTCTTACCGACCACAAAACGTGCGTAGGCGAAACGCCATCTGTTCCTATTCTTTTTGTCCAGAATTAAAGTGTCCATAACCTTGCCATATCTTCTCAATATTTCCAGGAGATCTCAATATTTCCATACATTCTCTGTTTTTACATGTGGGGGTCTCTCGGGGTCGATGGGACGCAACTCTGGGTGATTTGACCATCTCCCATCGTTCTCTGACTCTACCATTCCTTCTACCATCCTGGATTTTGGGGTATTTGCTCACAGTTGCACTCGTGGGTTTGGGGCGAAGGCTAGGGTTCCAGTGGGGTGGGGGTATGTGTTTGCTCTCTCTCACCATCCTCTCAGATTAAATATTAAATACATATATTTACACTATAAACAAAATACTAATGATTAAATTTTATTCAATCTATCCCCACTAATTAACAATAATAAAATAATATAACATTCACTATCATCCAATTATTATTTCACTACTACTAATAATAAAATATTATAACATCACTCTTGATGTGATATATAGTTACATCTAACCCTACCTCTCAATCTTTAACCAAACACAACCAAACACAACTTACACACAATTACTATTCATGGATTACCCAAATCTCAATCCAATCCACCACAATTCCAAACCAAACACCACTGTAATACTAGTACACAATATATGAAAAATATAGAAATGTGATCATAAGGAAAGAGAACAAGGCTTTTTTTTTATGATTCTATTAAGCAAACAGCAGCATAATTGCATCTGTTAGTAAGTGTTCAAACACATTTGAAATCTCAACTACATCTAGCAATCACATCATTTCTTCTGTGCTACATTGTGACTACGGGGTTGTTGTAAAAAAAAACCAAAAAACTATTTACTAGTCATGAATTTTAACTTGAATGATTTGGTTTTTAAGGAGAATTTTTACTAAGATTAACTCACTTGCTATTATGCTATTATGGACACCAAACTCACCACAAAAGTGCACAATACTTTTTTCCAACGAACGGGTGGGGGGGACGGGGTACCCGTAGTGGGTACGGAAGTGGGGGTAGGTGAATAAGATCGCTTTTGGTGGAGATGTGTTGCCGGAGATTCTTCCTGTGTCCGGCTGTGACTGAAGGGGTAGCAATGGTGGTTCATTTTCGGCCATGGCGGAGGGATCAGTTGTTAACAAAAAAAAATTAGGCAATAGAGGGTTTATGCGAGCCAAGGAAAGAAGGGGTTAGACGACAGGTTACAAAATTTCCCCGTTAATTGCAGTTGTTAGTCCCTAAGCGGTGTTTGTTTTGGGATTGGCCAATTCGGATTTGGATTGGCTCAATTCCAATTCAATCCCTCTAAATCCATCTCAATCCAAATACAAATTCAAATGTCAATTCACCCCTATAATACACCTATACACCTATTTTTATACAATTAAATCATTATCTTAATTCCTTTTCAATCACTCATTTTTTTTCATACTTTTTTTTCTCTCTTACTTTTATTTCACACATAGTGATTTAAAATGTCATGTTATTCTTGCGATGTAAGTTTCTTTGTAGAAGAGGAGTGAAGTCCGTGACAGTTCAGGGGTAGAATAAGAAGTGGAAGGAGGGGTAGTGGAAATGACTTGAATACTTATAGCCTACAATTGTAAATGTTTTGTACATTAGACGGTCTAACTATGACTTTAGTATGCTAAATATATTTTTTCAGAATATTTTCTAGAATATTTTTGTTGTAGTGATCATTAGTTAAACACATTAATTACTAGAATATTTTTTAAGAATATTTTTCTCTCCCATAAAAGCATATAAATGGTAGTTTTCGAACTAGTTGAACAAAATAACAAAATAATTCAATAATTGAAGAATTTCTGAAGAAATAAACCACCAGATTTGGATGATATTTAGGGGATTTTGATTTTTAGGGTTAGAATATAAGAATTTGATTGAGTTTGAGAAGTGAAAAAAACGCATAAGAAGAACTCTATTGATTTTGAGAAGGGGAGAAAAGAACTTGATTGATTGAGTTTGAGAAAGACGCAGGAGGAGGAAGTTTTATTTTTATTTATATAAAATTTAATCTAATGTGAAAAATAAAAAAAATAAAAAAGAATATGTACGATAAAAGGTTGGGATTTTACAATAATAGAAAAAGTCGTGATTAAATTGATATTGAAACTAAAGGTGGTGTATTTATTTAGAATTAACCTTATATATATTAATTATAATGTGCACGTATATAATATGTATACATAAAATTTATGTACGTAAATATATTTAATATTAATATTAATTAGATAAATATTAATTAGTACATTAAATACAAACAATAACAAATTAATATAAATATATGTAAATACATTAAACATTAAATAAATATATTTACACTATAAACAAAATACTAATAATTAAATTTTATTCAATCCTTACTTTACTAATTAACAATAATAAAATAATATATTATTCACTATCATCCCATCATTATTTCACTACTAATCATAATAAAATATTATAACATAACTCTTCATGTAACATAAAGTTACATAACATCTACCCCTACTTTTCAATTCTTAACCAAACACAATTTACACACAATTACTATTTATAGTTATCCCAATCTCAATCCAATCCACCACAATTTTAAATCAAACACCACCGAAGAGATGGACATTAAACTTAATTTTAGTTACTAAATTACTTTTTATCCCAAACCAAACACCACCGAAGAGATGGACATTAAACTTAATTTTAGTTACTAAATTACTTTTGCATTTTATTCTGTGCAATCATTACTAAGCCTCACCTTGTTATAATTGTTTAATTTTAATGTGGAGAAGACTCTAAGTACCTCATCTTCCGCCATAAATTCTAAAATGAAGATTCCTAAACTTTAAAATATGGACACACATATTACAATCATTATTATTTATTATTTTATTCATTTTTAATATATTACCATCATTAAATAATAATAATATATATATCTTCATATTTAAATTAATTTATACAATTAAATATTTAATATATAAATTAAATTATAAATTAAATATTATTGGTTTGATCACAATTATAAAATGTAAATAAATTTGTGATTTTCAAATATTACTTTTATTTAAATATAAAATTACGAAAGACATAATGATGTAAAACGATACATGTGAGTATAATCCAATACAACACAATTACACTCATTACGTTTAAAAATAGACCAAATAACACTAACAATCTTGTGAATTAAAGTACTCCTCTCATAAATGATCAATAAGAGCCTCACAAAGTGCAAAGTGAGTCTTCTTATCTTTAATTTGTCAATGACGTGCAAAAAACTCTTCAAATCTGGCACTCTCACCATATTTCATATTTAATATATAATGTATGTTTTATTGTATTTGACATTATTTTTTGTTGGTAATAATAATACACAGACAAAAAAATAAATTAAATTACGTAACTAAAATTATATTATAACAATATAATTGTAATTATATTTAACAAAAAACTATAATTATTAATACAAAATTGTAATATAAAATTATAAATATTAATAAAATAATACTCCGTAGATATAAAATATAGAGTATTGAATAGTGAATTTAATATTTGAAGTTCACTATTCAAAACTCTATTTCAAATCTTCAAAATAGAGTACGATTGAAGTAAGTATGGAACTCCATTTTGGAGTTTAACTCTATTATGCTTTATTGTATGAGTTGTTGTTGGTTTATATATTACCAACAATGGCTTACAGGGAGACGGGAAATTATAAATAAATTTAAAGAAAATTACAATATCTTCAATCTTTCCAAAAGAGACAACTTTCTTCTTTGAACAGCTTCTTGAAATGACAGGTCCGATTATGAGACAACAACACTGATGAAACAGAAAAGTTGGGGAAAAAATAATCGAGTCAAGGTGATACCTTTTCCTGTAAAACAAACACGTCACGGCTAGTGTTCACGGAACGACGTGATGCTTCGAAAGGTAAAACGACATCGTCTTTACACGAGCAATACCGCAACGTACAAAGCTCCAACGAACTGAAGACACGCGTGAACTGAACTACACTTTAAAATGCAATGCAGGAAAACAGGATGCAGTTTGCTGGAAATTTTCAAGTGATTTTTTATGCTTGCAAAAGGTAAGTTTTCCAAAACAATGCACTCCTATTTATAGGCAGTGCCACTTAGGTAGGGAGCAGACGGGTATTTATGGCAGTAGCTGCCACCACATGAAAAATGGTAACTGTCATTTCTGTAACCTCCAGGCATTAAGACGTTGTGTATCTGGACGCTCCTAGTGTCCATATTCAGTCAATTTCAAATTCAAATTTGAGAAGTCAACTGGTCAGCAATTAACGACACCAGAATTGGGTTGGACTCGCATTGGGCGAGCCTAAACTCGTGTGGGCCAAAGCCCAAACTTTAGAGCTCTAAAAATATAGATGGCCCCCCAAACTCAAGCCCAAACTCCACCCAAAGTCCAAGATCCAAGGGCCACGGACCCGGACTCGGCACGGCCGGACAAACGACGCGCGTGTGGCTCATTGAATTGTTCAATAGTCACTATAATTTGAACTCTCTTAATTAACTCACTAAGAAGGAGATTAATTCTCACATCAATCAATGTGTGATAGTTATTAACACTAATATCCAAACATCACTTTTACGTCTTAATCTTCGTACATTAATTTCTCACTTACCGAACTTCGATTTTGAGATTTTATATATACTACGATCATCTACTCCGAAATTAAAACGATCCTATGACATTTAATATCTCGAAAATTAAATAATAATTCATTGAAAATTAAAAAATTGAATAAATTCCAATTTCTCAACAGTTAGCTCTAAGAGCGTGCGAGTTTGTAAGTAGCATATGAAATGGCTACTAATGTCTTGATATAAAAATAAAATTTGTATATGGTTGATAAAATTATGGAATAATGCTATATATGTTATACAATTATACAAATAATGTATTGATCGATCTAGAAAGAATCTTGGCCAACTTTGATAATATTATGCCATAAGATTTTCTTGACGGAAAATTTATTTGGTCCAAATTAATGGAATTCACGATTGATAATGAATATCATGATTACATTAATTTAAATTCAAGAATTGATATTATTATGATTTAGGGTGTTCGATTCAATTCAATTTTGAAAAAAATAAAACATAATTATTACTGTATTAGTGAGGAAATATATTCCAGAATAAAAACGGAGAGGAATTGATACAGGATGAACAGAATAACAGCTTCTATCAAAATGTTGATTCAAGAGAATACTGCAAGATATAAAAATAAAAAAATACATTCATATTACTTATACTGGGTGACGTCAAAGGGAAACCCCTAATTTTTAATTCAACGTTCACAACACATAATAAATAGTACCTCCTCTGATCGTTTGTTTTGTAGTATAAAATTAAGAGCCCCCCATTTACCCTATAAAAGAAAATAAATATAAAAAAGAGAAGGAATTCAATAGTTATAAAAGGGATGATTTCAGGTTTATATTAGTATGAATGTAATTATATATTATACAAATAAAATGTAAATTAATTTTTCACATGAAATATTAGTACAATTAAAGTAAGGAAAAATTAAAAAACTCACATATTTTCTTGTGAATTATATCAAAGTCATACCAAACTAAACAGATATTTCAAAAAAAAAAAAAATCACCCTAAAAACAAATAAAAAAATTTATTTATAATTTATATTACTATAAATACAATTATATATTATTGTATGGACAAAAATATATGTTATTATAAGAATAGGTAATACATATAATTGACTTTTGAGTTTTATAGATTACATTAATTATTAAGAACACAAACGTTAGTTGCAATAATTTTCCGGCAAAATACACGTGGAAACAAAAGAACAAATTTAACAATGAGTAAGGGTACATATAAAAATTCTAACAACTTATTTTCAAAAGCTACAAGGAGTAGCTTTGGAAAGTAAGTGATAACCATTACCAAGTTTAAAACTTGTCCTTCCTCTTGTAAGTATAAGACTTCGCACAGTAAGCATAGGCCGCCATTGTAACTGCACAAATGCCTCCCAGCAGCCAATAGAAATAGTCGAGATGAGCTCGATTCAAGTTATTAGAAAACCAACTATCACGCCCGTCTCCACTCGTCGCCTTCTCGATTATTGATATCAGGAAACTACTTAAGAAATTCCCTATGCCAAATATAGTTAGGTATAGAGCAAGCCCTAAGCTTTTAAGTTCAGTTGGAACCTGATCATAAAAGAATTCTTGTAGACCAACCATAGTGAATGCATCAGCCGTACCAAGAATCAAATACTGAGGTGCCAACCACCACACGCTCATTGGTATCGTCGCGTTTGGGTCATCCACTAAACCATGTTCGATAGCAGTAGCTAGGCGTCGTCTCTCAACAAGCGCTGAAATCACCATAAGAATGACAGATAGAAAAATACCCGTACCTATTCGTTGGAGCATTGATATGCCTGCAGGTTTCTTGGTTATAGCTCTGGCAATTGGAACTAAAAGACAGTCATAGATAGGAATAACGAGCATGATAGATACGCTGATGAGAGATTGCAGTGAAGCAGCTGGTATTTCGAAGCCATAAGCGTTGTTACGATCCATTGTAGCTGCTTGTTTGGTGAATAGAGTTGATGATTGTGAAAAGGCAATGGCATATCCCAAACATGTACACCAGATTGGAGTAAGTCTGAGCATTAATTTGGCGTCATCAATGTCACCTATGGTACAGACGTTTATATCTGCCCCATTAGAGATAGGAATTGCTTTATCAAGAAACCTGCCGCAAATCAATACAATATAATCATGCAAAGCTCCCACATTCATACTCAGTTCTTCCATTAAAGTTGAGAGAATCTTAAACCTAGTATAAAGTCTCAGAACAAGTTCAATGTGCTGTTATCATTGATCATTGACATAAAAATTTGGAGGACATAGATTGCAAGAATGTTGTCTGAATTTTAGTACCACAATGACTTACTTGAATTTGGTATCTTCACGAGGCAGAAATCTCTGTTCTTCCGTTTCAATAGACCTAACTATAGGGGAAGAATTCCAATTCTTTGCTGCTCTCACAAAAACCCGACCAATTCTCACAAATGGATTCCTTTCATCACTGTTCACACGAAATCGATATGTTGAAGACCCAAGCAAGAAAACAACTAGAGAAAAGACCATCACAATGCAGGGGATTCCAAAGCCAAGTTCCCAACTAAAATTATCTTGAATATAACTCAGAACCAAGATAGCTACTAATATACCTCCATTCATTGAAAAATACCACCAATTGAAGAATGAGCTTTTAGCTTTAAGCTCATGTTCATCATCCTCGTCGAACTGATCAGCACCAAAAGCTTGAACACAAGGCTTATGACCCCCTTGAGCAAATGCTACTAAATACAAAGAAACGAAGAAAAAGAGGACTTCAAGCAAAGGAGGCGAACAAGCCACATTATTTGCACCATCTTTGCAGGTATAAGAAGAGTTGGATGAATGAAATGCAGAAAGAGACAAGAATCCTAGACCCTGTCATCCATCACAATTCAAAACCAAACATGAATATTAAATTATTAATTACACCAATCAAACTTAATTTTGACCTCGTGTTACTTTTCCTTCGAATCAAACTTCAATTTCTGCTCTCTCTTCACAAACAGCCTCATACGGGATATGAATTATGAACACAGAACTCCAATTAAAACCGTTTACCTAATTGTTTAAGGATAGCGACTAATCATCAAATTCCATGTCTTATGTTCATGATGCTGCAACATCTAGTTACTAAACCAAACTAATTTAAGAGATACCCAAATTAATTTAACTATTACGAAGTAATTCAAGATTTATATAGTTTAGGGTTTTGGGTACAAACCAAAATGTAGACAACAGAGGCAATAAGAATGGTCCGATATCGGCCGAGAAAGGAGTCGGCGATGAAAGCGCCGAGAAGCGGCAGAAGCATCGCCGCTCCGTTCCATGCATTGACATTCTCCGCTGCCTCCGCCGTCGATTGGCCCAATGGCCCTGTCAAATAGCTGATCAAGTTGGAACTAATTCCATAATATGCAAACCTCTCCGCCACTTCAACACCTAATTAACAAGAAATAAATTAAATCCATATTATAAACTCATGTTAACACATACACATTATTATTTATACCTATGATGAATGAAGCGGACTTCCAGCAACCGGATTTAGAGCGGCTGGCGGGAATGCCTTTGAAGTCAACCGAGCCACGAATGACGTCGTCGAGTAGCGGAGTTTCTGCCTCCGATACGTCGTCGCCGACTCCGGTAGCCATTCTCTCTCTCTCTCTCCCTGTTGTGTGAAGTCAACTGCTTTTTTTTTTTTTTGATCTGACTATCTGTCTAATCAGCTTACATCACAAGTAGTTGCTAATACTCCACCGTGCAATACGTTCAAAATACGAAACAAAAATATGTTACAAACCAAATATATCGAATAATTTATTCAATTTTTATAGTCATCTCATATATAAGTAAAACACGTGCAATTATGCAGAATAATTACGGAATTGTGAAATCAAATTAATAAATAAGATTTAATTTTTTTTAAAATATATGTGTATTAATTTTATTTAATATATTGGAGTAAAAAATGAGGGAATGATTAAAAGAAAAGAAAAAAAAAGCATAAAGTCAAGGAGCTTTCATTTAGAGTAGTTACGGTACATAAATCACACGCCATTTTCATTCCTTTTAGCACCAATCATAAAATAAAAGCTAACAGACAGTATTCCAATTTTATGTTTCTTTTACAAACAAACATATCACATCACTTAAAAATTGATTATATCTCAATCTATTAAAAATTATACGTAATGATATTACTCATTAGTTTTTTCGTCTAAATTTACCCTGAATTTAATTATATTCTCAGGCGTCCCACAGAGTTCAATAAAATTGGAAGGAAAAATTAACGGAGGATATGATTGTCACAAAACATATATGTGTAGATTTGAATGGAAAAAAATAATGGGCTTAAATCTGTGCAAATCATTCTACACCAAACTCAATCCAATGCATTCGAAACTAAAGAAGTTGTCCAACGGAGTACATATAAATATAATTTTGTCCCATTCCATTACCATCCCTAGAATTATACACTTGTGAAATTTCAAAACGAGTAGAAACTTACATATTTACACCACCAAAACCTTATTCATAGATCTTGCAGCTTCTCAAAATGTTATTTGTAGATCTTGCAACTTCTATTATTTCCACGGGCCTCTCTTCTACTCCACTACCATAGCACAATATATGGGCCTCATCAATAGGGCTTTTTCATCACTAGCCATTACAGTTGGTGTAAAGGATGGAGCAAGAGCCATTACATCATCAAACAAATTTCACCAATATTCAAAAAAAAAAAAAAAAAGTAGGTCTAGTATGGACTCGTGCATGTTGTGCACTCGAGTCCATTAACTGTTTATTTATTAGTTACAACAACATTATCACAGAAGTTAGCTTGTGGCTCAGTGGCACTTCTTCACATAGATTTCCGTAATGTTAAAAATAATAAAAGTGTAAGTAGTAACTAATAAAATATATAATATAAATAATTTTTTAAATTTTTTTTATCACTCATATTTCTTGATTGAAAGAGTACAAGTACTAATTAATAAAAGTACAAGTACTGATTGAAAGAGTACAAGTACAACATTATCACAGAAGTTAGCTTGTGGCTCAGTGGCACTTCTTCACATAGATTTCCGTAATGTTAAAAATAATAAAAGTGTAAGTAGTAACTAATAAAATATATAATATAAATAATTTTTTAAATTTTTTTTATCACTCATATTTCTTGATTGAAAGAGTACAAGTACTAATTAATAAAGGTGTAACATTAATAATAATAGAATTGCAAGTAGTACCTAATAAAAATGTGTAACATTAATAACTAAAAAAAAATATGAGCAACACTTTCTACTAAATATAAACTTGCACTTTTCAGTTATAAGGATTTACACTTTTTAGTAATATTGTGTTGCACTTTTCAGTTATATTAACTTGCATTTTTTTATAATATTGTGTTGCACTTTTCAGTAATATTGACTTACACTTTTTAGTAATATTGTGTTGCACTTTTAAGTTATACTGATTTGCACGTTTTTATAATATTGTGTTGCACTTTTCAATTATATTGAGTTACACTTTTTAGTTATATTGACTTACACTTTTATTAATATTGTTTTTCACTTTTTAGTTATATTGACTTACACTTGTTATTAATATTGTTTTTCACTTTTCAATTATACTAACTTGCACGTTTCACTTTTTAGTTATACTAACTTATATTTTTAGTAAATATTGTGTTGCATTTTTTTGTTATATTGATTTACATTTTTTAGTAATATTATTTTGCACTTTTTATTGAATAAAAGTTTAAATCTAAATGAAGAATGTGTATATTTTTTTAGTACGAATTAAATGGTTCAAAAATTATTCTCTCCACATTTTATTATAATATACATATTAAAAAAACTCAATATTTTAATTAGTATGTTAGTAGTCTAAATGGTGGGTGTAAGATTTTTTAAGATTGATGTACATCAAACCCTCTCTATCCATTTTTTTAATTAACAAAAAAAAAAAAAAAACAGCGACGAATAAAAATAAGAATTTGCTTATTGGGCCTGGGCCATCATGGCAACAAAGACCAACAAGCGGGGGAATAAAAATGACAACAAAGGCCAACAAAAAAACAAATGACGTGGCACTCGAGTGCATACTAGAGTAAAAAAATGAAGATTGAATCATGATATATACGAAGAGAAAAAATAGATTGAGTATAGAACTCTAGAATATAGTAAACAGAAAATCCCTAATTTTATAGGGCAGAAGAGTTGAGTATAAAACTCTAAGAATTCGATCCAAGAAGACCGTAGAATTTGATTCGAATCAAGATGAAATCGAATCTAAAACTCACGAGCTTAGAACCCGCAAAAAAATGAGTATAGACAGGGACGGTGCCACAATGGGGTCAGGAGGGCCACTGGCCCCCCCACCATTTTTTTATATATATATATGATAAATATTTTATACGGAGTAATAATTATAGAGTATATCCTATTTTTAATATAAGTCGTTTTAACATTTTATTTTATTTGTAAATTATATGACATTTATTTTCTTAATACGTGTGTATTAGATTAGGATGACATATATTTTTAATAGAAGAGAGTATGTGGTAATAGTTATTCTCAAAAAATATATATATATATATATATATATATATATATAAATAAAAGTATTATTTTTCATTTTGAGACATACATATTAAGTATAGACGAATAAAAAATAAATGCTTGCATACAATGTTTGAAAGGAATAAATATTTTTTCATGTATTTTTTACTTAAATTTGTTTCTTCATACTTCAAAAATAAATTATTTTTTCAACAAGTCAATAATATAGATGGATGGTGTATTTGAGATTATTTCCTTGAAATTGAACAATATTATTGATTTTAAAAAAAATAAAATTAGTTTAGTGTTTTAAATTTTTTGTCCATTTATATTTAAAAGTATTTTATTGCATGAATTATAGAATATTGGAACACATTAATATATTAATTAAAAGACATTTACAACCGAAGAAAGTCATCTTATTCAATTTAATTTAATGAAATGTATTGATAATTTTATCATGTAAAATTTCGATGAGTATAATAAGTACATATTATTTTATCTTTAAAGTAATGTTAATCGGGCCCCCCTACCGAGATTTCCTGGATCCGTCACTGAGTATAGAACTCAAGAAAATCAAAGAAATGGGAGTAGAACTCTAAGAATTCGAATCTAAGATGAAGTCGAATCCAAAACTCACGAGCATAAAAAAACTCATAAAAAAGAAATCTCGAAAGGAAAAATGGTATAAATCCAAACTTATCAAAAATTTGGCAAAAATGAGTATAAAACTCAAGAAATCCAGAAATTCATTCATACCTAATTACGGAAACGTATCTAGATCGATGAACTTGTTTAATCGATCATAAATTGATCGATTCACGACTCTGGTACCATGTAAAATTTCATAACAAATTTTTTTTTGAATAAAATGCATATTCAAAGAATAGAGTAATGTAGAATTAAAATTGAATATAGAGTTACATCAAATTGAACAGGGAAAATGGTTCTTATCCCTCCTCTATTTAAGGGAATGTTTACATGAAAGGTTACAACAACTGAAAAACTTCTATAACTAATACAGTACTTTGTACGGAGTAATTTGTTATTCTTTGCCACACTTCTTAAAAAGAACAATATTAAAATAATAGTAAAATATTGAAGTAGAGAAATGTAGAAAAGAAAAAATGATGAATAAGAAAGACAACACGTGAAAGAGATATTCCTTCATCCTCAGTTACTTTCACACTTTTCTTTTTGGGACGTTTCACAATAACTTTCACACTTAAAATGAAAAATATTTTATAAACTCCACCCTCAAAATATCATCAATTTTATTGCATTACTTTTTCTCCACACATACACCAAAAGTCAACTCATTTTTTACTTTATACATAAAGGAAGAAAGTATGAAATAAGGAGGTAGAGAGAGAGAGAGAGAGAGAGAGAGAGAGAGAGAGGGGTAGTGCCGTAGTGAAGTGTTTACAAAAATATTGGACACTTAACTTAGGATGGAAAGAGTATAAGCCGGACATACATGTATAATTCAATTATCCTCCAGAACTCTGTTGTACATGGATGTGTACGTATGTGTGTGCGTTATCCAATGGCCTCCTACACAAGACCTTCTTGTAATTGCAGTATATTTTGTAGGTTTGCTGTTATTTTTGTAAATGGTCGATATGCTATAAATCCGATCAGACAAGTATGAAATGAAGTGTGAATTTTATAGAAACTACGGACCCATCGCATGAGTGCATTGACATAAAAAGTTGAAACACATTGTTAAAATGAAAATCCATAATTTTACCTAAAAAATAAGGAATTATATTTTTTTTTAGGCCATTAAATTACCACGTTTTTTAATTTAGTCCACCAGATTACTACTTTTTTGAATTTAGTCCATTAAGTTTCGATTTATTTTGATTTTGGTCCAGTTACCTACTACAACAGGTTTAACAGACCAATTTTTAAAACACACCTCATAAAATGTTATATACACCCCAAATGTTAAACACACCACATTAAAATTTAAAAATCATTTTTTATTACTATACACATCTCAATTCTCATATTTAACAAATTTTCAAAATAATTAAATTATAAAAATAAGAATTCAAATTAATATGAAAAATATAAATAAAAATCTATAAAAAAAATCGATTAAATTTTCAAAAATTAAACAAAGGTAAAAAAAATTAATTAATTTAATTTGTTTTAAAGATTTAGTTAATTTTCTACTATTTTAAAATTTTATTTAGCCTTATTGTCGGCATTTTTATAAAATTTAGAACGCAAATAAAATATTGGAGTTTTAAACTTTTTTATTGTATTTTTCTTTTTAATATTTCTTTTATATTACATGAACCTACTAACACTCAATAAATATTATATACACTTCAAATGTTAAACACAAAAATTATAAAATCAATTAAAATTAAATAAAATCATAAAAGTATTTAATAAATTTTCAAAAATAATTTAATTAAAAAGGTAAGAATTCAAAATTATCTAAAAAATATAAATAAAATTTATAAAAAAATACATAAATCTTAAAATTTTTAATAAAACAAAAAAAAATAATTAATTTAATTAGTATTGAAAATTTAGTTGATTTTGTAATATTTTTATTTAATTTAATATTTTTTTTAGATTGTGTTGTTTTTTTTTTTTATAATATTTTTTCAAAAATAGTAAAATATCAACTAAATCTTTAAAAATAATTAAATTAATTAATTTTTTTTAGCTTTGTTTAATTTTTGGAGATTTAGGCAATTTTTTATAGGTTTTATTTATATTTTTTATATTAATTTGATTTTTTTTTTTAATTTAATTATTTTTTACAATTTATGAAATAAGAAAGAATTTGGGTGTGTATAGTAATAAAAAAGGGTATAGTCTTAATCCTTTTTTTTACGCTTATTTGTTTTTTAGTACTTTATTTTTTCCCTTTTTATTTTGTAAAAAAAAAATATTTTCCTTTATTTTTTGTGTTTTTTTTTTCAATTAATAAAAAAATGGGGTTTTTTTTTTTTTTTTTTTTTTAAGTCTGTATAATTAAAAAGTGAAACATAATATTTGTAAACGTGCAAGTCAGTATAACACAATATTAATAAAAAAGTACTCAATATAACTAAAAAGTGCAACACAATATTACAAAAAAATGTAAATCAATATAACTGAAAAGTGCAACACAATATTATAAGAAAATGCATGTCAGTATAACCGAAAAGTGCAACACAATATTACTAAAAAGTGCAATACAATATTACTAAAAAGTGTAAATCAATATAACTGAAAAGTGCAACACAATATTATAAAAAATGTATGTGAGTATAACTGAAAAATGCAATACAATATTATAAAAAAACGTAGGCCATGATTCAAGTTTTGTTATACTATTGTTATTCTTATTAATTAATAAATGATTACTGGACTCGAGTGCACAACATGCACTCGAGTTCACAGCAGATCTATCATTTTTTTAAACATGTTACTAATTGCTTAAAAAATGAGAGGCATAGATTTTGTTTAAAAAATAACTACTATTTTATTTTATGGTTTAGTCTAGTATCCACTTGAGTTCATATTGTACACCCTTGTCTAATTTTTTTTATTATTATTATTATAAAAATAATTACATGAACTATAAAATAGCTATTTTTATTTCATTTTTTGCCTTTTTTTTGTTTCTTTTTATTTAATTTATTTTTATTTTTTTACCTTTTTTTTTGTTTTTACTTAAAAATATACACATTCTCCATTTAAATTAAATTTTTAAGAAAAAATTTTATTCAATAAAAAGTGTAACACAAAATTACTAAAAAATGTAAGTTGATATAACAAAAAAGTGCAACACCATATTTACTAACAATTGTTTGGTTTGGGATTGACCCATCTGGATTTGGATGGGCCATCCCCCATCCCATCTATCTCCATCCAAATACCCATCTCAATACCCATCCACCCCTATAATACACCTATATATCTATTTTTATACAATTACATCATCATATTTTTATATTAGTTACTTATTCTCTCTCCTACTTTTTCTCCAATACATTTATTCTCTCTCCTACTTTTCTTCCATACATTTATTCCCTCTTTTACTTTTCTTCCACACATTTATTATCTCTCATACTTTTCTTACACACATTTATTCTCTTTCCTACTTTTCTTCTTTACACTAATTACTCTACTAACTAACAATAATAAAATAATACAACATCACTATTGATTTGACATAAAGTTCTCCATCCACACCTATTTTTCAATCTCTATCCAAACATAATTTTTATTCAATTATTATTCATGGATTACCCCCATCCACATTTTTCCAATCTACATCCTCATCCCACCCACCACAATCCCTAATCAAACAATGCCTAAAAGTATAAGTTAGTATAACTAAATGTGAAATACGATATTTCTGAAATGTGCAAGTCGGTATTACTGAAAAGAGCATCACAATATTAATGAAAAGTGTAAGTCAGTATAACTGAAAAGTGTAAGAGTCTATAACTGAAAAGTGCAACAAATTTTTTTACTGAAAAGTGCAACACAATATTATTAAAAAGTGCAAGTCAGTATCATAATTTTTAATGAAAAATTGCAAGTCAATACAACTGAAAAGTGCAACATGGACTAGAGTGCACAACATGCACTCGAGTCCATAGCAGACCAACCCATAAAAAAGATTTTTAAATTTTAGTGTAGTGTATTTAACATTTGGATGTGTATAATATTTTGTAGGATGTGTTTTAAAAATGATCTGTTAAACCTGCAGTTAACTGGACCAAATTCAAAATAAAAATGTGATAATTGGTTGACTAGATTCATAAATTTGGTAACTTAATAAATTAAAAAAAATATAATCCAAAAAAATAATGTAACAGAATCGTACCGTTAAACTAAACTTGTGAGTAGTGTTAAATATTACTCCAAGTTATGCGATGTGAGAGGGAGAATAATGGCTACCGGAGTCAGCGACGACGTCGTTCGGGGCTCGGTTGACTTCAAAGGTCGTCCAGCCAGGCGATCAAAATCCGGTTGCTGGAAGTCGGCTTCTTTCATCATCGGTATAACAATTGATTAATTACTCTACTCTACTAGTACTAGTTGTTTGGATTTAATCTATTTTATCCAATCTGTTAATAATTAGGTGTTGAAGTGGCGGAGAGATTTGCGTATTTTGGAATAGCATCAAACTTGTTTAGCTATTTGACAGGGCAGTTGGGCCAATCGACGGCGACAGCTGCGGTGAATGTCAATGCCTGGACCGGAACTGCTACGCTTCTACCGCTTCTCGGCGCTTTCATAGCCGATTCGTTTCTCGGCCGATATCGGACCATTATTATTGCTTTTCTAGTCTACATTTTGGTTAGTACTTGTAATTCAATGGTTCGTTGCTTTACTTAATTCAATATAAACGGTTTTTGCTTGGTAATTGGTATTATTATATGTTGATATCTAGGATTTGATTCAATGAAAACGTAAGTTTGATTCATGTGTAGTAATTGAAGCACAATTAATATTCATGTTCCCTTTTAAATTGTGATGAATCACAGGGTCTTGGATTATTGTCTCTATCTGTTGCATTTCTTTCATCCACCTCTTCTAAATGCAAATCGGATACTACAAATAACTTGCGTTGTTCGCCCCCTTTGCTTGATGTCCTCGCCTTCTTCGTTTCCCTGTATTTAGTAGCATTTGCTCAAGGGGGACATAAGCCTTGTACGCAAGCTTTCGGAGCTGATCAGTTCGACGAGGAAGACGAACACGAGCTTAAAGCTAAAAGTTCATTCTTCAATTGGTTGTTTTTTTCAATAAATGGAGGTATTTTAGCAGCTATCTTGCTTCTGAGTTATATTCAAGAAAATTTGAGTTGGAAACTTGGCTTTGGAATCCCCTGCATTGGGATGTTCCTTTCTCTAGTTGGTTTCTTGCTTGGGTCAAGGACGTATAGATTTCGTGTAAAGAGTGATCAAAGGAATCCGTTTGTGAGAATCGGTTGTGTTTTTGTGAGAGCAGCAAAGAATTGGAAGAAAGCTGCCCCCCCTACAGTTGTATCTATTGAAAGGGGGGAAGAACATGGAATTCTAGCTCATGAAAGTAACAAATTCAAGTAAGTCCAATTTGCTATGAGTATGAATGTGAGAGCTTTGTACTTATAATAATAATTGTATTGTTACAGGTTCCTTGATAAAGCAATTCTTGCAGACGAAGATAGGAACGTCTGCACCGTAGGCGACATTGATGATGCCAAAGCAATCCTAAGACTTGCTCCAATATGGTGTGCATGTTTGGGATATGCCATTGTCATATCACAATCGTCAACTCTATTCACCAAACAAGCTGCTACAATGGATCGTCACATTGGTTATGGCTTCAAAATAACAGCTGCTTCACTGCAATCTCTCATGTGCATAACCATCATGGTCTTTGTTCCAATCTATGACTGTATTTTAGTTCCAATTGCCAGGGCTATAACCAAGAAACCTGCAGGCATATCAATGCTCCAACGAATAGGTACCGGCATTTTTCTGTCCATCCTTCTCATGGTGATTGCTGCACTTGTTGAGAGGCGGCGCTTAGCTACTGCTATCGAACATGGTCTAGTGAATGACCCAAACGCAACAATACCAATGAGCGTGTGGTGGTTGGCGCCACAGTATCTGATCCTTGGTATTGTTGATGTGTTCACTTTGGTTGGCCTTCAAGAATTTTTTTATGATCAGATTCCTACTGAACTTAAAAGCTTAGGTGTTGCTCTATACTTGAGTATAATCGGCGTTGGGAACTTCTTGAGTAGTATCCTGATATCGATCATTCAGAAGGCGACAAGTGGAGACGGGCGCAATAGTTGGTTTTCGGACAACTTGAATCGTGCTCATCTCGACTACTTCTACTGGCTATTGGGAGGCCTTAGTGCAATAACAATGGCGGCCTATGCTCGCTTTGCTAAATCTTATACTTACAAGATGAAGAAAATAGTTGGCTCAAAGAGAGGATAATAAATTCATGTGTATGCACCCTATCACCTTGAATAAAAAACAAATGAATACAATCATGTCAAAAATAAAAACTTTATCCAACTTAAGATTGGTTTATCCACATCACCATATTTACTTAACTACTATTTCTCCCGTGGATTCACAGTCTACATAATAATAAATTTATATAAACAGTGTGATTTGTGATGTTAATAAATATTATTTTATATACATACAATAGTATAAGATTTTTTTTGTTTGTCAAAAATAATTAATTGAGCATAATTAATAAATATTTATTTTATATAATCTTTGATAAAGTATATGCGAAAATATTAATACTTAAAACATATAAAGTAAACAAAATTTGGGTTTTGTAACTGCATTGTTTTTCGTTGATGTAGCTTAAAATTTTAAATAATTTATAATTGTTCATTAAGCTCAAGAAATTTTTATATAATAAAAAATATCATATATTTAATCTAATTGAATTTAATTCAATCATTGATTTGGGGAAAACAAAGAAAATGGAGTACAAAAATGAGTTCATTCTAATTAAATTAAGGATTGCAAATTATTTGCGGAATCTTGTTTAATCAAACTAAAAAAAATGAGTAGAAAGTTAGCGACTAAGAACTGATATTGTTTAATAGTACAAAACAAATATATATATATATATATATATATATATATATATATATCAATTTGCAAATTAACTTAGGCAGCAACGAAAATTAAAAACTCCTAATAATTTGTTAGAAGAACCGAACTTAAAAAATGAGTAGACAAAACGATTAATGAGAAAGCACAACATTGAGAGTATTTATTTTAAAATCTGCAATTTTGGAGATAATTTGTTAAAAGTATTGTTGATAAAACATACTATGGAGAAAAAAAGAACAGAAATTACGAAGAAAAATTGGTGTTGAGAGAGTAGAATGGAGAATGACATGATAATAATTTTTTTTAAAAAGGTTCACCGTAATTTGTTAGGAAAGAAAGAAGATTACAAAGAGAGAAAATTGGTGGAAAAGAGAATAATGAATGAAAGAGAAAAATTGAAAGGAGAGAGAAAATGAAAATAAAGAAAAAGAAAAATAATTTTAAAATATGATATTTTAATGTGGGGCTCACAAAAATAATATTTTAATACTTAACATTTTGGCACGAACTTGCTGCTTAGGAAACTACTATTCTTGATATTATATATATATATAGATTATACATATATCATCATTTCTCTCATCTCTCCCTTCTGAAAATGATGAAAAAGGTCACGGTTATTTTCCGCCCCCGAAATTTAAGAGTTCACCACCCACACCATTTTTAATATTTGAAATAACACGTGTAAAAACTGAAGAAACCAATCAAAATTCTCATTTACCGTTTTAAAAAAAAAAAGACACTTTGCAATAGTGCAGAGAAAATTTGAAAAAATTGAAGACAACATGATTTTCGCCCAAGTACCTCTCGTTTTAGACAATGGTAGCAACCTCGCCAACCCGTGGTTCCAATTATACGTATATAATTTTCCTTTTTTTTTTTAAATCTTAAGTTAAGTTTTAAGATAATGTTTGTGTTTATCTGTAACTGTTTTGTCTGTGTAGTAAACTGTTATAGGAACAAATATATGTTAACCCGACTTATTTTCCGTATTTTTTTTTTATTTTAAATTTTGCATTTCAAAATGTTTAAAATCTGAAAAAACAAATTCAAATTTGTACATCGCGATATATATATATATTTTTTTCAATTAGTTCCAAAAATTCTGTTTTCTACGTCGATTATACTATCCATTAGTTCCAAAATCATGTAATATTGCTATTTAAAACATTATTGAATGAAAGGTGTGCGTATAATGGAGAAAAAAAAAATTAGAGGGAGATGACAATTTGGGTGAATGAGAGAGGTGAACTCAACGTTAGGGTGGTAAATTCAATCAAACGGTGAAATCATAAATTTCAGGGGTGCAAATAACCGTGGCCTACGAAAAATTACGATATACTAGGTTAGCCAACGGGTTTGACTATATGCACCTCCATTTCGGAGAGATGCACTCCCCCGATTTATACACTACCCCTAAAATTGGACACACCCTCTCTTAATTGTCAATAATGCCCTTTACTCTATAAATTCCTATTACTACCCACACCCCCCCTAACCTAATTAACACATCAAAACCCTAATTCATACCTTCATCTTCATCTCTCATTTCCTCCTCAACCTCGCCGTCGCCCCACTAGCGACATCCGTCTTCGCCCCTGCCTCTTTCCTCCTTTTCTTTTCTTTTCTGTGATTTTCCTCCCCCTCCCCGTCGCGCCACCCCCTCCCCCGTCCGCCGCCGCCTCCGTGACCCCTCCCCGTCGCGCCACCCCCTCCCCCCGTCCGCCGCCGCCGTGACCCCTCCCCCGCCAAAGCCGCTGCGGCCCTCTCCCCTTCTTTTTTTTTTCTGTATTTTTCCTCCTCCCTCTCCCTCTCCTCGTCGCGGCCACCCCTCCTCCCTCTCCGTCGCGGCCGGGCTCCCTCTCCCCCGTCCATCCGACGCCGGCCGTAGCCCTCGCCCCAGCCGCCGCGGCCCATTGCCCCCCCCCTTTTTTTTATTTTGTCTGTGTTTTTTTTTCGTTTTCTCTTCAATCATCGCGCCCCCCCTCCTCCGCCGCCGCGGCCTCCTCCACCGCCCACATCTGCCATCGCCCCCATCTGCCGCGGCCTCCGCCACCGTCCCCATCCCCAGGTAATTTTTTTTTCTTTTTTCTATTTTTTTTTGTTCAGTAATTTGTTTTTCCTTTTTTTTTTTTAATTCGACCATAAATGGTCGATCATATACACTCTCGTCAAGAACAATTTGTCGACGAGAGTGCATATGATCAACCATTTATGATCGATTTTTTTTTCGACCTTTGAATGTCGATCATATACATTTTCGTCGATAAATCGTTGTCGACGGAAATTTATACCGTCGACAATACAGTGTCGATTTCTTTTTTTGAAAAAAATAATAATTTTTTTCGATCTTTGAAGGTCGACCATATATAATCTCGTCGATAAATTGTTGTCGACGAGAGTGTATACGGTCGACACTGGTTTGTCGAAAAAAAAAAAATCGGAGATATTTTTAAATTGTGGTGGTGGTGCCGGCAGTGGCACAAAGTGGTGGCAGTTGTTGCAGAGCTTAAATGTTAAGTAGGGGTGCAGATAGAAGCAGGGGTCCATTTAATAGTAGTATTTTAATTAAAGGGTATTTTAGGTATTTTATATTATTATTTAATTAATAAATTAAAAGGGAGAGTGCATCTCTCCGAAATGGAGGTGCATATAGTCAGACCCTAGCCAACCGAACCTGCGACCCATTTAGAGCCACTTGTAAATGGGCTTTTAAAATCGTAGTCCAATCACTCGATGGTCCAAGCTTGTGATTATGACTGCCAAATGTACATTACAGTCTACAGAGTAGCATGTGAAACATGATTAAGTTTTGTGGGGTCGAAATTCAAAATATCATGCAATAACGACAAAATGCGACCGATCATAATGCGCATTCATAAAAAGTTTGGATTAAAGTAGTTGGAGTACAATTCTAAACAAGGCCCCGCGGAATGGATGAAACAGCCACCGGAGAAGGAATCTCCGCGGCGGAGACTCCGCTACTCAGCGACGTCGTTCCCTGCTCCGTCGACTTCAAAGGCCGTCCTTCTTACCGATCGAAATCCGGTTGCTGGAAATCCGCCTCTTTCATCTTAGGTACATTGTGAATTCATTAATCAGATTAACTGTAGCCACTCTCAAATCTTAATTTAATTTTACTAATAGGAGCTGAAATGGCTGAGAGATTTTGTTTCTTCGGGATAAGTTCGAATTTGGTGACCTATTTAACCGGACCGCTGGGGCAGTCCACCGCCGCTGCGGCCGCCAATTGGAATGCATGGTACGGCACAGCGGCGCTTATTCCGATTCTGGGTGCTGTACTTGGTGATTCCTATTTGGGCCGATTTCGAATGATTATCTATTCATCTCTGCTTTATATTTTGGTTAGTTCTCAAAACCTTACTTTTTCAATTTAGATTTGGGTGTAAATTTAATAATGCTCTCTCCGTCCGCCTATAGATTAAGAGTGAAGTGTAGAGATGTAGATTTTAAAGTTATTTGTCAAATGGGTATAAAAAGTCCATATAATCTAATTGAATTAGGTGGATTCATGTTAATCATAATAGCCTTTTCGATTGCAATTGATGACAGGGACTAGGTTTCTTGGCTCTATCAGCTGCACTTAATTCATTCAAGTGTAAAAATGATGCAAATGAGACGTGTTTTCCGTCACAGCTTCAGGTGTTATTCTTCTTCTTATCTTTGTATTTAGTTGCATTTGCACAAGGAGGGTATAAGCCTTGTGTTCAAGCTTTTGGAGCTGATCAGTTTGATGTGAAAGATAGCAAAGAGTGTAAAGCCAAAAGCTCATTCTTCAATTGGTTCCTCTGGGTTTCAAGTTTTGGCACTGTGATAGCACTCTCTGTTTTGAGTTACATTCAAGATAATTTGAGTTGGGAACTTGGATTTGGAATCCCCTCTCTTGTTATGTGTTTTGTGCTTTTACTCATCTCAATCGGGACTTCCACTTATCGATTTAAGATCGACGGAGAAGCTGATAAAGAATGTGCTCATCACCTTGAGTAAGTATAATGTAGTCACTTAAATTTCCAAATTTGTTTTTTGGAGAATCAATCAATGCCTCTTGATGTTATTACCGTTTGTTTTAGTAATAGGTTTCTCGATGGATCGATGGGAGATGATGTTAAAGAGGCAAAGCCGATAATTCTTAAGCTTGTTCCTATCTTGTTTACATCTTTAGGATACTCCATTGTATTTGCACAGCCTTCAACTCTCTTCACCAAGCAAGCATCAACTATGGATCGTCGCATCGGGCCCACCTTTCAGATTCCAGCCGCCTCACTTCAGCTCTGTATCCCTGTTTCTGTTATGGCCTTCCTCTCAATCTACGATGGCCTTATCGTTCCCATTTGTAGACATTTTACGAAAAAGCCATCAGGGATAACCGAGCTTCAACGAGTAGGAATTGGACTACTTTTCTCCTTACTATCTATAGTGGTTGCCTCTGTTGTTGAGATGAAGCGTCTTGCAACTGCTCGTGAATACGGACTGGTGGACGTTCCATCTGGCATGATCCCGATGAGCGTATGGTGGCTGGCCCCGCAGTATTTGCTATCAGGGATATCCGATGTTCTCACAGTCGTTGGATTGCAAGAGTTTTTCTATGATCAAGTTCCGAGTAGCATGAAAAGCATAGGCATTGCTCTCTACCTTAGTATATTCGGCATAGGAAACTTTTTGAGCAGTTTTCTAATATCTTTCATCCAGAATGTTACGAGCAGAAATGGCGAAGAAGGTTGGTTTTCGAACAACTTGAATCGAGCTCATCTTGATTACTTCTATTGGTTGTTATCAGGGTTTAGTGCATTCTTGTTAGTTGCCTATGTTTACTTCGCCAAGACTTATGTTTATCACAGAGGAGTCACTGAATGAACTTGCATATGATCACTTTGTAAGATTTCCAGACCTTTTACTTGGGCCATTAAGAATAATTATGGTAGTAGAGAGTAGGGCTGTAAAATGAGACCATTTGAGTCAAACCGTGTCGTAGTTCAAGATTGTTTGAAATATTTTTGAAATTTGAAATTCATGTTTGATAATTAGTGGGTATGTTTGGCTTAATTAGTACTCCAATTACCACAGAAATTGCATGCAAATATCTCTATTCTCTAGGTTCGGATAGATTTATGGTGGTTCGTAAAAGTTAATAGGTTTTTGCTTTTGTAGTAGCAAGAATTAATAATTATATAATATTATAATTAAGGTATCATAGAATTGTATTTTTTACAATGGAAATTAAAACTTTCACTAATTTTACTTTTTTTTAAAATAATTTTCAGTTTTAATTCATTAATTAGAATAAATCGAAAATTATTTAACATAATTAATTTTCTTGTTGGGTTTACCACAAATTAGAATTTTTTTAAAAGGGTTAATTGCAAAAAAAATCACCACCTTTGTAATGTTTATAAATTACAACATGTCTTTTTTTTCTTTGCAATTTAATACACCATCTTTTTAAGTTTTACAATTTAATTCACCGATCAATTTTCCGATCTAACTTAATCATATGTGGCCGTCGGAGATGCTATCTTTGCCACGTGAGAGTCCACATGGAGCACCATGTAAGCTGAAACTTTAAAAAGGAAAATTAAATAATGTTTTTCTTTAACCATATAATAACTTGAAATAATCAATTAACATTAAAAAAGAAAATCTCGCAACCAGTGACGGAGCCAGAAACTAATCGATGGGGGGCCCAATTATGAATAATAAATTTCGCTTTTAATATCTATAAATTTTTTTGAAACATATAATATATTACTAATTAATCAAGTTAAGTTTTAATATATTTCAATAAAAGTTTTATTCATTCCACTCATTACCTACAAAATAATATTTATACAGTCTATACACGAGCATCTTTTAATTTTTATGTTTTAAATTGTTATATACTTCACTCGTTTCATATTGATTGGCGCTATTAGTCTTAATTCTTGTTTCAAAAAATTATCATTTTTAGCTATTTTTACACGTTTCTCCCTAAATTATTCATATGTAAATTCCTATAATTTTTATTTTAATACTTTTTCATCTTTCTTTCTTTATTATTAAAGCAAGTTATTCCACTCTCTTATACTTTCATTCATTTTTTTCCCTCAATCTTTCATGATAATGAAAGATAATTTAAAAAAAAAAAAAAGTTATTTAATTATACACAAAACAAGTACTTATAAGACAGAAAAAGTAATAATTGCACTACTAATATTTTACTAATACACTTAGAAATTATTATATAACTATTAAATATGATTAATTATAATTATTTTTCTTTTAATTTTTATTATTTAATATTTTTAAAAAAATTACTAAAAAAAAATTGTAAAATGGGTGGGGGGCCCAGTGACCCCCCTGGGCCCTCTCTCCCTCCGTCCCTGCTCGCAACCCCCAAAACATTTGTATTCGGAAAAATCAAACCAGAAAATGGAGATAAAAATTAAAGAATAAAAATGATTCTCTAATTAAAGTATTTAAAATTTGCAGCATTCTTTGAAGAATTCTTTGAATCCTTTTCATATTCACAATTTACAGCATTCTTTAGAAACTCATTACAAACTAACCCACAAATTAATCAACACAAAATCTACTAAACAAATGATGTAATCCAAAATTCACGAATTTAAAAAATCAGAAATCGCAAATGCATAAACCCAGAAACTAAAAAAAAAAAAAAAAAAAAAACTGAACACACGCCGCTTCACTTGGTTGAAAGATCGGTGAAAAAATAAATTCTTTCTCCTTGCCTGCCTCCCATGTCGAAAAGAGAGAGAATCGTCTTGCGAGGTGCGATTTTAAATGTCAAATAATTGGTTGAAAGATGAAGTTCATCCCAATCTTCTTTCTCTTCGATCGATTGATCGATTTAGAGGTTGGGATTAGGGATTAAGTTTTGATAAACATCAGTTAAAATTTAAAAAAAAAAAATTAAACCTGGAATCTATGTGGAATTTATGTGGCGATTCCGACAGCCACGTAGGATTAGATTACACCGGAAAATTAATCGATGAATTAAATTGTAAAAATGAAAAAGGTGGTGTATCGAATTGCAAATAAAAAAAAGACATGTTGTAAATGATAAATATAGTAAAGTTGGTGATTTTTTTATGCAATTAACCCTTTCTAAAAATAGGATTTCTTCAATTATATATACGTTGATAGATTATAGAATAGAAGGTGATGCAATTACAGGACATTTTTTTATTATTAAGTTGACTAATAGTCTTGATATCAAACAGACGTGCTTAAAAGTTTAGAATCAACGTGAAAGCATCTATTTCAACTACTCAAATCAATATAAAATAGATTTAAACTAAATAATCAATTAATCTCGGATCCTCTCATAAAAATTAAGATTAAATTAAAAAAAAAAATCCTTACTATGTCAATTAGTTTTAATAATTAGTTGTTAGCATTATTTATAAACTTATTTCATACATTATAAAATTTATCAAGATTTTCATTGTATATTTTACAAGTGAATGGAAATTAAAAATTTCAGCAAGTGAAAATACAGCTAAAAAGGAAACCAAAATTGTGCAATGTATGAAAGTGAAGAGCATTTTAAGACAGCTATGTTAAAGTCGATGGATGCCACCGATGTATTTTTGTCCTCAACTAGTTGGGGAAAAAATCACAAACAGTCCTGTAACTTTTGTCGAATCCGCGTTTGGTCCTTTATCTTCTTAAATTCTCGTCTGTAGTCCTTTTGTTATCGCAACAGGTCCTTTTCAGAATTTTTTTAAAAAAATGGTTTGAATTCACCCGTGCCGGTCACGTGAATATCAAACTCCGGCGGGCATGCTTGCGTGGCATTCCACGTCGCTAAAAAAATCCACATCATAACCTCGTCAGCAGCCAACTAGACAAAAATGGAGGGAAAACTCAATGGCAATCATGTTATTTCATTTATTCTTAGGGTTAAGGCTGGTAATTAATTCACAACACAAAATAAACAGTCGGTCAAAGGAAGAATCTGCAGAATTCAAAAGAAAGGTAACACATGAACCCTAAAATTTCCCAAAAACCAAAATCCAAATTCAACTCTACAACAAAACTTCAAAATCTATTCACATCTATAAGTTATTCATAAAATCAACAACACCATCTTCAAGTAAGAATCGTGATGTGGAGAATCCGAAAAAGGGGCGACGAGTATTTACATCCTCCTCTTTACCGTAAGTTATTCTCGAGTTCTTTTTATGCTTTTCTAGAGTACTATTGGTCTGTTAAGGCTTGGGTTATATATAGATTGTCTATTGGAGCTTATTTCGAGGCCTCTATTTTATATTGAACGAACACTTCTTGCACTCTTTGTGCATTCATTATTAATTTTTTTCATGGGAGTACTCTATATTGTTGGTGGTTTGATAATAAAGAATAGAGTAGAATCATATATGGGTCCACTTACTTTTGCTTTGTTTGTTTATTTTATTTATTAGAATATTGTTTGTATTTTTGTGCCCACGCAAATTGTTGTTTTTTTTGCTAATCATTTTTTTTTTATATTGCAGCTCCTGACTCAGGAGACATAACATTAATATTGCGTTATGGAGGTAAATTTGTTACCAAACCTTCTGTTAATTATATTGGGGGTAGTAGATTAGTTTATGACCACTTGAGTATAATGGGTGATGTGTCAATTGAAATGTTGAATGGATGTTGTAAAGACCTGGGTATGTATGGGGGAAAAAAATTTTATGCATTACTTATGAATGATTTTAGACCATTATGTAATGATATGGATCTTCTCGCATGGGCTAGGGAATGTGAGTATTTAAGGCAAATGGAAATTTGTGTAGAGGCTAACTTTGAGGTGAATGAAGAAGAAAATGAGGTAATAGGGGGTATTGAGGGCAATTGTGCTAGGGCTGATGAAGAACACAATAGTGATGGAAGTTCTTTAGTTGATAGTGATTATGTGTTTGAGGGTGAGAGTACAGATGATGATGATGTGTGGCAGGGTAATGTAGATCAGGATGTGGATGAGGGTAATATAGATGATGATGTGGATGATAATGGGGATGAAGATATTGTTTATCATGGTGATGACTTTGATGAGAGAAGAGTGTCTGATGATGAAACTTCAAATAATGTCTATTCTAGATTTAATAAAGAAGTCGTATATAATCCAGAATTTGAGCTTGGGATGTTATTTGAAAACAAAGAGTTGTTTAAAAAAGCTATTACATCTCATGCAATAAACACAAAAAGATGTTTGTACTTTGAAAAGAATGATAAGATTAGAATATATGCTAGATGTAGAGAGGAGGGTTGTGATTGGGCATGTTATGCACTTAAGGTTAATGATGAAACAACTTTTCAAATCAGAAAGTTTAACTCAAACCATAAGTGTGCGCCTACCTTTCATGTGACCAATATGTCTAGTAATTGGTTGGGGGAGAAACATATGTCCGAATTTCAGTCTAATCCTAAAAAAGACGTAAAAGGATGGAGAAAATAATTGTTGAGGAAGCTTAATGTGAATATATCCAGACAACAGGCTTACAGAGCAAAAGCTAAAGCATTGAAAATCATTGAGGGTGTTCCTGACCTTCAATACAATAAATTGTGGGATTATGCTGAGGAATTAAGAAACTCAAATCCTGGTTCAACCATAGTGTTAGACATTGATGATGAACAAAGATTCTCCAAGATGTATGTGTGTTTTGAGGCAGTAAAGAGAGGATTTAAGAATGGATGTAGGCCATTTATTGGGGTAGATGGTTGTTGGCTTAAGGGGCCTCGTGGCGGGATCCTACTGGCTGCTGTTGGAGTTGATCCAGGAAATGCTCTTTATCCATTAGCATATGCAGTAGTGCCTGCAGAAAACAGAGAAACATGGGGAGTGGTTCCTAATAAATTTAAAGAGTGACTTGAATATCTTGAATCAGGAGAATTACACATTTATGTCAGACAAACAAAAGGGGTTAATTCTAGCTATGAAGGAAGTGTTTCCTAATTCTGATCATAGGTTCTGTGTTAGACACATGCATAATAACTTCAAGACCGTTGGTTTTAGGGGGTTAGCTTATAAAGAGGCATTGTTGAAGGCTGCTAGGGCTAGTACAATTGGAGTGTTTAACAAAAGAATGAAAGAAATGAGGGAATTGAATGAAGCTGCAGCTAGTTGGTTTTGTGACAAACATCCTATTCAGTGGTCAAAGTCTCATTTTAGTGAGAAATCAAAGTGTGATATGTTGTTAAACAATGTATGTGAGAGTTTCAATGCATCAATCTTGGATGCTAGGGATAAGTCTATTCTCACCATGTTTGAATGGATTAGGCAGTGGTTAATGGAGAGATTCCAAACCAATAGAGATATGGCCAATCATCTTTGGAGGGGAAGATTACCACCAAAAATAAAACAAATATTGAGGAAGCATATGGAATGGATGAGTGATTGTATTCCTATCAAATCAAGCAATAGGCATTACCAAATTGAGTGTGGTAATGGCTCATTATTTGCTGTGGATTTAGAGGAGTGGAGTTGCTCTTGTAGAGAATGAGATTTGAGTGGGATACCCTGTAAACATGCTCTATCAGCAATAGTACATCAGAGAGGCGATCCAGAGTTGTTTGTTGATAAATGTTATAGTTTGGAGACATATAGAAGAGTGTATGAGCCTGCATTAATGCCTATTTCTGATCAAGTTGATTGGGCTGGAACTATTTACATTCCTCCATTGCCACCTACTTTTGGAAGGGGAATTGGTAGACCAAAAAAATGTAGAAGGATTGAGCCTGATGAGAAGAGAGAAAGGAGTGCAGTGAAGATGAAGAGGCAACAAAAGAGATCAAAGTGCAAAAAATGTGGAGAAACAGGACACAATATTAAAACATGCACTAGTAGAGATACTACAATAGAAGCTCCACAAACTGTTAATGCTACAAGAATGAAAAAAATGAGGGTTAGCTTGTTTATTTTAACTGTCAAATAAAGTTTTTACATTCCATGTTATTTAAACTAATTTTTTATTGTGTTATAATTCTGTTTTAATGCAGATTAGGAGGAAAAAAACAAAAGTGGCTGAAAATACGAGTGAGGTCAGTAATGTGAATGAAAGCACTCCAAATGAAGTAAGAAGTTAATTTTTTTTTTTTTTTTAAACTGGTTTTAATTAGTGCATTATTTACATATTTTGAGCATGAATTGCTAAAATAGATGGATTGATTTATTGGTAGGTAGTCATGAACACGTCAAATGTGGTTGTAAGTGAAAGAGGAAGAACCGTAAGGGGAAGGGGAAGAGGAAGAGGAACAACGGTATGTTTTTAGTTGTCGTAAATTAATTTAATTGATTAGTTTCTTAATTTAATCAATATGTACTCTTGCTGTAAATTAATTGAATTGATTAATTTCTTAATTTAATCAATATGCTGAGTGCAGGTGAGAAATAATAATTCAATTGTGGATGTAAGTGTAAGCATTATATGTGAATGTGGAAGCAGTATGGGTGCAACTGAAAGCAATGTGGGTGTAGGACAATTAAGAGTAAGCTAACTGATTCTGTATTGCAAATTATTAATTTGATATATGTCAAAATTATTTATATATATTCTTGTTTCCATCTAGCCACCTTCTACGAGTTTGGTTGATGAAGGTGATAATGAATTTGAAGCTCTTTTAAGTCAAGCAAATAATGGAGTGTATGAATGGGGAATGCCTACTGTTCCTTCAGCCCGTGGACCTACCCCGTGGGAACAACTTAAAATGTCTACATGTACACCCTCAAGGCCTATGCCAACTGGTCCATTAATTAGAGCACCTCCACCCTTCTTGAGTGGAGGTTTGAGGCCTATGTTCACTACACAAACAAGAGAGGAAGCATCATCAAAACATATTTTTGTTGACAGAGGCCGCAAGAGTATGAGTTTATCTCAATTTAGCCATGTCACTGGGAAGGGGAAGGAACCAACCAAGTAGTTTGGGAAACTTTGATCTTTTTGTCGAGTTGAAGAACCTATATTTTTGTCAAGTTGAAGAACATATCATTTTGTCAAGTTTGTGATCTTTGTCAAACTCAAGTGTGGTTTTTGAGATGTGTCTTGTAAACTTGAACATAATTTATTTTGTCAAGCTCTTTTGCTTTTGGAGTTGAATTGAATTCAATATCACGATGAGGTGAAGGGTAGGTTTTAGGGCTGGTGCAAGGCGAAGAACAAGATTAACAGGCCGGAGTGCCTCATTCAGAAATTGGCTTGAAACCCCGATCTCGACATTACTGCTGCATAACGAGAATCCTTAGATGTGTGATGGCTTTAATCATTTTGCTTCTGTCATTCTTAGTATTATGTTTCAGTTGCAAGCTTCTTTATTTAGAGTGATTGGCTATTTAGCTAGATTACTCCCACCTATCTTCGTGTACTGATGTTGGTACTCCTTGTACCCCTTTTTTTGGTTCAATATATTATCTTTACCGATTAAAAAAAATCACTATCTAGCTCTCTTGCCTTTGGAATTGAGTGTGAGTAGTGCGTGTAAAATTAAAATGGATTATCTAGTGTGGGTGTAGGCCTATGCTCTTGTGTATCATGACAACAATTTAAAGCTAGTTGATCAAAGAGTGAGGGTTGCATAATTTTGTGGTGTCTAATTAATATGTGATTTAAGCTTTTTTTTTTTTTTTTTTTTTCTGAAAAAGATAAAGATAAAATTAAGGACTACAAATGATAATTTAAAAAAAATAAAGGACCAAATGTGGATTTAATAAAACTTACAGGACTATTAGTGATTTTTTCTCATTTATTTAATTTTTTTTAGTGACGTGGAATGCCACACAAGCATGCCCGCCGGAGTTTGATACTCACGTGACCGGCACGGGTGAATTCAGACCATTTTTTTAAAAAAAATCTGAAAAGGACCTGTTGCGATAACAAAAGGACTACAGACGAGAATTTAAGAAGATAAATGACCAAACGCGGATTCGACAAAAGTTACAGGACTGTTTGTGATTTTTTCCCCAACTAGTTGTAATGAAGTAGTTCGAATTACTCTCTGATCTAGAGTAAATTTTAACAAATGCAGTCTAATGGGTATACATATGGGCGAGGAGGAAAGCAGGAGATCGATGACGAGATTTTTGGGATGCTCCATAGGCCACCTTCCGATGGAATTCTTGGGAATGAACGTGAGTTTAAATCACCACAAAACGGCTTCATGGGACGGGATGCTTAAGAAGATTCGGGGGAAACTAGCAAGCTGGAAAGATAAACATATTTCAATGGGGGGCAGTGCTACTCTTGTCATGTGCTATCCGCGGTACCAACATATTACTTATCTTTTTTCAAGATCCCGAAATCTGTTCTGAGCAAGGTAAAGAAGCTACAAAGAAATTTCCTTTGGGGAGGGAGGACGAGTGAAAGTAGAAAAATCCCTTAGATGAGTTGGGAGGAGGTGTGTAAAGAGAAAAGCAAAAGGGGTCTTGGTATTGAGTCTCTTCAATACTGCATTACTTGGAAAATGGATATGACGTTTCGTTACAGAGAAAGAGAACCTTTGGGTGAGAGTACTGGAATCAAGGTACGAGAGTTTTGGGAATGAAGAGACGGTCAGCCGAGGCAAGAGGGGCTGTAGAACAGGCGGGTCATGCTGGTCGAATGAAATCAGAAATATATTTAATGAAATAGGAGGCAAAGAGGCGAGATTCAGGATCCGTAGAATGGTGGGAAACGGAGAGAAAACAAAGTTTTGGAGCGACCATTGGATCGAAGGATACGACTCTATCAGCGAAAAATTCTCTGGGATATACAATATTAGTGGGCAGAAAAACGCAGCGGTTAGCAGCATGGGATCATGGGGGAGAAATAGATGGCAATGGGAGTGGTCGTGGAAGAGGGTCTTGAGCGATAATGAAACTGGATATCAACCGAGCTACTTGTTTCTTTTACATGTACAAACTGTCGCAGGGCACAGAGGATTCATGGAGTTGGGAGTTAGCGCCGACCGAAACCTATTCCACTAGCATAGCGTACGCAAAATCGCTCGAGGAAAAGGAAGCCGAGGACGAAACGGTAGAAGAAAGGGCAGAATTCAAAAACTTATGGAAAAATTACGTACCACAGAGGGTGAAATTGATCGGGTGGAAGGCATTAAAAGGAAGGCTTGCAAAGACAAATAACTTAAGAAGGAGAGGAATTCAAATTGCAGAAGAAGAGGCGAGTTGCGCACTTTGTGAAAGCGAACTGGAGAGCAATATTGATTCAGGTGGAATTTACACACTTTAGATGCACATGTGAAGCTCATTTTGATGTTGATTTCATTGATTTATGGGTTGATTATCATTGTTTTGGTCGAAATAAGAGAAAGGCAGTGTTTTGTCGATTTTGTAGGTAAAATGATGGAATTTGGGAGCAAAACACCTACCACAAGTTATTGGATCGGAAAGAGGAGTGAACCATTGGACCCGGATCGAAAAATGGAGTGGAATAGCAAAACGAATCGAGTCGATCGGAGGTCGGAAGCTCAAGATACGGAGGGACGAAGTTGGAGGACGAAAACGAAGGAGTCAATATGAAGTATTGGCCCGGCCGGGCGGCCGAGTCCAGAATTTCACTAATTTACGAAGGTTTGGCTCGGTCGGGCGATAAAATGATGGAATTTTGGCCATTTACGAAGGTTTGGCCCGGCCGGGTGGCACCACTCGCCCGGCCAGACCACTTACCCCCTGTTTCTAAAATTTTCACCAACACTCCCACCCGGCCGGGCCACTTTTCCACTCCCAACTCATTTTCGGTGCCAAACTCGTATTATATCCATTTTCAAGGGACCAACTTGCAATTCTTACACCCAAACCCTACCCCAACACTATAAATACCTCCATTCTTAAATATAAAATCATCTTACCCCTTTCTCAAGAAGTTCTACACACAATCACACATATTTGGAGGTTTTCATCATCTACTTCTTCAATTCTTCATCAAATCAAGCAAGGAGGCCACCATTAGCTTTGGAATTTGATTCCTCACCATACAATAGTTTAAGCTTTCTTTTCCTTTCACTTTTTATTGCTTTTACCTTAGTTTTCTTTGTAGTTAGATTATGTTGTTGATTGGCTAGAACACTTTTGGTTTTAGAGCCTTATAAATACTTTTAATGAAGTCTATGAATTAATGTTTTGCTTATTTGGTGTTTCTGTGGCTTAATTCTATTTGAATGCTTGATTTCCATTGCAAAACATGTCACTAGTGTACAATGGTGATGTGTTAATCTTAATTAATACAAATTGGGTTGAGAAATCTATTTTGATTGATTGATTGCAAACATTTAACCTAATTTTATTGTGAGATTGAAAGATGATCAATGATTAGGAAGATGTGTGATGATCCTAGGAGCTTGATTGGGTTTTATGATGCAATTTAGGTAGAGATACTAAGTTGTGTGATATTTCCTTTGGATTATTTGGATTGAAGAAACTTTTAATTCATTATTATGTGATCAATCTTATAGACAAAGCATGAACACCACTTAAGTAGATAGTTAATCATAGATGGATTCACTAGTATTGCATGTGTTTTAGAACCTACCTTCTCTTAGTTCAGTTTTCACCCGTATTTTCTCTCGTTTTGTGATTTGCATGAGCATTCATTGATCGATTTCCATATTACTCTTTTAATTATTTACTTGTGACAACTTTGGGTAGATAATTAGGGGTAATCACTATATTTCCACTTAATCGATCACGTCTATTTAGAATTCAATCGACAAACTCCACTTTTATCACTACACCTTCTCGTAGGATCGATCTCGTACTTATCACGCTACAATATACATCGTATACTTGCGGTTGTGTATTTTGATGTTGCATAATACGTGAATCAAATATGCACTTGACCGTGGAGTGTAATTATGCATCAACAGTTTGTTAGGAATGCTACAAATGGCTTAAGATTTGTATGATTCCGCACTCTGACATAGGTATCCACTCCCTACAACGCAATGAGGCATTTGGCTCTGGCAAGGTGAGGAGAAAATTTATGTTTAGCTTATGGATATGCATCATTTGAGAACTATGGAAAAAGATTTAAGGAGAAACGTCAAGACGTACCCTAAGAAGACTCTGGAGAACATAAAAATCAGCTTATGGTCCTGGTTAGGTGGAGAAAAGCTATTAACTCCAAATTCACCAGTTTCAACATGATTTCACGACCCGTTGCTATGTATCATTGAGTAATCGTGAGCAAAATAGGTGGCATCACATCTAGTATTTCTACGTAATATAGATTTTACTTGTATACTCTTAAATAATCAAGAAAGTTTCTAATCACATTAATTCCCTAATTCACAATTTTCATAGTTAATAAAAGTAAGTTAAAAATTAGGAGATTTTCTAAAATTAAGAATAGGGCATAATTGGAACAAATAGTGTGAAAAATTCGGTAGATGGTGTTAACACTTAAACGTTTTAACATTATCAACAACATTTGAATTCGACATTTCTTAATTTTTTCTAAGTCTTTTCTGAAATGTTAAATTAAATGTTTAGCCAAATGTTATCACATGCAAGATGCCGATCTAGAAGGTTCTACAAGGAACTGGAACCTGGAAGACTCCAGAACCTAGGAGAACATGCTAGAACAACCTGGAACATTGAAGAAGGATCTAGAGAGATCATGGGAGTTGAGATACTAAAAAGTAGGAACTCACTTGGAAGCCACCAGAATTCGTTTCTACCTCTATAAATACAGAAGAAAGGCTTCATTATTAACATGTACTACTCGATTAACATCCTAGACTGAGTGTTCATCCTGTTAGGAGTTATGATCAGTAGCTACATCTTTTAGATTGTGCCAAAGTATACCAACTTCTCGTGCAACTTGATACTTTTCTATTTATCTATCGAGAGTGTAATCATAGATATAGATTAGTCTTTGGACTGTGTTTTATACACTTGACCGTTTACGGATTTAGACTTGTCTAGATTGTAGTTTTCGTTATTGTTAACAAGCTTTCTCGTAAGACTATTCTTCTAATTTAATGCTTGAGGCTTATAGTAATAAATATGTGACTAATACAGTGTGTAGCTTGCCAAACATTTAATGAACATTTGCCTTAGTTTTTCACAAAATGTTCATTAGTCTTCTTCTTCCTTTCTTTCTTCTTTTTATACCCTTTTTGCATGGCTTGGGGGTTGGTCGATTTTGCATGTGATGGATACACTCTTTGGCTACCATGAGTCCTCCAACTCCTTGATCAAAGTAAAAAACACTCATGGCTTGTATTAAATGCTGATGACATCATCTCTTGACTAATAATGACTATCTCTTGCAGGTGGGCCCCTTACTGATACAGTTGTATCCTACTCGTAGGTATCTTGTTGCTCGAAAGTATCTTCATCTCGGGTCATGATGAATGTCTTGCTCGCCGGTCTCTCCCGAGTGTATCCATTATATCTCATCGATGGTCTGACCTCCCTTGTTCGATATTCTAATTCGGCAACCTCGGGATTATACTTCTTTAATTTCAATAATGTGGATTGGTTGAGTTCAACTTGTTTTGTAGATCGGATATCGACCTCTTTGCTCGGTTGAGCTGGCTGATTTATGATGTAACAGTTATGAATGTTAATGTTGTAACATTTCACACAACATTTGTACTTACAAGTTAAGTAAAAGGTTTTTCGCCGTAAGACTCGCATATATTTTATTAAATAAAATTTATGTTAAAAAGTATTTCATTGTGTCCATTTTGTTTTTAATGTTTTAAACTTTTGTTGTGTATTTATATTTTGGATATTTTGTTAGAGTCGCACTACAAAATAATTGGGAAATGGCATCGGGGAAGGCATCGGATCTGCCGTCCCCAATGATGAAGGCAACGGCAAAGGGGACGGCAGTGTGCCGATGCCAATATGGTCGATGCTATTTAAATGGCATCGGATTTGGGGCCCACTGCCGATGCCATTTCGCATCGGGGACAGCCGATGCCATTTCGCATCGGGGCCACCGCCGTTACCAAATGGCATCGGGGCCCACTGCCGATGCCATTTCGCATCGGGCCCATTGCCGTCCCCTTTGTCGTTGCCTTTTTATTAAAATTTAAAAAAGACGAATCTGGGTTTCGAACCCAGGTATCGAGGCCACCAACACCCACCCCCCACCGCTGGGCCACCCCATTTTTCGGAAATCTGGCCATTTTCACGAATTGTGGGGTTCGAACTCGGGACCTCGCGGTCTCGAAGGCTTTTGAGCGCCCCTTGTGTGCCGTTTAGGCTAGGAGCTTTTAGTCGACATGTTGTGAATGCAATTAATATATATTCAATTTAATTTGAGTTTTTAATTCTTTAATTAATTCAATCCATTCTAACTTTAATTGTTGCTTATTAAATTATTTATCAAAGCATATCATAATTATTTCTAAATTATGTTTTTCAAATTAACTAAATTATGTTTTTCAAATTAAATAATTTAATTACGGTATCAATTCACACTATTTAAATTTATTCTAATCCTCAATTTACAACATTTAAATTCATTCTAATTTTTAATTTCACAACATTATAATTACATACAACATTGAATATAATTATTTTCACTTATACATTTAAATTTATTCTAATCACATCATTTAAATTCATTCTAATTTTCAATTCACAACATTAAATATATATAATTATTTTCACTTATCCATTTAATTAAAAAGGGAGAGATATTGATTGAAATTGATTTGATAGAGATGAGTTGTTTTAATTTTAATTTTAATCTAACAAACACTAATTTAATTTTAATAAACCTTAATCTAACAAATATTTCATTTTAACGTGTAAAATTGTGAATTTTTTAATTCATAAGTGTAAAATATTTCATTTTAACAAAATTATGATTTTTTTAATCCCTAAGTGTAAAATATTTCATTTTAACAACTTGGTGTAAAATTATGATTTTTTTAAGTGTAGAATATTTCATTTTAACAACCTTGATGTAAAATTAGGAATTTTTTAATCACCAAGTGTAAAATATTTAATTTAACAAACTTGGTGTAAAATTAGGATTTTTTTAATCCATAAGTGTAAAATATTTCATTTTCACAAAATTAGTAATTTTTAATCCCTAAGTGTAAAATATTTCATTTTAACAAACTTTGTGTAAAATTATGATTTTTTTTAATTTTTAAGTGTAAAATATTTCATTTTAACAATTTTGGTGTAAAATTATGAATTTTTTAATTCCTAAGTGTAAAATATTTCATTTTAACAACTTTGTGTAAAATTATGAATTTTTCAATCCCTAATTATAAAATATTTCATTTTAACAACCTTTATGTAAAATTAGAATTTTTTTAATCCCTAAGTGTAAAATATTTCATTTTCACAACCTTGGTGTAAAATTAGGAATTTTTTATTCCTAGGTGTAAAATATTTCATTTTAACAAACTTGGTGTAAAATTATGAATTTTTTAATCTCTAAGTATAAAATATTTCATTTTAACAAGGTGTAAAATTATGAATTTTTTAATTCCTAAGTGTAAAATATTTCATTTTAACAACTTTGTGTAAAATTATGAATTTTTCAATCCCTAATTATAAAATATTTCATTTTAACAACCTTGATGTAAAATTAGAATTTTTTTAATCCCTAAGTGTAAAATATTTCATTTTCACAACCTTGGTGTAAAATTAGGAATTTTTTATTCCTAGGTGTAAAATATTTCATTTTAACAAACTTGGTGTAAAATTATGAATTTTAATCTCTAAGTATAAAATATTTCATTTTAACAAGGTGTAAAATTATGAATCTTTTAATGCCTGAGTGTAAAATATTTCATTTAACAACCTTGATGTAAAATTAGGATTTTTTCAATCATATCCCTAAGTGTAAAATATTTCATTTTAACAACCTTGGTGTAAAATTATGAATTTTTTAATTTCTAAGTGTAAAATATTTCATTTTAACAACCTTGTAAAATTATGAATTTTTTAATTCCTAAGTGTAAAATATTTCATTTTAACAATTTTGGTGTAAAATTAGAAAATTTTTAATTCCTAAAGGTAAAATATTTCATTTTAACAATCTTGGTGTAAAACTATGAATTTTTTAATCCCTAAGTGTAAAATATTTCATTTTAACAACCCTAAACCCCAAACCCTTTACCCTAAACTCCGAACCATTTTCCCTAAATCGTAAACAATATATGTTGAGAAACGAGTATTCGGGGATAAGTTACCATATTGAATATAAATTCATAATACACATTTGAAGTTTGTTTATTAATGAAGTCTAAGTGTACACGTTGAAAGGAGTAGTCGGACCCTTTACCCTAAACCCTAAACCCTTTACCCTAAACTCTGAACCCTTTACCCTAAACCCTTTACCCTAAACTCTAAACTCTAAACCCTGAACCCTAAACCCTAAACACTATATGTTGAGAAACAAATATTTTTTAGTATATTAATTAAAAATAAGTAAAATTCATTTTAAGTAACATAATTTTAAGTAAAATCGATAAATTAATATAAATTATTACATTAGTTATTAAATATGATAAATTGGTAAATAGTTTATAAATTTATACATCTGTCGCTCTTAATTATGTATACTCACTTAAATTACGTATATTCACTTAAATTACGTTTAAAATCTTGAATTAATAATATATATATATAATAGAATTAACCCAAAAATAATGAGAATGGAAGAGGGAAGAAAAATATTGTGTGTTTGTAGATAGAAAACTAATATCTATGTAAAAATATTTTATGTGACTAGATTTGATAAATACCATAAAATAAAAGAAAGGGAGATAAATTTACCAAATAGCATCGGCCATTAAATGCCTTTACTAAATGGCATCGGGGCCCACTGCCGATGCCATTTTGCATCGGGGGGCCGTTACCAAATGGCATCGCCCATTAAATGCCGATGCCATTTCGCATCGGGGCCCACTGCCGATGCCATTTTGCATCGGCCATTAAAAGCCGTCCCCTTTTCGCATCGGCCCGCCTGCTGTTGCAAAATGCCGATGCCTTTTGGGCAATATTTTGTAGTGTCGATGTTACACTATTTGTCTCAATATTAAGTGCAACATTATTCTGTTTTTTACTTAAACACTAGTAAGCACACTCAACATCATTTAATTGTGTACAAAAAAAAAAAAGACTAAAACATCATTTATTAAAAAAAGGGAAGGAGTATAAAATACATAAACCGAAAATAATTTATTTCACATTCAAAGAGTTACAAAATAAAAATGAATGAATATATATAAAAGAAAACATTAAACAGTAAGAAAAAAAGAGCACCAGGCCTTAGGTCCTGGGTTCGAGTCATGGGTAGGGGAAATGGGATGGGTATTTAACTTGTAATAAAAAAAAAAAGGTAAGAAAAAAAAGTAAAATAACAATTAAAACGATGCCTTTCTGATCTGCTCCCGTGAACTATGACTGGAGAACGCTCCGCTTATAAACATAAGACTTGGAGAAATACATAAATGAGAGGAATCCGGATGCACTGAGGGCCGCCAACAACCAATAGAAGTAATCAAGATGAGCCCGATTAAGATTGTCTGCAAACCAGCCACCGTGACCGTTTCCCTTTGTAGCATTTTGTATGGAAGATACGAGGAAACTGCTAATCAAGCTACCAATGCCAAGTATGCTAAGGTAGAGAGCAAGACCAACACTTTTGAGTTGTCCAGGAACTTGATCATAGAAAAACTCTTGAAGACCAACCATTGCAAGAATATCAGCAACCCCAGATAGGATGTACTGTGGGGCGAGCCACCATACGCTCATTGGAACCAACGCGGTTGGCATGTCCTCAAGTCCATATTCACGAGCAATTGCAAGACGTTTCGTCTCAACAAAAGCTGCAAACACTATAGAAATCAAAGACATAAATAGCCCTGCTCCAATGCGTTGAAGCATTGATACTCCCGAGGGATTTTTGGTAATAGCTCTAGCAATTGGAACAAAAACACGGTCATATATAGGAAGAGAGATTATAATGGGAAGAGAGATGAAACATTGCTGAAACGAAGCAGCCGGAATTTGGAAGGTGGGAGTGATATGACGGTCTAATGTAGATGCTTGCTTGGTGAATAATGTTGAAGGTTGTGCATATATAATGGAGTAGCCCAAACATGCCCACCAGAATGGAGCAAGCCTAAGAATCGAGCGTGTGTCTTCGACGTCTCTGATGCTGCAGATTTTCTCATCCTCTATTGAACCATCATGTGCAAGTAATGCTTTTTCCAGAAACCTATTACAGAATCACGGTTATTGATAAGATCGATACATAAGAATTTTAAGAAAAAAATGAGTCGACTTACTTGAATTGAGGAGCCAGAGTCTGGTGACCTTGTTCAACAATAGATACATCCTCTATAGGGGCAGCTTGTCTATTTTTTGCGGCCCTGACAATAACCCGATAAATTCTAACAAATGGATTCCGTCCGTTGGAGGAGTATATACGAAACCTATACGTAGTACTCCCGATCAAGAAGATAATTAGTGAGAAGCACATGACGATAGCAGGGATTCCAAATCCAAGTTCCCAACTCACATTTTCTTGAATGTAGGTTAGAATCAAGAGAGGTGCCATAACACCTCCAATAACAAAACAAAACCACCAATTGAAGAATGAGGATTTTGCCTTGTTTTCAGTTTCATCTTCCTCATCAAACTGCTCAGCACCAAAGGCTTGCACGCAAGGTGTAAATCCCCCTTGTGCAAAAGCTACTAAGTAAAACGAGAAGAAGAAGAAGAAGAAGACGAGCTGAAGACGATTTACAGAACACGTGGGACCATTTGCAGAAGCTGGTTTGCATTCAAGAGGGGTGTTTGAAGTAAGTAATGCGGATAAGGTTAAGAAACTAAGTCCCTGCAATCCAAAACAATTTCCAACTCAATTTAAAGAAATACAACTACCAATATCTAAAATAATCGAATTTATTGTGCAAAGTATACACACAGGTTTTCACAAACTTAATTAGAAGCAATTAAACGTGGTAGTGTGCAAAATTATTTCAATATTTAAAACATAACCTAAAAACGGAGCCAAACAAATAAAGACTCCTCCCCCGTCCCATAATTTCATAACAATTCACTGATCTCATTCTATTTTCAAACTAACCACAACGTAGAGCGCACTCGCAACAATAATCATCCGGAATCGGCCGGAAAAAGAGTCAGCCACAAAAGCGCCGAGAATTGGCAAGAGCGACGACACTCCAAACCAGGCATTCAAAATAGCCGCGGCGGAGGAGGTGGATTGCCCTAACTTTGCGGTCAAATAGCTCACCAAGTTGGCACTTATTCCATAATAAGAAAACCTCTCCGCCACTCCAACAGCTAATTAAAATTTAAAAAAAATTGAGTAAACCAACACTAAAATCATGAAAATTCTGATTATAATGGTTACCAATAATGAAGGAGGCAGATTTCCAGGAGCCGGAGTTTGATCGGAGGGATGGGCGGCCCTTGAAGTCTACAGAGGCTGGTACGACGTCGTCGTCGAGTAACGGAGTCTCTGCCTCAGAGATTTCATTTCCGGTAGCCATACTCATTCTCATCTCTCTCTCCCTTCGTGTTGCTGTTGCAGTTGCAGTTGCAGAGAGAGAGAACAACGCAAATTTATATTGTGGCCAACCCCTTATAATTTTTAAATACTCTAATTATTATTTAATTATACTTCATTAAACTATTGTTATATTTACACCTTGACAACCGACATGATGACAAGATTGAATTCATTTTGATATTAGTGGTATTGTTTGTAATATTCATGATTTTACTAAAAAAAAAATTCCAAAACAGAGTATTGAAGAACAAATTTCAATCTCTCCTCGCTGTATTACAGTAGTTAATAACTTGTTAAATTCTACAACCCAGTATTCAAAAGAATTGACGTCAAATTAAAAAGAAAAGAAAAGGAAAACCATCACCCACACCACACGTTCAAATCATTATTTAAACGGAATTGTAGATGTCGTGCAACATTATTTTTTTAAAAAGATTATACACGATATTTTGGAAGATGATTCTGATCACGTTGATTATTTAATATTATATTGATTTCTAGCTCACCAATCATGATATGTAAACTACAGATAACATATAACGTACTTCACGCTGACATTTAGGCCTCATTTGTTTGGTATGTTAGATTGTTTTGATAAGATAGATGTAAGATAGGGAATTTAGATAGATTAGGCATGATAGTGTATTTTTAAAAAAATTAATTTAGTGTTTGGTGTGTTAGATAAAAGGTGTGTTATAATTTAAAGTTTATGAGTGATTTACCATTTTATCCTTTTAATATTTGCAAAATCACAACTTTACCCCCAAAAACCCTAACATCAAAAAAAATAGAAAATCAGGCCATTGTTTCCTTCTTTTTTGCGTTCCAAAATATACACCGTCACCGGCAAGGGGAGAAGTCGACGGTGCCCTTCTTCAACGGCCACAAGGTGAAAAAAGGACACGAGGGCATCTTCGACATCGGATTCGAAGGTAGGCGTCTTCAACGTTAGCAACCATATCGGGAATCGAGGTTGGACGTCTTCAACGGGCAGAAGGTGGGGCGTCTTCAACGGCTACAACTGTACTGGGAATCGAAGGTGGTCGTCTTCAATGTGAGTTCTTTGAGATTCTCAAAACCCACTGTGATATTATGTTTATTCGAATTTGTTGTGTGTATTTGTGCGAAGAAGATGTATGTTTATTGCAATTTGTTGTGCGTATTTGTGCGATTCAGGATTGGAAGATGTAGGTTTGTATTCATGTTTTTTGCCACAAAAATTTGAATTGAAATTTGGCCACAAAAATTCAAGATTGTAATTTGCACTTTTCACTTTCTGATTTATGGTTTCTTTAATTTTCAAAACCTAGGAACTAGCATAACTCAACTATGGGTGTATGAATTTTTATGTTCTGTATGATTCTTGAATTCTTGAGGGTGAAGTTGCCATATATATGGCTTCTGTATGATTCTTGAATTCTTGAGGGTGGATTTGCAAGAAGTTGTCATATATATGCCCTCTGTATGATACTTTTGATTGTTAATTATATAACTAAATCCAAAAACCATATGCCTTTTGTAGTTTACCTTCACTGTTGAATTCTAATTGATGAGGTGATACAATTATTGCAACATGAATTTACTCTTCATTTCTTGTATTTCAATGAATAATCTGGTTGTTGTTCCAATATTCATAGCCTCTGTTTTTATGTTGTGGAAGAGAGAGTGAACTTCTTGTTGGAATAATATATAATGCCCTTGATTCTCGATTCTTTTGTTAGCATATATAGTGCCCTTTGTTAGCATTCTTAATTCTTTGTTAGCATATATAATGCCCTTTTGTTGGCATTCTTGATTCTTTGTTATGAGATAGTCGTATTTACTGTTTTTGGAGAATGCTATGCTTATGCTTATATAACACCTTCTCGGTTCACTTGAAATATATACAAATTTCTATATTTGGATCACTCTTATTGCTATGTTGGATGATGGAGATGTACAAATTGTGTATACCTCTAGGCCGCTGAATCAATAATCACCAGCCTTTCTATCTACTTTAGGTTTTGGGTTTAGTATTCCCCTTTTGTTCCAAGTAATGTTAGTAACCACCTCACATGTGAAAGAGGAATGGGAAACCTGGACAACTTATTCATGCAAAGAAATCGTAGTGAGGAATGACAGGAAAGAATAGAGTAATAGACAATTTTCTGGTGTTTATGGATCTTGATGGATGATAATTTCAGACAACGTATGATATAATATTCTTTGGTCCTCACTTTACCAAGCCTCTTGTCCATGAAGGCTTTACAAAGATGGCGTAACTTCGATTGGGCTCTCTTGAAACATATGATTTTGGCAGGTGCTTCATTGTAAATTGCTGGAATCATCTTGTCAACTACTCCCTCCGTCCACCAAAAGTGTGCTCATTTTTTTTTTTGGTCCACAAAAAACGTGTTTATTCTATTTAAATAGTTAATTTTTGAATTTTTTTTTTCTTTACTAACAAGATTGAGTATCTACCAAATATATTTTATACTCATTATATTAAATATATTCTTTATAATTAAAATGTGATTTTTTTAAAAACATATATAAAAAAAAGTGAGCACACTTTTGGTGCAGAATTTTGAGCTCACGTCACCTCTGCCAACAGTTGCCTTAGCAGTTACAGGATTGGTGGGAGCTCTGACTGCACTCTTCATCTTCCAATCTGCATCCGATAATTAATCAGTTTTGAATTTCTTGAGAATTGTTTATGTACAACCCATCTATCTGCGCTTTTCGTATAACTATTATGTGTTGATATATAATGACACCTTCAATGTATTTAATTTCTGAAAGATATAGCTACTTTCGACACAGTGAGGTTCATTTAAAGAGGTTCTTGCTACGGAAATTGTTGTTTGTGCAATAGGAATAGGAACGCTTACGTAACTCAGGGTTTAACAGATTACTTTGCAAAGGGTTATACTAAATACTCAAATTGACTGATAGAAAATAAATTCATGGACCAAATTTACTCCTCCACAGGTTTGAATGCATGAACAATTACAGTGAGCAGGTTAGATTATGCAAAACTAGTTTGGATAGATTAAAATATTCTTCGCCCCGCCCTGATCGAGACGTTTTTTCGACATACACTTCTATATATAAAATATTCTATAGATTCAAATTCTTTTTGGTAACATAAACGGCCCTAGCCCTGTTGCCACTCCTAAATAGAATATATTCATTAGTGGTGCTTCAAACTTTCAACAGGAATTCATTGTTATTCGTCAATATCATACCATGGCAGTTGCAAATTGTGTTTTACATCAATGATGAATTACAAGGTATTAGTGATTAGAAAATGGTGATATTTACTTCAAAATGTTCCATCATTTTCCTGCCATAAGATGTGGCCGCCAATATACTCCCAATCTGAAGCTGTTTATCCACCATTCACCGTAAAGATTCAGCTTAAGCACCATGACTGACCAGCAATTTTAGGGGAAATGGGGTTGCACAGGGTATCAAAACCAAGCATTTAAATATCCATGGACTGTGGGGCTTGGGACTTTTTCTTTTTTGCTTTGGGTTTTTTAGTTTTGCTGTCTTTTTTCTTGGGCTTCTTCTCAGCTGTGACAGGTTGTGTATTCTGCAAATGTTGAAAAATGGCAGCCAGCTAAAGGATCCGACTGAAACACCGTATGCTCAAGAACTGTCTTCAACCGATTACTCTCCTTCAGCCTGAAACAATATTGTATTGGTTTATATTAACAATGCTTAATTTTCAATGAAAATTAAAAAATATATGAATAAAATGATCAATATGAAGCAAACTATAAAATGTGAGCATAGACTAGAATAATTTAAAAAACTTTAAATTATATAAAGAATTGTTGACGTTTTTATAAGATTCCTAATCCTAGAACTTTGACAGTATCATTTCAACAGTATATACACCAAATAGTGAATCACAAAATAAGATATATATAGAAACGCGAATCTTTTAACACATGTCGTTGACATGACCGTATATATATCAAATGGTGAATTACAAAATAAAACACTAAAACTAACACATGTTTGCCCGTTCAAACACAGTCAAAGTATAAATCAGAATACGAATCTTTCTAATATAAATCTTCTCAAAGTATAAAGCAAGTAGCACCCAATTGCATTATGAAAAAGTAATGGTGAATATAAAAAAATAAAAATCAGCCTGAATACATCTATCTTTGCACCATATCCAACAGTCAAGTTTCTTATAGAAAAACATTCAAAGATAAAAATTAAAAAGTTTCATTCTAACAAAGAAAAACTCACAGAAACAGGATGAAATGTGTCTTTGTTCATAGGTTGATGCTTAATCCATTTTCCAATTGGTGGTGAATTCGTATCAGGGAGTCCAGCTGATGCAGCCCCTGCCCCAGTGGACTCACCCATCATCCTATTATGTCTTAATCGCTTCACAGCACGATGCAACCGCTCTAACCGAAAAGACTCGCCATCATAGAAAAGAACAACATCATCCTTGTAATCCTCACTAGTGCCCTCAAAGTTCATCCTGGGCTTCCCATACCGGTTGCATTCCACCATTCTAGCACTAGTTAATTTGTTACTCCCTTTGTCTCATTATAAATTTCAAACTTTACATTTTTTTTATGATAAATTATTTTTTCTTTCTCAATCACATTACTTATACTTTGACCTAGTTTGGTTTGCTTGATTAGGTTGGATTAGGCTTGATTGACTTTTTATTCCCAACGAATCAAATGTTTGGTTTGATTGATTGTGGCCCGGGATTAATGCAAGGCCCGCTAATTTTGTACTATTTATCATTCATTTGTAGGACTAATAGTCCTAAAAAAAGGGGTGAGTTAATTTGTCCCATGTTTTCCCATCACATCATTTATCCTACATCTATTATTTTATTATATTCCTTAATTTAAACATCCAAAAGAAGAGAGAGAGAGTACAATAAAATGAATAAAGTCTACCAATCATAAATCACACGCCATTTACATTTCTTCCTAGCTCCAATCATCAAATAAAAACTAATATACAAATATATTCCAATTTTATATTTCTTTTTAGTGAAAATTTCAAATTTCATAATTTATGTCTAATCCAATTTAAATTATTTAAGTGTTCACCTTTTCAATTTACAATTTAGTATCTTCAATTAACATTTTTAACCCAAGTATTTTGCAAACTTTTGATATTTTCGAAATTTGGAACCAATTGAACTTTAACCCAAGTATTTCCAATATTAAAAATAATCTGGTTCGAGAATTCCATGGAAATCCAAAGTCATTTTACTAATTAATACTACATGCATGCCTAATTGTGAGCGAGTGCTCTAACACTATACCCTACATTAATTCTTCCTCTTATAATCATAAGATATAGCAAAGCAAGCAAATATCGCCATTGTAACTGCACTAAGGCCTCCCAACAGCCAATAGAAGTAGTCGAGATGAGCTCGATTCGAGTTGTCCGAAAACCAACTATCGCGCCCGTCTCCACTCGTCACCTTATCAATGATCGATATCAGGAAACTACTCAAGAAGTTCCCAACGCCGATTATACTCAAGTATAGAGCAACACCTAAACTTTTGAGTTCAGTAGGAACCTGATCATAAAAAAATTCTTGAAGGCCAACCAAAGTGAACACATCAACAATACCAAAGAGCAGATACTGAGGCGCCAACCACCACACGCTCATTGGTACCGTTGCGCTTGGGTCGTCCATTAGACCATGCTCAATAGCAGTAGTTAAGCGTCGCTTCTCAACAAGCGCGGCAATCACCATCAGAAGAACAGTCAGAAAAATTCCGGTGCCTATTCGTTGGAGCATTGATATGCCTGCAGGTTTCTTAGTTATAGCTCTAGCTATAGGAACTAATATACAATCATAGATTGGAATAAAAATCATGACGGATATGCAGACGAGAGATTGAAGTGAAGCAGCTGTTATTTCGAAGCCATAAGCCACGTGACGGTCCATTGTAATGGCTTGTTTGGTGAATAGAGTTGATGGTTGTGATAAGACGACGCCATATCCCAAACATGCACACCAAATCGGAGCAAGTTTGAGAATCGCTTTGGCGTCATCAACGTCGCCTGTGGTACAGACGTTCCTCTCTTGGTCTGCAAGAATTGCTCTATCAAGAAACCTGTAACAATACAATACAATAAATTGTTACACAAATTTCACAACAAGATGATAAAAAATTGGACTAATAATTACTTGAATTTGGTATGTTCATGAGGCAGAGTACCCTGTTCTTCTTCCATTTTTATAGATATGTCAGCATTCCAATTCTTTGCTGCTCTAACAAAAACACGACCAATTCTCACAAACAGATTCCTTTGACAGCTGTTTACACGAAATCTATACGTCCAAGACCCAAGCAACAAAACAACTAGAGCAAAAAACATCACAATGCAGGGGATTCCAAAGCCAAGTTCCCAACTCAGATTTTCTTGAACATAACTCAGAACCAAGATAGCTACTAAAGTACCTCCACCCATGGAAAAATTCCACCAATTAAAGAAGGAACTTTTAGCTTTAAGCTCGTGTTCGTCTTCCTCGTCGAACTGATCAGCTCCGAAAGCTTGCGTACAAGGCTTATGTCCCCCTTGAGCAAATGCTACTAAATACAAGGAAACGAAGAAGACGAGGAGCTCAAGCAAAGGGGGCGAACAATTTGTATCAGTAGTTTTGCATTTAGTAGAGGTGGATGAAAGAAATGCAGCAGATAGAGACAATAAGCCAAGACCCTGTGATTCATCACATTTTAAAAGGGAACATGAATATTATTTGTACATGAATCAAACTTAAAATTTATATCAACATAACGAAGCATTGAATTACATGTACTAACCAGAATGTAGACTAGAGAGGCAAGAACAATGGTCCAATATCGGCCGAGAAACGAGTCAGCTACGACAGCGCCGAGAAGGGGGAGAAGCGTGGCCGTTCCGTTCCAGGCATTGACATTCTCGGCGGCAGCCGCCCCCGATTGGCCAAACTGCTCAGTTAAATAAGTGAACAAGTTGGAACTTATTCCAAAAAAAGCAAATCTCTCCGCCATTTCAATGCCTAATTATGATATATAAAACAAAAAGATTAAAAATCCAAACATGTAGGAGTAATAAATTCCTGTTAACAATTAAGTACCTATGATGAATGAAGCAGACTTCCAGCGACCGGATTTTGATCGGCGGGCGGGAATGCCTTTCAAGTCTACTGAGCCCCGAACGACGTCGTTCTCCTCCAGTAGAGCAGCTGCTGCATCGTCGCTACCCATTCTTCTGTCCACACACTTGGCATTAATCAACAACTTCATATTTTAAAACATTGATTTTTACCGCTAAATCAGATGTTTCTACCCTTTATGTTAAAAGCATCCACATTGAATGAAAGAATGATTTGCATCCATTCAAATTACAAGTCACAACAACAAAAATTTGTTGTAGTACGAGACGAGCACCAAAAAATTTGTGTGGTGTATAACCCGATAAAAAAAAAGTAGAATTTATATTTTTCAATAAAACTATAAAATATCAAGTCATTATACAATTGAAACATTTTCTAAGTTTAATAATTTGACACTAACACAACACAGCCTTATCATGTTGATACGATAACAACATCAACACCATAAATCTTAACACTAACTTACTATTTATGAGACTCACTAACAACATACTCCACTTTATTCATATCTTATATTTTAAATAATTAAAATTACTATTCATAATCAAAAATATTTTTTATTAATGATATTATTATTTAATTATATTAAAATTCCTAAATTTTATTTCTTAAAAAATACTAGTAATTCCTTCAAATTAAGTTAAAATTTGACCAACGTATCTCTTTGTGTGAGGCTAGTATTTTGGGTTTTTCTTACTGTAGTTAAATTATACAAACCAACTACTACTGTAGTCAGTGTGTTGAATTGCGCAATGTGACGTCGTATGTGTCATATCGTATGAACTTGCTACCTTTTATACAGGTTTAAATTAGTTAAATCATTTTTTTAATTGTATTTTTTTATTTACTATATTACCCTTCTTTAATATAAATATTTTTTTTATTTTTAATTTATCAAAAATTAATATCCTACCTTTTTACTACAAATTTCATTAATTATTAGTATTTTAAAATTAAATACATACCATTCCAACAAAAATAAATTAAATAATAATACATTATTCAAATTCAAATTGAAAATAAAAATAATAATTGAAATTAGGGTTGTTCTCATATTCTTCCAATTCAATCGTGTGCCTGCAGATTCTCTCGGGTCTTTAGGATTGTCGAATGGACCGGACCAGCCCGGTACCGGTCCACCGGGCCAAACATTTTTTCCGAGCCAAAAAAAAAAAAAAAAAGTCGGGTCTTAAAAATTATATTTTAAAAAAAATTGGGCCGACCCGAAAATTCGGGCCAGCGCAGTCCATTAGTTGGGTGGGCTGGACCGGACCAATTTTGACAGCCCTCGTGTCTTCTCTTCGCTGTTTGACAATTAATACTGATTTATTTTAATTTAATTTTTTTAATTAATTTTATTAATAATATAAAGATAATTTTAATTGGTATAAGTGAATTCACAACATTAATCCAATATTTGGTTTTGTTGTCCATAGAATCCACATTATTACAAACTTTGCCTCGCACAATAACTTGAAGACCTCAAAGATACATAAAAATTAAAAGACGTGCAGTACTATATATGCTAATGCAATGGATCCGAAAGAGTGATTTCAACTCAGACAGCGATATTCTTGTGCTATAGACGTAACTCGTAAGACTTGTGGATGTAAACATAGACAGCAAACAAGAATGCACTGAGCCCCGCCAACACCCAATAGAAGTAATCAAGATGTGCCCGATTCAAGTTGTTCGAAAGCCAACCTTCTTCGCCGTTTCTGCTAGTAACATCCTGGATCAAAGATATCAAAAAACTGCTCATCAGGCTTCCTACACCCAGTACACTAAGGTACAGGGAAATCCCAATGCTTTTCACTTCACTCGGAACCTCATCATAAAAAAACTCCTGAAGACCAACCAAACTAAAAACGTCCGACAATCCGTTTAGCAAGTACTGCGGACCCAACCACCATACGCTCATTGGAATCACAGCGCTTGCCACGTCCTCCAGCCCGTATTCGCAAGCAGTTGCAAGACGCTTTCTCTCAACGACGGCTGCACTCACTATGGATGCCAAGGACAGGACTAGTCCGGTTCCTATTCGTTGAATCTTTGATATGCCTGAAGGCCTTTTGGTTATGGATCTGGCAACGGGAACGAGAACAAAGTCGTACATTGAGAGGAAGGCCATAATGGTAAGAGAAATAAAAATCTGAAGAGAAGCAGCTGGTATTTCAAAGTTGGATGTGATATGGCGGTCTAATGTGGCTGCTTGCCTTGTGAATAGAGTTGAAGGCTGTGCACGTACAATGGAGTATCCCAAACACGTGCACCATATCGGAGCAAGCCTAAGAATCTCCTTTGCTTTTCCGATTCTGCTGCTCGTTTTCTCGTCTTCAACCATTCTATTAAAACAACGTACAAAAATTGAGCAGTGTACAAAGTTACGGGACTAAATTGAATTTAATGACTTTCTCTAGCTTAAAGTCTTTAATAATGACAGAACGGTCTGTCAATTTTCTTGTAGTGTTACTTAACTTACTCAATTTGAGGAGATTCGTCAAGAGCTCTAAATCGGTAAGTGGGCGTCCCAATAGAAAACAGGATTAGTGCGAAGAACATAGCGAAAGAGGGGATGGCGAATCCAAGTTGCCAACTGAGGTTTTCTTGAATGTAAGGCACAAGTGAGAGTGCTAACAATACGCTAAAACAGGAGAACCAGAAAAACCAATTGAAGAAGGAGCTTTTTGCTTCACATTCTTTTGGATTTTTAACGTCAAACTGATCAAGCCCGAAGGCTTGCACGCAAGGCTTGTGGCCTCCTTGAGCTAATGCAATTATATATAAAGAGGCGAAGAAAAATATTGTATGAAGCTTAGATATTGGTGCAGTGCAATCACATAATTTATTAAGTGCTGACGATAGTGTCAACAGTCCAAGTCCCTGCAGTAACCCATAAACATTCCTCAACATCATGTAGCTAGTGACGTGCGATCTCATACATCAACTGAATTTGAATTACATGTATATTATACAACTCATCAACTTTGAATTATGTTTTAAAGTAAAATAAGATACAAATACTAAAGGGAATATTGTCTCACACAAATAAATATAATTAGATTTTAAAAAACAATTTAATTAAACGAGACAAATAAAAAGGAGTAAAAGACCCCCCAAATTGATTTTTTTTTTCCCAAAAATGTAACTCGCCCACAAGATTCATATTAGAAAATTAGTATAAATCAATTAATTAATTTCATACCTCTACTTTAATCATTTATAAATTACTTAAAAAAATTACTACAAGAACTTATAAAATGTTAGAGAGCTTTAAAAAAAAAATGTTTAGCCACATGACATGAGCTCTAAATCAATCACAAAACTCTATATACATACAAACAAATTTAGCAACAAGATACTTGATTCTGAGAATGAGTGTGAGATATATAATGTAGATGATTAAAGGACCACCACAGCTTCTCAAGTCAGCATCAATAACCAAGAAACTGATCAGCAAATGCTTAAACAAATTAAAATTTAAAAAAATATAATCCATATATATATATACTCTATCCGTTCTAGAATAAATTCTTGTACATAGTTAAAAAGGGTTGGTCTGCTATGCACTCGAGTGCATGTTATGCACCCTAGTCCATGTTGCATTTTTCAGTTTTACTGACTTACACTTTTTGGTAAATGGTATAGCATTTTCAATTATTAAACTGTATAATAATATTTTTAGTAATAATTGAAAAGTGCAACACCATTTACCAAAAAGTGTAAGTCAGTAAAACTGAAAAATGCAACATGGACTAGGGTGCATAACATGCACTCGAGTGCATACTAGACTTTACCAGTTAAAAAATGTTTTAACTTCTTTTTTTTACCATTTGTAATTTCCATTTTATTATCTTTATTTTAACTTTAGAAAATACTCATTTACAGTCATAGTAATCTAAAATTATAGAATGTGATTGAAGAATCTCATTCATTAATAAGGACAAACTTGTTCATACATATTACTCTGTACTTCTTAATTAATTTCGTTAAAAAAATTAAAATATCATTTATTGTAGAAGGAAGGTTATATGGCTACATATATAAAATGTAAATTAGTTTTGGATACTAACCAAGATATAAAGCAGAGACGAATAAATAATGGTCCAATATCGCCCTAAATACGAATCCGCCAGAAGAGCTCCCAAAATAGGCGATAACGCCGCCGTCCCGTACCATGCATTAAAGTTCGCGGCAGCTGCGGCAGTGGATTGCCCTAACGCCGTCGTTAAATAGCTCACTAAATTCGAACTAATTCCAAAGTAAGAAAATCTCTCAGCCATTTCAACACCTGTAATTAAGGAAAAAAATCAAATTCAACAAGCAGGTAAAAGACAAAGTGTTACTAATTCTATTGTTTTGTAAACAATATTATTATTAAATCTTACACAGCAATAGTACTATTAGTGGTTTATTGTAAACAAGATTCACATAATTAATATCTTTCCATGCATACTGAAATTGCTTAATTGTGTGTAATTCGTACTACCTATGATGAAAGAAGCGGATTTCCAGCCACCCGATTTTGACCGGAGAGAGCGAAAGCCTTTGAAGTCAACGGAGCCAGAGACGATGTCGTTCAGCAGTGGAGTCTCGGCCGCTGAGATTCCTTCTCCGGTGGCCGCGGTAGCCATTGATGTAACCATTCCAAACGACTTTTTGGCGCTTCTTTTTTTTTTTTTTTTTCCTCTCACAAAATGTCTATCTGAGAAGAGAGGCATTGGATTTGCCTGACTCTTTTGTTGCAATTCATTTCTTAATTGGACCACACATGCAAAAATATATTATCCACCTCCCCATGTTTGGATTTTTAGATGAGACAAAATTTTTTTAAGTGAAAATTCATAACTTTGAAACATTCGCTCGCCCATGTGAAATTTCAACAATTAGGTAAAAACTCTTTTCAGTATATCATTTTTGGCATATAAAGTAATAATGTCGTTCTATATATGAAATAACATGTTTTAAAAAATATATATTTGATTTGATGAATTATTTACTCAAAATCATTATAATGTGATATCATATGAAAGGTAATACTAAAGTTCAACTTAAAATATATGTGAATCTGATTCAAAAAAAACAAATATCAAAAGATAAATGATTGGAATTGGTGAATCTAATCCATCAAACTGAATGTGTTAAATTTTATTTTAATGGAGATGCGAAGATTGTTTTCGGTGCGCGCTAGGGGTGGGAATGGGCCAGGCTACCCGACAGGGGCCTACGGCTCGGCCTTCTAAAGCTCGGCTCGGCTCGGCTTGTTTATTAAACAAGCCAGGCTCAAGCTTTTTATAAAGCCTTTTTAATTAAATAGACCGGGCTTGAACTTTTTCGTAAGCCTTTTAAGCCCAACAGGCCGGCCTATTTAACTCTATTTCTATATGTATAAATATATAATATATAAAAATACAATAAATATATAATATAATATTCAATATATGATGAGATTATCTTGAAGAAATTATATACTTTTTATTTTATTTTTCTTTGTAATAGTTAAAAATAATTGATATGAACATATGGAGTATAATTTTATGTACTTTTGATTAATTTTTTATTGTTCTTATTTTTTCATTTTGAAATTTAAAAAGCTAGTTTTTATAATTTAATGGTAATACAAGTGTGGTAAAAATTAATTTTGAATAACACTAAAAAGGCCTTTAAAAGGCTTTCGGGCCAGGCTTATTTACTAAAAAGGTCAGGCCTAGCCTCTTAAAAAAGCCTATAATAGGCCACAGGCCAGGTTTGGGCCCAAATATTTTATACCAGGCCCAGGCTTTTTTTCTTAAGGCCTGGCCCGGCCTGACCTATTCCCACCCCTAGTGCGCGCCATAAACTCATCTAGGGCATGTAAAGAGGTTCTATCTAGCTCATCGCATGTGACTGTTTCTTTCGTAAGATAAGAGTGTCAGATCTATAGCACACAAATTTGCTAGAGTGTCTCAAAAAAAAATCTCATAACCATCACTAATTTTCTGATTTTTTTTTTCCCAAAATGTTTGGTATGAGATCATATGTGCATGTTATTGTGTTCCACCCCACTTTATATTTCATTATCTAGTTTATTGGCACGTGTCATGTTAAAAAAATGATCGAATAATGCCTTATAATAATAGGGTGGAACGCAGAAAGTGGAACAGAGAAATTGATTAAAAAAAAAAAGTTCTAAATAGTTTCCAGAAATTCCGAAATTGCAAAACCAATCAAAATCATGTCCGAAGAAATTGAATAATTTCCAGAAATTCTGAAATTGCAGAACCAAGAATAAATTTCTATTGTAATCAAAACCAGCAAATTTGCTGCTGAGCTGTATTCTAAAACTCAACCCCAACTTTTCTAATCAAAACTCACTTTGGGGAAGGGGTGGTTGAATTTTTGTCTGGGACGAAGATATACATTTTTTAAGTATATACATATTTTTCCACATGATTAGGTATATTTTTAATATTTCTCGTCAAAACTTTGTATGTAAATAATTATTTTTGTCCGTTTAAATTTAATATATATATGTCAAAATTTTTTTTTTTATCATCACCATCTGGCTACTTTATGTATATAAATAATCAATATTTTTTAAAACCTATGAAAGAGAATCATACATACAAAGTTTGGATGGAAGAAGTATACTTAATATATTACCGAAAAAAAAATACATTTTTACCGTTAAATAGATTTTTGTCCTCTAAATTTTCGACTTTGAAATTAGTCATGAGACGGTGATATGTTAGGCAATGTGTAGACCAGTATTGAGATTGTAAGATAATAGTGGATAAATTGAAGGTAGTGTGTGTAAAGTTGAATGGAAGGTGAAGAATTAGAAGGAAGAATATGCATAACATATTTCATCGTCCATATAACAAACCTTGGAGGGGACCATAGAGTAATGGGCTTTAATTGAAAAATGAGTAAAATACGAATTACATTAATTCCAGCATTTGTAAGGCGGCTGTAATTTGCAAATAATGTCCAGAAAAACCTTAGCAACAGGCGTAGGGGTGGGAGAGAGAGAGAGATAAAATGAGCATATTTTCAAGTAACCGAATTAAATGAGTATATTCTAGTCTGGTATATGAAATATTGCATATATGCATTTCAGTCATTCACACACATGTTCTTTATAAATACACCCACAAGCTTAATTCACACACATTTTTTATAAATACACCAACAAACTTAATTCACACACACATTTTTTATAAATACACCCACTGACAGCTTAATTCGAAATTTTTAATCCGTTTATTTTACTCGTTTCTGTAATTTTTTTATCTTTTATTTTATTGTCGAACGCGGGATATTAAATGTAGTAATTCAAATTGTAATATGTAGTAATACACATTATTTTATGTAGTAATAACACAAACTATTTATATAATAATACAAATTCTTTTATTTAGTAACACGTTTTTTCTAGTGTTTTTATTGATGTAGTAACTCACATTATAATATGTAGTAACATATAGTATCGAATGTAGTAAACACAATAATCATGTTGTAATACAAAATGTTTTATTGTAGAATGATGCGAAAAATATTAGATCATTTGATATAGTTACATATAGTAACAAACGTCTATTCAATGTAGTAATTCAAACTGTAGTATGTAGTAACATATAATTTTTTATGTAGTAAAACAAATTATTACATATAGTAATAACACAATTTTATATAGTAATATTGATTCTTTTATATTTTTATATTTTTTTTATTGATTAAGTAACCCACATTATAATATATAGTAACATATATTATTGCATGTAGTAAGATATATTATCGCACGAAATACAAAATAACATTGACCCATAATGATTAGTATTAAAGAATATTTTAAAAAATATAAAATATTTAAGGGTGCAGCGTCCGGCCGCGGCCTGAGGTGATCGAAAACTGCTCGGAGAAGACGATCATGTTCAATTTCTGTCAGTGGGTGCATTTATAAAAAATGTGTGTGTAAATTAAGCTTGTGGGTGTATTTATAAAAAATGTGTGTGAATTAAGCTTGTGGGTGTATTTATAAAGAATATTTGCATATAAGTTTTTGTGATAAATCTTTGGAGCTCACCATTTTCTATTCGTTTCTTATTCAAACATATTCTACATACTTTTTTAAATTATAAAATTTTCGTTATATTGAATCACAACTCTAAACACATTCATACAAATAGTTTATATTTTTTAAGATTTATTTAATTTTTTAAATGTTTTAATGATATTTAAAAAAATATGTACAGTAAAAATTATTAGTATTTAAATAAGTATTGTTTTATTTTTTTAAATTATAATATACTTAAAGGACTATGAAGCCCTCCAAATATTTTTGACGAATTTAATTACCAAGAATGCACTAAGCCCTGCTAAAAACCTCCTGCAATCCAACCATGCACCGTGAAAACGTCAGATTATCCTGACAGCTTAGCGGGACCATGGTCGACGTTGGCAAGTGCAACAGCTCGTATTCTGATCCGTTTCAAGACGATTCACCTCAACAATAACCGCAATCACTATATATAGACACTAAAGTAGTCCGACTCCAATTATTCTTCTGCTATACACATAAGACTTGTTGATGTAAACAAAGGCAGCAAATGAGAATGCACAAAGCCCTGCTAACACCCAATAGAAGTAATCAAGATGTGCTCGATTCAAGTTGTTTGAAAACCAACCTTCTTCGCCATTTCTGCTTGTAACATCCTGGATTAAATATATCAATAAACTGCTCATCAGGCTTCCTACGCCGAGTATACTAAGGTATAGAGCAAGCCCTATACTTTTCAATTTACCCGGAACTTGATCATAGAAAAACTCTTGAAGTCCAACCATAACAAAAACATCAGACATCCCTGATAACAAATACTGCGGAGCCAACCACCATACGCTCATTGGAATCATCGCAGCTGGAATGTCCACCAGCCCGTATTCACGAGCAGTTGCAAGACGCTTCCTCTCAACAACAGCTGCAATCACTATGGATGTCAAGGAAAGAACTAGTCCAATCCCTATTCGTTGAATCTTTGATATGCCTGAAGGGCTTTTCGTTATAGATCTGGCAATGGGAACAAGAAAAAGGCTATACATTGAGACGAAGAACATAATGGAAAAGGCGATGCAGAGCTGAAGAGAAGCAGCTGGTAATTGAAAGTTGGATGTGATGTGGCGGTCTAATGTCATTGCTTGCTTTGTGAATAGAGTTGAAGGCTGTGCGTATACAATTGAGTATCCCAAAGATGTGCACCATATCGGAGCAAGCCTAAGAATCTCCTTTCCTACTCCGACTCTGCTGCTTGTTTTCTCATTTTCAACCGAACTATCAAAAGCACGAAAAAACACACAAGATATGTATAAGTTAACAAGGGATAAAAGTTGAGGAGTCCAATATAAGAAAGCATGGAAAGCTTACTCAAGAACTCTCTGAGCTTCCCGTTCTTGAGTTTGTTCTCTGATCATGTTAAATCGGTAAGTGATGGTTCCAATCGAAAAGACGATAAGTGCAAAGAACATAGTGACAGAGGGGATGATGAACCCCAGTTCCCAACTCAGGTTTTCTTGAATGTAAGGCATCACTAAGAGTGCTAACATTGTGCCAAAACATGAACCCCAGAAAAACCAATTGAAGAAGGAGCTTTTTGCTTCACATTCTTTTTTATTTTTCACATCAAACTGATCAGCCCCGAAGGCTTGCACACAAGGCTTGTGCCCTCCTTGAGCAAATGCAATTACATACAGAGAGAAGAAGAAGAATGTCGTATGTAGCTTAGATGGTGAACATGGCATGCTATTTGCAGCAATATTGCAACCAGAGGATTTGAATGAATTAAGTACAGATGATAGTGTCAAGAAACTAAGTCCCTGTTATTCAACACAATCCAACTTCATCAGCAATTGAAAACTTCATGTTTTACTATTAAATTGATCATCAACCACAATTCTATATAAACATTCAGATAAGTTTGAGATAATATAGATGGTTCAAGTAACATCTGTCTTTTTCCAACAAATTCAGCGACATTTTCCAAATAAAATAATTCATAAATTGGTAGATATATCTATGGTCAATTCGGTAATCTCAACTGGTCCACCTTGAATCTAGATAGTGTATTTAAGAATGGGAAGGGCCGGGCCTAGGTAGACTTTACCTTTTAAATATTTTTTAGGCCCGAGCCTGACCCATGACCTATCGTAGGCTTTCTTCCAAGGCTTGGCCTGAACATTTTAATAAATAGGTCTGGCCCGAAAGCCTTTTAAAGGCCTTTTTAACCCTATTAGTGCATTTAAAAAAAATCCTACAACACTTTTTTTTTTTTTTTTTGAATTTTCGGGTATCCTGTCTAAGGACCAACTAATCCCGGGGGACCAATCCCACCGACCTATTAGTGCATTTAAAAAAAACCTATAACACTTGTAATTCAACAAATCATAAAAAATCTACGAATTATATTGATTAATGCTTACTAGTTAGAAATTAGATACTCTTATTTATAATGTTTTCTATATTTAAGTATAATACCATATATATTAGATATTTATTACTATATTTTTATATTATATATATTAAATTAAATAGGTCCCCTGGTTAAGTTTGAAAGGCCTACAAAAAAGCTCAGATTCAATCTATTTAACTAAATAGACTTTTAAAAAAGTTTGAGTCACACTTGTTTATTAAATGAGCCGTAGGCCCTTATCGGGTAGTTTGACCCATTTCCACCTCTAAGTGTATTTTTTATCATTTGGTATGCATACAATCACGTGTCTTTTTACATGTTGGGAAGAAATTTTATTTTAGAATTATGTATTATTAGGCATCTATTTTGAACATAATTAACCGCTTATCTTGAGATAATGTAACCTACCAAATTAGTCCTAAATTTTCTTAACTAGTTAAAAGATGTAAATTAGTATTGGAATACTAACCAAGATATAAAGCAGAGACGAATAAATAATGGTCCAATATCGCCCCAAATACGAATCCGCCAGAAGAGCGCCCAAAATAGGAGACAACGTCGCCGTCCCGTACCACACATTCAAGTTCGCCGCCGCTGCGGCGGTGGACTGCCCAAACGTGACCGTTAAATAGCTCACTAAATTCGAACTAATTCCATAGTAAGAAAATCTCTCAGCCATTTCGACACCTGTAAAGGGAAAAATATTGAATTGAACAAGGAGATAAACACCGACGATGCATGTTTGAGGGCATAATTGATAATTGGTACTACCTACGACGAAAAAAGCGGATTTCCAGGCACCGGATTTGGAACGGAGGGAGGGGCGGCCTTTGAAATCAACGGAACCGGAGACGACGTCGTTCAGCAGCGGAGTCTCGGCCGCTGAGATTCCTTCTTCGGCAGCCATTATTGTAACTGTTTTTTTGGCGCTTTTTTTTTTGCTTACAAAATGATTCTCTTTTTTGTTTTTGTAGAGAGCGACTTAAAACCTTTTTTGTTTTTTTAGAGAATATCTCCTTGAGTGAATAGTATGAGAGATAAAAAATGGGAATTTTTTATTTAAAAAAAAGGGGTTGAAGAAGTGGATAAAAAATATGCGCTGGTTAGATGTTGGACGACGAGAACCAGACAAGGTTTAATTTGGTGAATAAAGAAACGTGCTACTATGTTGATGTGTGTGTGGGGTGGGGGGCTGGTGGGAACGAAAAAAAACAATTGAAATAAATAAGATGGTGGACTGTGGCTTTACAAGACAAAGGGAAGGGAATATAACATTGAGTTTGAGAAATGGTAGTATTTCCCAATTCACCAAATGTCTTTTTTATTGGACACGAATTTTAAAATAAAAATAGATAAATTAAGAGTGTTGTAAAATTATTGTAACGTAAAAATAAAGTGATTATTTTTATAAAAGAAAATGATTTTTTTTTTATGAACGAACAAATAAGAAAAGTAATGATTAACTTTTATGGTAGAGGTTGTAAATGGATCCAATAATTTTAGTTCATTCAATATTTGAAATTTTGATGTTTTTATTATTCTAATTCATATAAATTTTGTTTTTGATTTATAAGTATTTTATTACTCCCTCTATTCATGAGATGTAGTCACATACATTTTATGAAAACTATCACCATCACTTAAGGGTAGGGCTAATAACACCCCCATAAAATGTTATACACCCCTCAAATGTTAAATACACCCCATTAAAATTTAAAATTCAATTATTATTATTATACACACCCCAATTACTTCTTATTTACTCTTCAACTCTCCTAACTAATAAAAATTAACTAAATCTTTAAAAACATATAAAATTTAAAATTTAATTAACAAAAAAATCAATAATACAAACGTTGAAAATATTTTAAAAATCAGCTAAATTTTAAAAATCATTTAAAAAAAGGAACAATCAATAAAAAAATCATTTAATTAATTCTTAAGATTTATGCGATTTTTAATTTTTTAGATTTTATTTATCATTATTCGAATTCTTAATTTTAATTGATTTTTTACCATTTATTAAAAAAATTACGAATTTATTTATTTCTAATTGATTTTTAATTTTTAATTTGAATAATTTATTTTTTTATTTTAAAAAAATATTTGATTTATTTAAATTAATTATTTTTTAAGATTTTATTAATCTGTTAAAATACTTTTCAGATTTTAATTACATTTTTTTTAAATTATCTTTAATTTGTGTAAGGGTTATCTAGTCATTTTTCAATTATCTATTTTTATTTTTAAAATGATGGGGTGTGTATAACATGTTTTGGGATGTTGATATGGGTACCCATCACTTTATTACTCAATTTGTCATCAACTTTATTCACAATGGACCCCACAATACCCTATAATACTCTTACTTTATCTATTTTATCTATCTTTTCCTTAAAACTTGTGCCTCATCCCAATGGGACTACATTTGGGGCATGTTTGTTTTGGGATGGGAAACCCGGATTTGGGATTTCGAAACTCCACCCCCATTCCTATAACACTACAAAAGTCAACTCTATAAATATATATGAACCCTATATAAATACCTATAAAACCTATAATCCTATACTATAAAGTTAAATCTTACCCTACATAAATTCCAAAATAAACACAAAACATAAAAAGCATTAGGATTTTGAAATTCACTAGATTTTGAAATTCAAATTTCAAAATTCTCAAAATCCCAAAACAAACATGCCCCAAGGGTAGGTCTTGGGTAGACTTAAGTGTATATAAGAACTTGAGTTGACTAGGTCAATTTTTTTTTTTTTATTGTGTTGCATTTTTCAATTATAGTGAATTACACTTTTTAATAATATTTTCAGTATTGACTTTTCAATTAGGGATTATAAATTTTTTAGTCTATTAAGTTACCACATTTTTTAATTTAGTCCATCAGGTTACCACTTTTTGAATTTAGTCCATTAAGTTTCGATTTATTTTTATTTTGGTCCAGTTACCTGCTACAGCAGGTTTAACAGGTCATTTTTTAAAACACACCCCATAAAATGTTATACACACCCCAAATGTTAAACACACCACACTAAAATTTAAAAATCATTTTTTATTACTATACACTAGAGATGTTTATCCGGGTCGGGCTAATCGGGCTGGCCCGTTTAACCCTGAAAAATGCAGGGTTATGGTTCATGAATTATAGGCCCGTTTAAAACCAGACTTTTTTGACCCGGACCGATTAGCCCGTGGGCTAAACCGGGCCAGCCTGCTAGCCCGAGTTGTTACCTTTTTTTCTTTTTTTAAAATAAATAACCTAAAACAAATTTTGGGTCATTTGACCAATAACCATAACTTATAAGCATTAAGAAGCCCATTATCATCCATTAGTCATTATTACTATTTTTTATTAGATTATGATATTTGTTTAGCTTTATTTGGTCATATTAAGGACCAATGAGTTCTAGAATTGTGTTTAAATTATACTTTTGTTTTCTCATTTACTGATCATTAACTAATTATGTATTTTTCTATTTTATTTGTTTGTTGGACGTGCCAATTGAGACCTTTAATTTTAAAAGAAAAAAAAAATTATTGTAGCCCGTTAGTGACCCGTTTAGCCCGTGGCCCGCTAGGGTTAGGGTTAGGTCCCAACAATTGTAGGCCCGTTAAATATGAACCGGTTAAGGCCCTAACCCGTTTAGCCCGTAACCCTGTAGGGCTGGCCCTATAGAGCTAGGGCCAGCCCGATAGACATCTATACTATACACACCCCCAACTATTTCCTATTTAATAAATTGCCAAAAATAATTAAATTAAAAAATAAGAATTTAAATTAATATGAAAAATATAAATAAAACCTATAAAAAAAATTCCCTAAATCTTCAAAAATTAAACAAAACTAAAAAAAATTAATTAATTTAACTAGTTTTGAAAATTTAGTTGATTTTCTACTATTTTTAAATTTTATTTAGCCTTATTTTCGGCGTTTTTTATAGAAGTTAAAATGCAAATAAAACATTAATAAAGCAATGGAGTTTTAAATTTTTTATTTTTTTAAATATTTCTTTTATATTACCTAAACCTACCAACACCCCATAAATTTTATATACACTTCAAACGATAAACATACAAAATTCAAAAATCAAATATAGTTAAATAAAATCATAAATATATTTAATAAATTGTAAAAAAGAATTTAATTAAAAAAAGTAAGAATTCAAATTAATATGAAAAATATAAATAAAACCTATAAAAAATATATAAATCTTCAAAATTTTAATAAAGCTAAAAAATTAATTAATTTTAAAATTTTAGTTGATTTTTTAATACTTTTAAAGATTTTTTAATTTAATTTAATAATTTTTTCAAGTTGATTTTTTTTTAATTTATTAAAAATCTTAAAAAATAGTAAAAAAATCAATTAAATTTTCAAAACAAATTAAATTAATTAATGTTTTTAGCTTTGTTTAATTTTTGAAGATTTTAGTGATTTTTTTATAGATTTTATTTATATTTTTTATACTAATTTGAATTCTTAATTTTTTTAATTTAATTATTTTTAGCAATTTATTAAATATATTTATGATTTTATTTAACTATATTTGTTTTTTGAATTTTTGTGTTTAACGTTTTGGAGTGTATATACAATTTATGGGGTGTTGTATGGGGTGTTAGTAGGTTCATGTAATATAAAAGAAAATTTTAAAAGAAAAATAAAATAAATTTAAAACTCTATTGCTTTATTAATTTTTATTTGCATTCTAACTTTTATAAAAAAAACGTCGAAAATAAGGCTAAATAAAATTTAAAGATAGTAGAAAATCAACTAAATCTTCAAAAGTTTAAAGATTTTAGGCTATTTTTTATAGGTTTTATTTATATTTTTCATATTAATTTGAATTCTTATTTTTTTAATTTAATTATTTTTGACAATTTATTAAATAGGAAATAGTTGGGGTGTGTATAGTAATAAAAAATATTTTTTAAATTTTAGTGTGGTGTGTTTAATATTTGGGGTGTGTATAACATTTTATGGGGTGTATTTTAAAAAATGACCTGTTAAACCTGTTGTAGCAGGTAACTGGACGAAAATCAAAATAAATCGAAACTTAATGGACTAAATTCAAAAAGTGGTAACCTGATGGACTAAATTCAAAATTTTGGTAACTTAATGAACTAAAAAAAATATAATCCCTTTCAATTATATAAAAACTTGAGTTCACCAGGTCTTGTGTAGATTCAGTGTTGCACTTTTCAGTTGTAGTGTCTTACACTTTTCATTAAAATTGTATTGCACTTTTTAATTATAGTAACTTACATTTTTCATTAAAAATTGTATTACACTTTTCAGTAATATTATGTTGCACTTTTCCATTATAATAACTTACACTTTTCATTAAAAATTGTGTTGTACTTTTAAGTTATACTAACTTGCACTTTTTAATAATATTGTGTTACACTTTTCAATTATAATGACTTACACTTTTCACTAATATTGTGTTACATTTTTCAGTTATACTCACTTGCACTTTTTAATAAAAATTATGTTGCACTTTTCAGTTATAGACACTTACACTTTTCGGTTATAGTGACTTACACTTTTTAATAATATTGAATTGCATATTTTAGTTATATATGACTTACACTTTTTATTAATATTGTGTTGCATTTTTCAGTTATACCAAACTTACACTTTTTAATAATATTGTGTTGCACTTTTCAATAATATTGTGTTGCACTTTTTTTAATTACTTCAAATGAATTAAAATAAAATAAAGAGAGAAAAAAATTTCAAACGTGTTATTAAAAAAAAAGAACAATTTTTTTTTTTAATTATTTGAAAGAGTCGAAACAAAAAAAAAACAAAAAAAAAAGTCACGGAGTCGATTTCTTATTTACACTCGACTCCATATGAGACTTTGATGTTCACAATACCTTTCACATTTTTTCTTCAAAATGTTTTATAATACCTTTCACATTTTTAAAAAGGAAAATTATTTATAATCTTCACTTTTATAATATTCACAATTTTACATAAAATGTCATTACTTTTAAGTCCATACATATATACAAAATAACTCATTTATTTAATTTATATATAAGAGTTTATAAAATTATCTCTCAAAACTCTCCTCATTTACATTTTGTTGAAATCTAAATCTAGAAAGAAAAAGTTCACTCATAATCAAATTCTCATTCACCCCGTCAGAGGCGGACCGAGAGAAGGGACATGGGGTACAGTTGTACCCCAAATCCATTTTTTTTAATATATATTATTCAAGTTTGTAAACATCTATAATGAGGTGAAGAATTTATATGAAAAAATACCCCCATTAACTCGGCCCAATATATAAAGCTAAAGACCTAGTCCAATTAAAATTACAAGTTTGCCATTTTTGTTTGATACTATAAGTTTAGAATTTCATTTCTGTTTTTATGCTCAATCCCTGTTGCACTATGTGAATTGTGACCTCGTCAAAGGTAAAAAAAAAAAAATTATTTCTAATTGTAATTTTACTAAACAAAACTATATGTATAAATATTAAAGGGTTGTTGATCACTCAAGTTGAAAAAGACTTATTTCTATAAATTTTCGATGAAAATATCATAGACCGCTATATATAAAAAAAAAAAAACTCGTTCAGTTGTAACGTGTAGTTGTAATTTTATTTGTATTTTTTGAAATGTATTTTATTTATATATAAAATAATGTTTATGTACAAATATTTTTAAATTATTTGGATTAAAGTTTTTTCAGTTCTTTAAATTGGACTAATTTTGAATTTGATGTTGATAAAAATGCAGAAAAAAATTAATTTGATCGGTTTGTTTACCTGCAATGACGGGTAATTGGAACTTATGAGACCAAAATCAAAATATGTATTTCATTATGACCAAATTCAAAATTAATCAAACTTAAAGGACTACAAAAACTTTAATCTCTAAATTATATATCGATCGTACCCCAGTTTAAAAATTCTGGGTCCGCCACTGCACCCCGTCATCCCTTATCATGTCTTATACGGAGTATGATTTAAAATATTATTTTATTTTACAAAAAATTTTATAAAATTTTAAATCGAATAATATTGAATACAAATCATTTTCGAAACAATACTAAATAATAGTTTGGTTTAAAATATGTTTTAAAAATTATTTTTATAAACCAGTGTCCGGAAACATGTTACGTATATACAAATGCATACGTACAAAAATGTGGACAATTTTTTTTTATATTTTTCGTGTGTGAGATGAGTTTTTTTTTTTTTGTATACAGGTTGTGTGAAATGAGATTGACTTGTCAAAATTAAGCATCTTTTTATTTAATTATTCCCCTACTTTTTTTTCCAAAAAATTATGTGCCGTTAAGTTTACAGAAATTTTATAGTCAATTATTTATGTGAAATCTTTTTTTCAAAGGAATTATTTAAGGCATACAATATAATATAGTTAAAAGTATTCATAGATTATTCTTTTTAAAATTATTAAAATGTGATATTTTATATGTTAAAATGTAGGAGTATTACTTTAATTATATGTTAAAACTTAAAAGTAAAAATTTTGTACTGAAATATAGTTAATTAAGATAAATGAGTAAAAAAAACACGAGTACTGAATGGGTCAAAACTATTTTTTCAAAAAATCTTGCAAAAGCAAAACATAAATTTCATTCTCAAGTTTTGTGTTATCACAAGTGGGGTTGGGAATAGGTCAGACCTAGGTAGACTTTATAAAAAAAAGTCTGGCAATGCTAAATATTTTTTAAGCCCGAGCTTGGCCTGACCTTTTTAATAAATAGGCCTGGCCCGAAAGTCTTTTAAAGGCCTTTTTAGTCTTATAAATGCATTTTTTTAAAAATCCTACTATTTCATCAAATTATAAAAAATTCACGAATTATATATATTGTTTAATACTTTCTAGTTAGAAATTATATATATTTGATACTCCTATTTAATATTAATGTTTTCTATATTTAAGTATAATACCATAATATAGATATTTATTACGGAGTATATTTTTATATGTATATATATTAAATTAAATAGGCCGGCCTGTTGGGCTTGAAAGGCCTACGAAAAAGCTCAAGTCCGACCTATTTAATTAAATAGGCTTTTAAAAAAGCTTGAGCCCGGCTTGTTTATTAAACGAGTCGAGTCGAGCCGAGCTTTAATAGGCCGAGTCGTAGGCCCCTGTCGGGTAGCCTGGCCCATTCCCACCCCTAACCACAAGGGTAAGTAAGTGTGTGCTAGTGTGCTACATCCTACATAAACACATATTTATCCATATAATATATTGAAATTTTGTGTTATTAATGAACAAAATGTGTTATTATAAGGAGAAATATGTGTTGTTGTATGAATAAAATGTGATTAATGATGTAAATAAAATACCTCAAATTTGATTTTTTATGGTTTTTTAAAATTCTAACTTTTTTAAAATTTGATGAACAATAATATTTGTGTGTTTTAGTAGCAGATTATTTAACTTTATGTCTAATAATTATGTAAAATTAAATAAAATTATATTATTATATTATTGTTGAGTATGATTATAATGATTAAATAGTTATGTAATGATTATAATTATTATATTATTGTTGAGTGGAATTATAATGATTTAAGTTCGATTATAAAAATTTAACATTTTGTCAAATCAATTTAATAGAGATGGTGTTTGAAATTTAGTTTTTAAAACTTGTGTAGAATTTTAAAATCTAAAACTCAAGTTTTAAAGTTTAAGATACACATTTGCTCTTACGGTAACATATTTCGATCTTGTAGTAACACAAATCTTGCATTAGTTGTTTGCGATTCGCTGACTTTTGTCATATTTTTGCTACTTTATAAGCATGAAAATAACTTACCAAAAAACGTATGAGTTCGTTATAATATTGCAAGTATACAACCAAGTGATATCGACCTAGGTCCTAGGAGAGCGAGGAGCCCAAAAACTATACGTCGGCATGGTATTATAGTGGCTAAACGAGAGGATAAATCAAATAACAACTAAGAAAATAAACGACTAATGCAAACAATTAAACTAACTTTCGATATGGAGGTGCAAGTGGTGAATTGCTTCGAGTGTCTTTCTTATGTGGAATCACTAATGAATTAACGAATTAATCACAATACTTAAGTCTAATGTCTTGAACTATGCTAAAGGCTATCACATATATGTGTAGACCAATCCCTCGTGAAACTTAGGTGAACACGTGCACTAATTAATAATTATGAAACTTAATTAGTATCGTAAGCTTTTAGGATAGTGACTCGTAAACACTTTCAACACGGTTACTAATGTTTACGACTGGCCCTCTCACTAATCTCATAGATGACCTCTAATCTATTAGGGTATGATTGGTATGGTGGAATAGGCCATGAATGGAATCACCATTCATGGATCTATTCCAAATTTGATGATTGGTATGATTTATGGAATGGAATCATCATTCCTTGTGGAATGGTGATTCCCAAATGTATGGAATTATCATTCCTTCATGGGGTTTAAGGAAGGAATCAAAATTTTAATAAATCCCGTAATAAAAATTAATAATATTTTATAAAAATATTAATATAATATATAATCTAAAAATAAAAACATAATAAATTTAAAAATTATAAATAATAATATATTAATTTTAACAATAATATTATTTTCAATAATATTAAATTATAAACATAATAACATAAAAAATAATTTATTTTAAATATAAATAATACAGAGTACTATATAGTATATACAATATATTATTTTCAATAATAGTATAATAATTTTTGATAATATAAATAATAATATTTTTTAAATTTATTTAATATTAAAAATAATGATAATATTCTTATTTTAAAAATAAAAATATTATTTTTATATAAAATATACATTTATTATAAATAATAAAATCAGAAATATATATATATATATATATATATATATATATATATATATATATTAGTACTAATAATAGAGAGTCAATAATGATTATTAAAATATTAATAATAAAAATAATACTCCATATTTTTAACAATAATCAATAATATTAATTTTAAATTACATTCATTCCATTTTTGAGTTCATTCCATTCAGCCTCAAATTCATTCTATCATACCAATCATGCCTTTAATGTTTAATGTTGTCGATCTAATCAATCAACCCTCTCTCCGTTAAGCTAATCACTATTTAATTTTAATTAATTAATCAAGACTCACACCCACACTCCAATCATGCAAACTCAACTCTCGCTGCAATTAACATAATCGAAAATGCTAGCTAATAGGATTGATCAACTAATTAAATCATACAAATTACAACATAAGAAACAATTATCACCAAAACATAGATAAATGACAAAGTGGGATAGCTCAAGTGGTTAGAGCACCACTACCTAGGCCACAGGTCCTGGGTTCGAGTCATAAGGAAGGGAAAAAAGGAATGGGGTATTTAACTTGTAATCAAAAAAAAAAAAAAAAACCAAAACATAGATAAATCATGCAATTCTCAAAGCTATCAAAGTTTAACCCCTAACTAAAGCAATAAATGGAATAAAAATCATGTAAAATAAACTATAAAACATGAATTGAAATAAAATTATCAAATTAAACTTGTCATAATTGAAATATATCTTCAAATTCTTCAATACAACACTAAAATGATATATTCAATTAAAATCTATCTATAAAAGGGAAGAACAAACTACATTAATGAAGTGTGGAGAGGGGGAGTTTTTCTCCACCAACGGGAGCTGCTAAAAGAATGCTGCCCCCAATTAATTAAAATGGACGTGGGCTTGGCTTAGTTGGAACAAGGGCCACTAATTAGTTGTTAAACAACTACCCATACCACAAGGGTCCGACTATTTACACCTCCATTTGCGTTGAGAACACTCCCCCTATGAATTTAATAATAAAATAATGAAGTAAAAAACCAAAAATACCCTTTAAGTCATATTAAACTACTAAATGCACCCCCACCTTTAAACCTAAGTTTTATCCATCCTCCGCCGCCACCGTCGCCGCCGCCACCGTCGCCGCCGCCACCGTCGCCGTCGCCGCCGCCGCCGCCACCACCCACCACCAAACACCAAACACCAAAATTTCTCCCCAAACAAAAAAAATTCAACTAAAAAAATTTCAACTTTTTTTTTAAGATTTCGACAAACCAGTGTCGACCATATTCACTCCCGTCGACACTGGTTTGTCGACAAGATTGTATATGCTCGACATTTGTTGATCGAAAAAAAAAAAAAAAATTTAAAAACTCGTCGACAACTTTAGGTCGACCAAAAATACACTCGTCGACACCCTGTTGTCGACGGAGTGTATTTGGATCGACCTAAAGTGGTCGAAAGGTAAGAAAAAGAAGGAAAAAAAAAACAAAAAAAAAGCAAACCTGGATTTTTGGCCGATGGACGGGAGCGGGGGCGGCGGACGTTGGGCGGGGTCGGGGGAGGCGGCGGCCGTTGGGCGGGGTCGGGGGCGGCGGCGGCATTACTGTAAATTTTTTTTTTTACAAATTGAGATGGGAGAAGGAGGGGGGAGGGAGGGGACTGGCTCGGCGAGGGAGGGAGGAGGAGGGGGGGACGGCCGCGGCGGCCGCGCGCGGCCACGATCTGTTTTTTTTTTTTTAGAGGCGGGGGGCGACGGATTCGGCGAGGGAGGGAGGGGGTGGCGTCGCCGGCGACGGGTGGTGGAGGAGCAGGTCGCCGGCGGTGGTGGTGAGGGGTGGGGGAGAAGATGAAAGAAGAATTGGTGGAGGAGGAAGAAATGGAGGAGGAAGAAGATGGAGGATTTGAGAGAGAAAGTAGGGTTTAGGGTTTAGGGTTTAGGATTTAGGCTGAGTTGCATAAATGGCCCGCAATTGGCAAATGTTGGGGCATGCTGCTTAATGTTTTAAATTTGGCTTCTTACTCGTACAGCTTGTTGGTTGATAAAGGGTGGGACTATTTACACCTCCATTTCGGTTTAGAACACTTCCCCTATGAATTTAATAATAAAATAATGATGTAAAAAACTAAAAATACCCTTTAAGTCATATTACACTACTAAATGCACCCCTCTTTCACATTTTAAACCCTAAACTTAAGTTTTATCCAGCCACCACCACCGCCGCCGCCACCACCACCACCAACAACAAACCACAAACAACGTACAAACAAAACAAAAAAATTCAGAACTTAGAAAATTTTCAAATTTTATTTTTAAATGTCGACAAACCTCGACCATATTCACTCTCGTCGACACTTGTTTGTCGACGAGATTGTATATGGTCGACATTTGTTGATCAGAAAAAAAAATTAAAAACTCGTCGACAACTTTAGGTCGACCAAAAATACACTCGTCGACACCCTGTTGTCGACGGGGTGTATTTGGATCGACCTAGAATGGTCGAAATTAAGAAAAAGAAGAAAAAAAAAACCTGGGAGGGGACCGATGGGCGGGAGCGGGGCCGCGGGCAGCGGCCGCTCGATTGCTGTTTTTTTTTTTTTTTTACAAATCGAGAGGGGAGAAGCGAGGGGGAGAGCGGCGGAAGGATGGACGGGGCACCAGGGAGGGGGCGACCGCTGGAATTTTTTTTTTTTTATAGATCGGCAAGGGCGGGTGTCGCCGGCAGCGGCGACGGGGGCTGGTGGGTGGAGTGGTTTGGGGAGGGGGAGAGAAGAAGAAGATGAAAGATGGAGGAGAAACTAGGGTTTAGGGGGTGTGAGTAGTAATTGGAATTTTATGAGAGAAGGACATTTATGACATTTAAGGGGGTGTGCATCTATCTCAAACCGATTTTAGGGGGTGCATCAATCGAGGGAGTGTTCTAAACCGAAATGGAGGTGTAAATAGTCAGACCCATTGATAAATGGCCTTACAATTCATGTGCCCAATCAATTAAATGGACCTCGATACTCAATAGTTCCAACAATTAATTAAATGCCCATCAATTAAATTGTACACCTTTCACATTTTCTTGTTTCAACTTTATTCTCGTTTCATTCCTTCAATTGACTTATAAAATAATCGAGACGTGTTTTGCTTCAAAAATCTTCATTTTCTCTATTAAAAAAAAAAAAATAGCAAATCATATTTTTTTCTCCAAAATCAAATGCAATTAGTTAATTTAGTATTAAAATGCAATGAAATTTTATAAAATTATGCAAATTAAACACATAAATTTCGAGTCATTTTCACCCGAGTCATTCACAAAAAAATTGGTAGACGTGGATCTCTTGCTTCACTTGGTACCCGCGAGTGTTAAAAACTAAAACAACTCCTACTGTGCACGAAAAAATTGACCAATTGTCATACTTGAATGAAATATCACTTTATTTTTATTCTTTCAACTATTACTTAGTTAATCAAATTATTGGATAATCATTTATTTATGTCGGCAAACTGTTCTAACATAAAATAAGTATCTACAAACTGAGACTGTATATTAAGATGGGCACGGTTATACGCACACACAAATATATTGAGGACACCCATTAGACATTTTTTTCATTCTAAAAAATATGTGAAATGTCAAATATACTTCTCGGGTAGAATTTTAAAAAAACGAAGATAAGTACACTCACTCATTACATTTTACAGAATAATCATCCCCACCATCAACATCAAAACAACTCCCAACAATAAAAATAATAGAAAAGTAAGTCCGGTCTTACTAAATCTGACTTGGGAAGAAGTGCCGCCGAAGCACTCAATTCATCTGACTGGTGAAAAAGAATCTCCTCGCTTCATCTTCCGCTGCCCTTTCATTTTCTTTCTTTGTCTTCCTTCTTCCCTCTATAGGTGTTAAGGAATGTCGTGGATACCCGTTTTGGTCTTACTAGAAGGTGAGGAGGGACTTTTTTTCATTCTCTAGGGAGGGACATACCACATAAGACAGTCAGACAAAGAAGAGATTCAATCCAAACGAAACTCTTAGGTGCTTTCAAGGTGAGAGAGACTTGGGAAAGAGGCGGATTGCGACAAAGAAAAAACTTTTCGAAAAAGCGAGTCAGTGTAGTGCCCCTCAACCGTCCATTTCTCATAAAAAATCAAAATGAAATACAACAAACTCTTAAACAAAATTTCCTAAAAAAAAAAACTCTTAACAAATACAAAACACAAAATTTATAGAGAAATATGTAAGATTTACATAAAAAAAATATATTGTACACCATTTTGATAAACTAATGTCCGAAAAAAAATTTGAAAACAGATTAAATGTTCGAAAAAAAAAATTGAAAACAGATTATATGTTCGAAAAAAAAATTGAAAACAGATTATATGTTCGAAAAAAAATCGAACACAATATTTTGGGTAAAAATTTCGGACAAAGTAACTTCATTCGGCAAAAATTTTCTGACAAAGTAACTGTATTCAGCAAAAAATTTCGGACAATCACAAAAAAATCGAAAATAAAAATATTTTTGGATATGTAAAAATCCATACATTTTTTATCAGTAAAAACCTTAATATTTTTTCCAAATCTCCAATCCTATTTTTTCTAAACACTAAACTTACTAGAATGCGGAGGCGAACCGGAGAGGAGGGGGTTGCGAACGACGGAGAAGGTGTGCAAACGGTCACACGAGGAGAGCATGTGAACTGCCGGCGACGAGGGAGGGGGCCGCGACGGCAGCCGCATTGCTTGGCCTTCTCTTCAGTAGCAGCGACGACTTTATTCCACAATGGGACGACGACGACTTTCTTCCACAGTGGGGCGACGACGGTTGAAATTGATGGGGCGACGGTGGCCACTTGGAAGGATGGGGGAGGTGGGCAGCGGCCGCCTAGAGGTGGGAGGAAGAAGGTGAGGTGGGTGTACCGTGTGAAAATGTGAAAGAAGATGGAGAGGGGATTTAATTAGGGTTTAGAATAAAAGGGATATCTTAGATCTTTCCACGTGGGTGTCCTCATCTCAGGATGTGTGTGTTTAGCCAGTGGGTGTCCTCAAGTGTGTATAACCATGGCCTATTAAGATTATTGGGCTTCATAAACTCGTGGTCTATGACGTATGGGCTATGTATACTCTGTGGTCCATAATCAATGTGGCCCATCATATGTACAAATGGTTGTAAAATAATTTGTTATTCGAATTCAAAAAATTGGAATAAAAATTAAAATAGGAGTTATGTGAGAATAGGTATGAATGAGGTGATTGAGAAGATTCAATATATGTAGTCAAGGTACAAGAGATTTACAAGGAAATAATAACAAACAATTAAAAGAAAATATTTACAAAATATGGTAAATAATAATATAATTATTTATTTCCTATTATCCCCCCTCAAGCGATGAGTGGGTGAATGGACACGCAAAGCTTGGAACGAAGTAATTCAAAGCTGGGACGAGGAAGACTATTCGTGAAGATGTCGGCAACCTGGAGCTCGGAGGGAAAAAACTGAGTAGTGAGGCGACCAGACGAGACCAGTTCCCGAACAAAGTGACAATCAATATCAATGTGTTTTGCCCGCTTATGTACAACATGATTCTAAGAGAGAAAGAGAGCCCTCTTGTTGTCACAGAGGAGAAGAGGGCGACCAGGGGGCAAAGCATTCAATTCGCAAAGAAGTTGGGTGACCCAAATGATCTCTTGTGCAGTGTTGGTCATGGCACGATATTCAGATTCACATCTGGACCGAGAGATTGTAGGCTGCTTTTTCGCACTCCAAAAACCAAATTTCCACCCAAGAAGATGGAATACCCATATGTAGAACGGTATGTCTCAACACACCGAGCCCGATCAGCATCTGAGTAGCCGATAAGAGAGGGATCGGAACCACGAGTGAATGTGAGACCAAAATTGATAGTACCTTGAAGATAGCGAAGAATACGCTTTACGGCGGCGAAGTGGTCCACCGTGGGAGAGTGAAGAAACTGGGTGACATGGTTGACAACATAGGAAAGATCCGGGCGAGTGATGGTGAGATATTGCAGGGCGCCGACCAGAGACCGTTATAATGTGGGGTCATGGAAGGGCGCACCCATGCTGACAAGCGAGGAACTGGCGACCAGAGGGGTTGAAACTGGCTTCGATTCCAGGAGGTCGGCCCGAGTGAGGATGTCATGGGCGTACTTGGCCTGACCGAGAAACAAAGTGTCTGAGGAACGAGACACCTCAAGGCCGAGGAAATAATTAAGCTCACCCAAGTCTTTGACCCGGAACTCTACATGAACGCGAGCAATGAAACGCTTGAGGAAGACGGGGTTATTGCTTGTCACAATGATGTCATCGACATAGAGAAGAAGATATAAAGTGACCCCCTTGCGAGTGAAGTAGAATAGAGAGGTATCAGCTTGGCTGCAGTGAAAACCAAGAGAAGCGAGGAAGGAACTGAACCGAACAAACCACTCCCGAGGTGCTTGATGGAGCCCATAGAGAGCCTTCTTGAGTCGACAAACATGATCTGGAAAACGAGGATCAATAAAACCCAGAGGTTGAGACATGAAAATGGGTTTGGTCAAAACACCGTGCAAGAAGGCATTGTTGACATCCAATTGATGTAGGGGCCAGCCATTTCGAACAGCGAGAGAGAGCACAATGCGAATTGTGGCGGCCTTGACGACCAGGCTGAAAGTGTGAGAAAAATTGAAACCAGGAATCTAAGAGAAATCCTAGGCGACCAGGCGAGCCTTGTAGCGAGCAACAGGTGCATGGCAAGGAACTGGCCCGGGAGCAGGAGACTCTGGAACCAGAAACGAGCTGTAATCAAGAGACCGAGAATTTGTCGAGGAGCCCTTGTCGAAAAAAGGGAACGATGACTCATCAAACTGAGCATGTCGAGTAGTGTAGAAGCGGGAAGCGGCCGGATCTTAACACCAATACCCTTTGTGAGAAGAACTGTAACCCAAGAAAATGCAAGGAGCACTGCGAGGAGCCAATTTGTGAGGAGAGTAATCCCTAAGGTACAGATAGACACGACAACCAAAGGTTCTGAAATTGCCATAAATAGGAGGCGTATGAAAGAGCAATTCATACAGAGACTTATCATCAAGTACATGAGTAGGAAAACGGTTTATAATATAAGCTGCAGTGGCAAATGCATCAACCCAAAAATGAGAGGGAACACTGGAATGAAGCATGAGAGACAATCCAGTTTCAGTTATATGTCTATGTTTACGCTCCGCACGACCATTCTGCTGAGGAGTACGTGTAGGAACATGACAATCTATGGTGAATACATTTGGCGAAAAAGAAATCTCGAACTCGGTTGTTAACAAACTCAGTACCACCATCACTCTGAAATGCTTTCATGGAGACAGAGAACTTATTACACACTAAGGTATGGAAGACGACCAAGACATCAAAAATTTCGGACTTAACACGTAAAGGGTACAACCACGTGAAGCGAGAAAAGCCATCAATAAAGATAACATAATAGCGATAACCACCATTAGAACACACCGGGGCAGGCCCCTATAAATCACAATGAATAAGATCCAGGACTGGGCGACCATGCTCCAAAATGTAAAGACCGCGACTACGCCGGCCGCGAGTCAGAGGTTCCTTGGTTACTCGGTTCTGAACCACAAACAATCGATCAGAGAAAACAACGTCGATAGGATAATAGGAAGTCAGTTTGCTTATGGATAATAATTTTTTTGTGAGATGGGGAACAACCAGAAAATCCAATAAGCGAAATTTATCATGAGCACGATAAGAACCAGTGTGAGTAATGGGGATAGAAGTATCGTTCGCGACAATAACATGATCATTACCATTATAAGGTACGAGATCATCCATAACAGTGGAATCCGGAGTCATGTGGGCAGAAGCACCGGTGTCGAGAAACCAATCTGAACCAGGAGAAGGAGCAACCGAGCACTGTGACTCGAAGGCCTAAGCGAGGTTGATAGAGGGCTGAGGCGAGCGAGCATACCTCTCAGGACAGCGACTAGCATAGTGACCCGATTGGCGACAAATCTGGCATGTAGGAGCAAAAGACTGTTTGCCCCGATTGCCCTGCTGTGTAGAGGAAGGGCGACCACCAGAGTTAGCAAGTGAGCGACCACCGTGACCAGTGGGTCGAGCATGAGAGAAAGATCGGGGTTGCGAGGAGCCAGAGCGCCGATCAGAGGCAAAGGTAGGAACAGGAGCGCCTAGGGCGTCCATAGAACGCTACATAAAATTAAAACTGACAGCCTGATGAACCAGATCGCGAAATGAGGGCATCGGGTTCATGAACATGCGAGTGTCGAAGAAACCAATAAATTGAGGACTATGAATAATGCAAATGCATTTGACAATTTGAAAAGGAAAAAAAAATGTGTTAGAAGGCATTTCAATTAATCAAACATAAACATAAATATATGTATATAGAAACTCCAAAGAAAAAGTGTTTAATTCTTGATATGTATAGAATGAAAACCATAACATTTGAAAAAAGGGGCACAAATAAAACTCGCAATGGAGTTAAACGTAAGCAAAAGTCGTGTTGATACGTAGATGAGTGGAATTAGGGATGATCATAAAACATAAATATGCAATTAAATCATAGCTTAAATAAAGAATGGAAAGACACAAATTCAATTTTGAATGTTTTGTGTTTTGATAGGGAAGCCAATAAAATTAAAATTCCATCAACGTATATTGATGAAAAATAGTTTTACATGTCAAGAACATGTAAGAGGTATTACATTATTTCGAGAAAAAGAAGAACCACATATATCATGCAACTCTAAGAGTTTATTACAAAGGTAATGTTCATGTGTGCAATTTTTAGATCAAAAAATGCAATTTATAGCAACAAGATTTTTATGAAAAAAAGTTGAAATTTCACCTTTCACAATAAAAGAACCTGTAAAGATGAACTCAAAGAATATAGTGAGGAAACTAGACATCGAATCGATTACGATTTTGAACCGCTGGTTCGATCGGTTTGATTTTTTTGTTCTCGTTTTTTGTTCATCTTCACTCATCTTTTTTTGTATAAAATATACTTATAAAAATTGAATTAATACAACTTAAATTTAGGCATTTATACAAGAATATTAAATACTATAAAATAACAAGAAGATTTAAAAAAAAAAAAAGGTGAACCGTTGGTTTAGCTGGTTTCAGTTTAAATTTTTAAAACTGAAAATCGAACCTTATTTTTATAGTTTATGTTCGGTTTTCGAATCGAAACTAGCTAGCGATTCAAAATCGACCAATTCTTCTAATTTTGATTTTACACATATTTAAATGGAACATTGATTACTAAACCAATATAGTCGACAATGACAAAGAATATCATCAAAACATGAATTGTGAATCAGATAGTTAACTTTTAGGCTCCGTTTGGTTGGGTGGATTTGGGCTTATGGATTTCAAATCCACAGTCCAAGTTCATTCTACATGTTTGGATTATGAATGGATTTCAAATACTCAGATTTGTGTCCACATAGTTTTAGTTAAAATTGAGAGAGATTTCAAATTCTCACTAAAACCATGTCATTTGAAATCCATCTATTTTTAACTCCTCTCATTTGAAATGTCTCCTCAAATCAAATCCCTCCATCCAAACACAACCTTAGACTTTAATCTCATCATATAACATAAGTTAGCATTTTTTGGTGACATAGAGAAGCATGCATTGTGATATGATATATTTTTTTTATGAAACAGAGTTTAATGTCATCATGCATTATAAATAAGCATATACATGTCTCCTGGCCTAAGCAGGTAGTATATTATATTGGTGATCCATAACTGACGGACTTTGTAATATCCTATTGGTGACATTAATATTTTTGTTTCATTTTTGGACTTGTTGGGGCCTGGGGGCTTTAAAACCACTAATTAAAACTATAAATATAAAAGAAGTGACAGCGATAAATATATGAGTAAAATTTAAAATAATTAATTAATCAGACAGCCCCCATTTTAGACTTGTTGGGGGGTTTAAGTACCGCTCTATTGATAAAGATTAATGGTCGTTTTCTCGAATGCTATATATGCTTTTTATGGTTGATAAAATCAGAAATTTAATTAGTCAATTATAGTATTAATAAGCTAGCTACAAATAGGGAAAAAAAAGCTACTACAATTTTGAAAACGTACATGGATTGGATCCTCCGAATATATGTACTAAAATAGATATATAGATCAAACAAGACTTGTAAAAGTCGGAAGTTGAAATGACTACGAATTAAGCAAGCCGTGTACGTTTTAAGTTATACTATTAATTACATTGACTTTGTTCTATATATGATATTAACATTTTTTTCTTCAAAATACATTAATCTACATTATAAAACAATCACTATATATGTTTCATTATGCTTGTCTTTTTTATTGTCTTTTATATAAAAAAAAATTTATAAATTTATCATTCAATTGATAAGGGAAAAATGAAACTGACAACTTTATCTTTATTATCAATCATAAAAGAGCAGAGAGGAAAAAATGATTTGTAAGAATATATGTTAGTAATTTAGAAAAAAACATAAAAAATACTGTAGCAAAAATGAAAACATACTTCATCATACTTTTATTTTATCTCATGCATCTCAATTCTTTATTTTTTTTTAAAGGAAAAAATAGTTTTATTATGAGTACCAGCAGTACTCAAGGAAGTAATACCCTCAAGTGTTTTACATGTAATATGACCTCACACTCAGTGACCACCTAATCATTTGTATCTAAAAGTAAGAGATTACATGTCCACAAGACTTGGCTTTGTGCACCAATCGTTGAAAGATGCCGAGTTAGGACGACCCCTACGCTGGGAGAGGATGTTCCAGGCTTGTACGCGGACCTCATCGAAGACCTTTTCCGCCTTCGGTTGCTCGTTCTCAAACACTTTTTTTATTATGAGCCTTCCATATGAACCAGACAATCTTACACCACATACATTCCAAGATTGGAGTCTTTCGTTTAGCCCCTAGCAGCAGCCCACAAAATTGCAGAAGATGTTCCGCCGGTCTAATTTGGGTTGCAGAAGTGACGGAGAGCCACAAATAGGTGAGGTTCCACAATTTACCCGTGAATTCACAACCGAAGAATAGGTGATGTATAGTCTCCTCTTCCTGGCCGCAGAGAACGCATGAGCTGTCGTCTCCATCCGCGAGGATGTGTCGTTTCTTGAGTTCAGTCCGAGTTGCCAATCTTTCCCTGATGACCTTCCAAGCAAGCCCAGAAAATTTGGATGGAGTTAGGCTATTCCAAATTTTGCGAAGGGCTTCTTGCGCAACAGCGTGAAGAACTTGAGTCGGAGCGGACGGTTCCTGTCCATCATATGCGGATTTTGCCGAGTATGTTCCATCTTTGGACAGCCTCCATTTCCATGAATCGTCGGTGTGCTCCTGCAAGTTAATTGTGCCTAACAAGAGATTAAGATAGACAACTAAATTTTCCTCCCAAGAGAACAGATTTCTCCTCCATGTTAAATTCCATTTCCATATGCCATTCACCCATTCACCACACTCACTGATCTTTGCGTGTTTGTTAATACAAATGGAGAAGAGCCTTGGAAAAAGCTTTTTAAGGTTTGATTCATCAAGCCACTTGTCGAACCAGAATGACATGCTTCCTCCATTGCCTAATGTTTTTATCATGTTTCTTCCAAACCAGTTGCTGGATGTGTTTGAGGTCAGCAGCTCCACCATGTTTTTCCACCAGTTTGAGGCTAGGGCCCTGTTCGCCATTGTCCCGGAACCTGCTATCGAGTTAACATCGTATTTGGAATCGAGTATCCTCACCCAAAGTGAGTTGGGTTCAACCCGAATCCTCCAAGCCCACCTGCCAAGAAGAGATTTATTAAAACGATCAATATTTTTCACTCCTAATCCCCCATCTATTTTTTCTCTACAAACATCATTCCATGAGACCCATGGGATTTTTGTAGAGCACACCCCTCCCCCCCAAAGAAAGTTTCGTTGCAATTTGATGATTTCACTCAGGTTTTTTTTTTGTATTTGGTAAAAGGATAGATAATATAAGGGCAACGAGGTTAGCACCGCGTTGAGAAGAATTATCCGCCCCCCTAGAGAAATATGACGATCCTCCCACGATCTGATTCTGACATTAATTTTCTGGATCACACCCTTCCAGGCGTCGTGCTTCTGATGGTTTAAGCCTACTTGTATGCCTAAAAAATTCATCGGGAGAGAGCCTACACCACATCCAAGGAAAGATGCCACATCGTTTTGGATTTCGGAATCCAGATTCAGACCGAGAATGCTGCATTTTGCAAAATTAATTTTGAGGCCAGAAAGGCGTTCAAAATTAATAAGCAGGTTCTTAAGCGCCCAAATGTTCTTTGTATTCGCCTCGTCAACCAATATGGTGTCATCCGCATATTGAAGGTGGGAAATTTGGATGTTGTGTCGTCCTACTGAGACGGGATCGTAGAGACCTGAGGAAGAGGCTCTATTCATCAATATGCTTAGCCCCTCTGCAACAATAATGAATAATAGCGGGGAAAGAGGATCCCCTTGTCTAAGACCGCGCTCAAGCTTGAACTCTTGGGTGGGGCTGCCATTGACGAGAACAGAAGCTGATGCGGTTGAAATACACTCCCAAATCCATTTGCGCCATTTAGCATCGAAACCCATACTCCCCATCATATCATCTAGAAAACCCCAATCAATCGAGTCGAAGGCTTTGGCGAAGTCGATCTTGAAGAGGAGTCTCTTAGATTTATTCATTTTTGCCTCATCTATGATTTCATTAAGAATGAGGACTCCGTCCAAAATTTGCCTCCCTTGTATGAAAGCTGTTTGAGTTTCTGAAATAATGCTACCAACAACTTTCGCGAGTCTACGAGCCAACACCTTAACAATTACTTTGTAGTAGCAGGTGATCATAGAGATAGGCCTGAAATCCCCGATACTTGGCGCGTTCTGCTTCTTTGGTATTAGGGTGATAAAAGAAGGATTAAATCCTTTAACGAATCTGCCATTAGAATGGAATTCGTCAAACAATTTCTGGAAGTCCTCTTTCAAAAAGTCCCAACTTTCTTTGATAAATTCGAATGTGAAGCCACCAGGACCCGGGCTTTTGGATGACTCACAGGACCACACCGCGTCCTTGATTTCCGAGGCTGAGAAAGGTTCGGTTAGCATATTGTTGTCAAGGCTGTCCACCTTACGCGTGCAGAAGTCAAGCGGGATCTTAGGCCTGTTAATAACTGGGGCCTGAAACTGGGTCTTGAAGTGATCATGAATGGCAGCCTTGATATCTGCTGGGGAGGAAAGCCATGTCCCTCCAAAATTCAAATGTGCCAGATCGTTGGCCTTTCTCCTAGCATTGATGCATTTATGAAAGAATTTTGTGTTAGCGTCCCCCTCCTTGATCCATTGATTTCTCGCTTTTTGCCTCAAGAAGCTTTGTCTCGTATCATAATCGGATGCTTCTTTGCTGTTCAATCTCGTTCTCATCGAGCCCAAAAACATCATCATTGATGTCCAATTCGAGGAGGGCCTGTTTATTCTCCTCAATCTTCTTATCCAAATCTCCAAAGTTGGTTCTGCTCCATTCCTTAAATTTATGCTTTGCTTTCTTGAATTTCTCTTTAATAACATAGTTGCTTCTACCATCAATATGATTACTTTCCCACATTTCTTTCGTGAAATTCTTAAACGAGGGATGGCGTGTCCAGGCGTTGAAGAAGCGGAAGGGTTTGGGCCCCCAATCTATTTTTTGGTCCTCCATAACGAGTGGACAATGGTCGGAGATGGACCTCGGTAAGCCCATAAGGCGAGCAGGTGGGTCAGCCAATATCCAGTCTTCGTTTAGGAGTACACGATCGAGTTTTCTCTTGCAGGAGCCGTCAGCCCGGTACCAGGTGTAGCTACGGCCAGACAGTGTGATATCAATCAAATTAGCATTACTGATGAACTGACCGAACTCCTCCATTTCTTTCCTGTTGATAATTCCAGATCTTCCGACTCTTTCGTTGTTGTATCTAACCGCATTAAAATCCCCGGCAATGCAGATTTGCTTTCCACTATTATGTTGTATTACCAAACTGAGCGAATCCCAAAGTTCTCTTTTCTCACGGGAGTGACACGGAGCATAAATGTTGATGAGACAGATATCCGCCGAGTCCTTGTTGCGAATTGCGTTAAGAACGAGAAGCCCTCGTGCGTGCCAAACGCTAACACATTGTAGGTACTCTGCATCCCAAAAAATGGCTATACCTCCTGAGCGTCCCTCGGCTGGTCTAGAGACAAAGCCGCATTTCTTGTTCCCCCAAATGCATCTTGCCACTAAAGAATCAATAGTCTCAATTTTTGTTTCTTGGATGAAGCAGACCTCAATTTTATTTTTCATGATCAACTCTCTCACTTCAGATCTTTTTGTTCCACTCCCCAATCCTCTTACATTATAACTTAATAGACGCATTAAAAAATAATAGCACACCTGTAGTAGATAGATCTTCTGAGTTCTTCATCATTTCCGGCTGATGCCTGCCGTGCCTGTGTTCGGACCTTCCTGTGAACATCTGAGGCCTAGTTGGCTTCCAATTTTTTTTATTTTAACCTCCGTCTCCGCTGCCGTTTCGTCTGCCATGTCTGTAGCAAACTTATCCCATTCTGCCCTGGCCAGTTTCTTTTTAATTCTCGGTGGGATCTTTGCTTTTTTATTTTGTCTAACAGTTTTCTTATGCTCTGGTTGGGTGGGGAGGCTTTCTAGTTGAGGGGCTGGGACGGGGGCGTTAGTTGAGGTTGTTGGTGAAAAATGATCGGGCTCTGGGTCGCCAGAAATGGGGGGACCAAACGGGACCTGCAATGCACCCCCTGAGTGTGCAGAGGTTGCTCGAGTCGGGTTCAGGGAGGGGAGAGGGGACATTATGGGATCAGGGTCGGGTCAGTTTGGCTAAGGTGAAGGTTTGGGTGTGGCTGGACAGGGTCGGGGGTGGGGTTCAGAGCATTGTGCTTCGAAACATCTGCATCGGGGTTGGGGCCCAAGGCACTATGATCCGCAGGGGGGATGCACGCCTCATTAATGCAATTAAGTGTGTGATTAATACCTGGGAGGTCGTGGGCCGCTGTAACCAAGGGGACATGTTCATTTACTTCGGTGTTGGGGTTCTCAAATGTCCGTGGTGGTGGTCCGTCTTCCAAAGAATCTGGAACAAAGGTCGAAGACTCATTAACTGACGCATTAACTGAATTGTCGGGGTGGGCCCCCCATGGGGCAGAAGCCGTCGTTTCCTCTGTCACGTCTTCATCGGCCAAGCCTTCCAAGATTTCATCGGAATAGTTCGGCACGGCGTCCGTCCTCCCCCAGTTTTCATCAAAATCAGAATCTGAGATGTCGGAGTCGGAGGAGAGATTCTCTGAAATATACGGTAGATCTCCAGGTTCCTCCCATAATTTAATGGGGAATGTAGTGCCATCAATTTGGGGAAAAACCGTTCCATTATGGATATTTGGGTCGGCGGTGAGGATGCAGATCCTTGCAATAGAGAGGTTTGATCTTGCCTCTGTTCTCCGATCAATTTCAACTAGGCATCCAAACAGGAGAGCGAGGCGACTGAAAAATCTTTTGTTCCAGGCGTGTAGCGGGACTCCGTATAATCTGATCCATGCTGCTCTTTGCTTACTAACATCGGCCGGTTCCCAAGGGGTAATTGATTCGAACCAATGGGAGGTCCATTCTGCCATTTCCCCCAACAATTGCTCTATGGAGCCAGCGCCATTGGGGCAAAGAAGCACTAAGTTTCCCCCCATATGGATCACTTTAATCTCCCTGCCACATTCTCCCGTCATCTCATCTTTATGATTGCACCAAGGGAAAATCTTTCTCATCTGGCCTGTGTAGCATCCTTTTGTCCATTCGTATTCCCCTGGCAGCGATTGGAATACGAATCGAGGGGAGGATCTCCCGCCGAACTGGCCCGTAGCCGTTGGCATCTTTTCTCTGAGGGGTATTTGGGGAGGCTGGAGTTTTGTGTCAGCCTCACGAGGGGGCGTTGGTAATCTGCCAGTTTGACGGACTCTCTCAGCAAATGAGACGCCCAGTTGGACTCTGTTTGGGGAGGAGATTGCAAAGCTCCTGGGATAACTTGGGGTTACATTCCTGTTCCTTGAGAATTTTGACAGATTTGCTCTAAGTTTGTAAGACCCAAACCAGATCGTGTTGAGCCCTTCTTCAATACTGTGGGGGTTCCGATCGTCGGAGAATCTAACAAATCCAAAGGGTTCGCCATTCCTGTTTTTCTTTCTTGAAATGTATATATCTTTCACCTTACCAAATGGTTCAAAGCCTTTCAGGAGGTTTGGGATGGACACCTCCGTCGGGAAGTTTCGGAAGAAGAAGGTGAAGGTGGACGATTCGAGTCTTCGAATCCACTCTGGTTGTTTTCCTACCCTCCTGGCCGAGAATCCTGCTCTCAACGACGCATCTTCCTTAGCTGCCCATATGTTATCTATCCTAGGTTGGGTTGAGGATGAAAAGGGTAAGGGTTTTTTCTGCCTCACCGGAGTACGCTCGAGGTGGTGAATGTGGCTGTTCCTAGACTCTACCCCACCCCTCCTGACCCACTCTGCTCCCTTTCTCACTCTAGCTCTCATCTCTCTATCTCAATTCTTTATTTATTTTATCTATTTTATACATACATAAATAAATAATATTATTTTAAATCTTTGCAAAAAATCAATTACTATAAGGGCTTTTTAATTCAGGATTATAAAGTCAATTTATTTTTAATGTTGGCATTAATTAGAATATTCAAATTGTCACATAACGTAATTAGATGAACTAATATATATATATAAAAGTGGAGTATACACTTTGCATGACGTATTGATTTCATCACGACGTCACCTATATATGCTAATAGTCTTTCAACTATATCTAGCTTTTAGTTGATGATAATTTTATTTATGCGACTGGGGCTTATAAGTAATAAAGCCATTATACAATTTTTTTTATATAAATTAAATTTAGCATTAACACGTAAGCTAAGTGCACACATGTACAACTTGTGTAAACTAATATTTTTAATAAATTTATAATTAAAATATTAATATATTTTATTAAAGTAATTAGTACTCCTTCCATTCAAATTTGATTAACAAGTTAATTTTTTTTTATTCGTCCAATCTTATTAGTAACTGTATACCAAAATACATCGATATTACCATTTTTCATAAGATTATAGTTTTGGATATTTTGATGTACCGAAAATTTCAATAATTTAATTATTTTTCAGTTCACTATTACCTTTGTTTTATCTTTTATCGAAATGTCATTCTGGCCCCAATATTTCTAATAAATTACTAATATTTTTTTAATGATGACCCACATCATTTTCGTTGGATTAAAATGTGTACAAGTCTCCCGTCTCTTTAATCCACATATATTAAAGTATACTGTAAATGATAGTAATTTGTTCTTGTGGTGGGGGTAGCTATGGAGTGTTATTAACGTTATCTATATTATCCAGTTTTTCTCTTCAAAATAAATAAATATATTATCCAGTTTTTGTCGGGTTAACTAATTACATAACTTTCGAATTAAGACAAGTAGAAGAATAGCAGGAGGCTAAGGGGTCCGCTCTTCGATCTCCAACATCAAATTGTAATTATCCAATGTTGCGTGTAAGACTTGATGTTAAATTATACTACTAATAAATTAAATATGCCCTTAAGCTTTCTTTTGTATAATTTGTTATCCCTACTTAAATAAAATACTAGATATATTTACACTTGCTATCGACACAAAAATTAAAAAATATAATATTAAATGTGTAGTAGGTAGTTGAAGTAAACAGATGAATGAAGAAGAAAATGTTAAGAAAAATAAAAATAAAAAATAGAAAAAAAACTTGTGTGAGACCGTCTCACGGATCTTTTTCTGTGAGACGAATTTCTTTTAATCTATATTTCAAAATTTTGGGTAGGATAATCCATATTTTTTTTTAAATTTTAGTTTGTAAAAAAGTGATAATGTTTAAATAAAAATTGATAATATTTATAATAAAAGTGATTGTCACTTTTTAATTAAACACAATTATTTTTTGCTCAAACATTATCATTTTTTATTTGGGTTGGTCTGCTATGGACTCGAGTGCATGTTGTGCACCCTAGTCCATGTTGCACTTTTCAGTTTTACTGACTTACACTTTTTGGTAAATGGTGTTGCACTTTTCAATTATTAAACTGTATAATAATATTTTTAGTCATAGTGACTTACACTTTTTAGTAATATTGTGTTGTAAATTTCAGTTTAATAACATACATTTTTCTTTAGACTAGGGTGCACAACACACTCGAGTACATACTAGACTTTACTTTTTTATATATGAGGGTTAAAAGAGATTTGTCTCACAGATCTCAAATACTCACACGTCAGAAAGGCCCCAAGACTGGAGTGTTAAACATTTTTTATATATATGAGGGTTAAACACTGTATTATAACGAATTGCATAGAAAAGTGTAAACCTTTTAATTTGAATCAACAAACGGAGTGCTTAATTTTGTTACATTTCAATCAAAAATTTAGTTGAGAACGCCCTTTTTGTTTTATATATAGAAACAATTTGACCAAAATATTATTTCCCTCGTAACAAAATTACTTTCATAGGAGTACTTTTTTTTATAAAATATTTTACAATAACTTTCATACGCTAAAAAAGAAAAACTCTTTTATAAATTTCACTCTTCATAATATCCTCAAATTTACACAAATGTTAGTATTACTTTTTCTCCACACATACACGTACAAAAGTAGAGTTGTTAAACAAATCGAGCTGCTCGTGAGCTCGACTCGACTCATTCGTTAAATGAGCCGAGCTCGTTAGATACTCAATTTACTAACGAGTCGGCTCGAGCTCAATTTTTTAGACTCGATATCTTTTTTTTTATTTAAATTTCATTAGACTCGATCGACTGGTTAGGCTCTTTAATAGCTCTAAATGAAAATTAACTTCAAAGTGACCAATGATATAAATGTGGCCTACCTCCCGAAAAAATGGAAAAGAATGTCGTGATTATACCAAAGATAAAACAAAAATCACTAATAATAAATATAAATATTTGTACTAAAATGTCAAAGATACCTTAATACCTTAAAATAAAGGGGAAATTGTTGTTAAGTCCATTACACTAAGAGTTTTATTTAATAGGGAATAGATTTTTTTTTAAATCTATTAGAATCAAAATGACACCTAATAAGACATAGTTGCCCTTTACCAATTTAAATATTTTGAAATTAATAAAAATTAATTGGATTTACATCAAATCTTTTGAATTAATGCAATTCCTGGTTATATGCATATTCCTAAAATTAAGCAATTCGAATTAATTGTTAATTATTCAAATAAATAAAGTTAAAAAATCTGCATTAAGCTTCTATCACCTTTCAATTATTCAAATATTCCTAAAATTAAGCAATTCGAATTAATTGTTAATTATCCAAACAAATAAAGTTAAAAAATCTGCATTTTAGGATAAAAAAATAAGCGTGTCATAGAGTATACAATTCCCCATATGTTGAATATGCATATATATATATGAAATAGATTATGAATTTTAATATGAACAGTGAAATGAATTTTGGTATGTAGAAATGGGTTATGAAGACATATGTTCATTTCAATATGAAGTTTAAAACGGCATACAAGACTGAATTTATTTTTTGGTATGCATAAAATAACATGAACCAATGTGCACAGAGTGACATGCATATCAATATGCAAAATAGATGTGCACATTTGTAAATGACATATTCAAAAAGTGGTTTGTTGTGATGTAGGGATTTCATACTTAATTCTGTTAATATCATTTAAAAGAATTGTTCAGAATAATAAGACGAAGACATAAAATGATAATGCCTACATCGGTATCCATGTTTCATATTGAAAGTTCATTTTGATATAAAGTTGAAGGAGTAGTATATGCACCTTTTAGATGCACTACGAATAGAAATTGAATAATCAGTCTATCGAAATTCAAGCTGGAAAAGCCAACATGTGAATAAACAACTTTTTTATCCATAAACTGATAAAAATAGTCTTAGAAAGATAACAATAAGATATGAGACAAATTGATAAACCGAGAAGTATATCGGGACACACTATAATCCATTTCAATAAAATTAAGCTTGCCGAATACACTCTAATCCATTTCAATAACTCACGATATGAAAGCCTGTGCATTTAACAAAATTGACCGCCACCGCACAGATAGGCCGCCACGAAAAACAGATGGTGGGTTCGCAACCTCCATCTTTTCTTGCAACAAAGACGCAGAAAACAGCAGCAGGAACAACTATAAGAAGTACTGACAGAAAGACTGGTCTCATAGTAAGGTAAAATCAAGTATCTCGTAATAAAATACAGCGAATATGTAATAAGATAAAAAGTGAAGGTACTTGTCTAAATCATCCACTATCGGGATTGGTCCATGGTTCCTCTTGTAGAAGAATTCCACTGGTGTAATATAAGAAGAAACTAAATCTGGTCGACGCGGCTCAGCATTGAAAGGTTCCTGAACAAAAACAGAGATAATGGAACATTTACTTCATATACACTATTGGTCAAAACTGAATAACATGGTATAAATAAAAAAAGTGTTTACGCCAGTACATGCCACATATATACAGAATCATCATTCTAGCTCATTCTTTTTCCAAAATCATACAACAGATTTGAAAAACTACTATCTCTTACTCCAACACCTCCAATACACGCCACATACACACAGAAGCACCGTCGATATAATCAAAAGGTGTCTACGCTCAGCATACATCCGTTAGAATCATCAACACAGAAAAGAACATATGAAATTCCAGAAAACACAACTCCATAAATTATTAATTAGAATTTGCTGATTAATGAGTACCAACAATGCAGAACTCTCATTATTGAAAATGATTAAAAGCTAACAAGGCTAAATGAAGTGCACATTTAGCCAAAAAACGACAACAATGCAGAACTCTCATTATTGAAAATGATTGCAAGCTAACAAGGCTAAATGAAGTGCACATTCAGCCAAAAAACGACAAATTCCTAGAAGCAGAGATTTGACAGTTGCAACATTAAAGATTGGCTAACCTAACCTAACCACACCCACCCAGGCAAAATGAAGGTAGATGCAGTGTTTCAATGTAGGTAGATAATTACACACATTTATAGTTATAGTTAGTGCAACAACTATATCTTAATGAGCCTCTAATCTGCACATGCATTACCTTTCAAGGAAACATAGCAAAAACCCAGGTATCCGTTCGAATAACGAGAAATTAATTTTAATTCAATCAAATCCAATAAGTAAGAGTTCAATCCACTTACTGCACATACAAAATTGTACCATCCGGTAGTAAATTAGGGAGACAAAATAAACATATCAAGTAGAAATTTAATCTAGCAGATGCTAGAGAGTAAATTAAAACTACCTGGTGATCAAATTATTGAAGAAAAACAAAAAATCAAAACCACGCCAACAGACAAACACTAATTATAAGAAAAAGAACTCACCGGAATGAGCAGAAGTGCGAAGGAGCTTCCTTGAGACAGTTTTTGATCCAAATCCGAACAGGCATTCAGAGGCATTACAGAAATGATGGAAGGAGAGGGAAGAATTGAAGAGATTTTGAACCCTTTTGTGGCGGTGGGCGGGCCATTTACTGAAGCGGTAGAGACAGGTCAACAGCGAAGAGGCTCGGCGGCCACGAAGCTTCGTCTTCGACCATCTTCTTCGTCCAGTGCGACGACGGCGGCAAGGTGGGTGCGGCGGCCAAGGTGGGGGAGGGAGCTCGACCGATTGGGGTGGGGGGAGGGAGCTAGGGTTTTGTGTTTTTGGGGAATGAATTAAATTAGTGGAGAGATTGTCTTATTTATAAAAGGGGGTGACTCGTCGGCGATGGCCCCTGCACGCTCTTCCACGGCGTCGGCAACAGGGAAGCCTCATCTTCGTCTTCGTAGGTTTGCAGACGATGATGGGCGGCGGCCATGGAGCTTCGAGGGACGGCTTCTTAGAACGACGGCCATGGGTTCGCGGCCTCCATCTTCCTTGGCCCGCTCCCGATTTCGCAGATCTGAGCTTGAACGGTCAAGAGTCGATGGGGGTGACTCGTCGACGAACGGTGGCATGGTTGGTTTCTGCAATGAGCGATTTGATGAAATGAATATTCAGATATCGATTTTGGAAGGTGAGGAATTTGTTGAATGTGCCTATAATTTGGGAATTAATTGATAACAATTAATTATGATTTTAAATTTCGAATTACCTTTCAAATATATAAATTAAAGGAGTATATGAATATTAAGGGCATTTAAGGTTTTTTAATACTAATTTGAAAAATTTTAAAAGTTGTAATTTTTAGTTGTTTAAAACACTATAGAAATGACCTTGTTAGTTAATAATCTTTAAACTAAAACGTAAATCACTAAAAATAAATATAATTATTACTTGTAGTTTGTACTAAAATGTCAAAGATAATAAACTTAATACCTTAAAATTAATAAACATAAACGTAAATCACTAATAATAAATATAATATTACTAGTAGTTGTACTAAAATAAAATGTCAATACTTACAGCATATATCTATTTATTTAAAAAATAATTCCATCTAAAATTTAAACCCAGGAACCACGTAATTTCATTATATTTGATTATTAGTAGTAGAACTTAACCGGCCTCCAATAAATAAGTAGGATTTGTGGTTTTAAAGAAACGTGTTAGTACATTTGAAGACACACAATACAATGTATCGTCTATTTTACTAATTATTTTTACAATTTATATATTATACAACCGTCCTTTTCTTTTAATTTTATAAGCATACTATTTGTTTTTTCTCTGTTAGTAAGGAATCTAAGAGCCATGGTGACGCGGGGGCGAGGTCGCTCTCTTCTTTTTCTTTCTTTAAATATTATTCACTTCGTCTCGTAAGAGCTATTAATTTTTTTTTCGTCTGTCCCAATAAAAGCTACTTCTTTTTATGAAAAATTGTTATTTGATTATATTTTTTCATCTTTCAATCACATCACATATAATACATTTATTTATTCTACGAAGTATTATATTTTTTTAATTTTTGTGTACAAGGTTCATTGATAGCTTTCACATGAACACTATATTGTAAGCAATTTGTATTTAGACTTTTAATTTATAAGGCTTCAAATTCGCTTATCCTAGATTTTAGTTATGCATAATATTACTTCATCTCCCCCTCGAACGATATTCATGTTGTATTTTGACGTTACATCGAAAGTTACCTCTATCTTTCTCTACCTCTTTTTTATATATATTTTTCTACTTTTTCTTTTTTTACCTTCCTCTCTCTACCTTTTATATACATATGAACAACTCACTGTGTATAATATTATATTTCTTAATTAATGTGGAAAAAAATAAATGAACAACCTTGGAAGGAACAATTGAAGTATTATACAATTAATTTCATCACCTTGTACAAGACGATCACACACCCTTGTATAAACAAAATGAGATCATTTATTCTATATAAGTACTGTAGGGTGAAAATAATTAATAAACGATACGCACCATATCGACATAAGTTAAATTTATCAGAGTGAAACATCAAATGAAATAGAAATAGAGGAATTCAACTGCTTTAGAATTCACCGGTCTCGTTTAAAATGTTTAAACTTTAAACGATTCCAAATGGCTAAATAAAATGAAAAAGTCCGACTGGACTTATATTTAAGTGTTGGTTACTCTTTCTCCATTAGGGAAAAACAGAAGAAAGAGAAAAAAAAATATTCTTCTACAGAAGAAAAGAATATATATATTAAGTATTAATGTAATTATAAAGTCAAAGCAATATACTCAAAGGCTGTGTTTGGATTGATGGATTTGAGTCTATGGATTTCAAATTCATAGTCCAAATCCACCAGACATGTTTGGAGAAAAAAGCAAGTTAATGGATTTCAAATCTATGATATTTAAAACTAAGTGAAAATTTTAAATCCATCCACAAACCTAATCATTTGAAATTTAAGAATTCTTAAATCCATCATTTGTATTTGAAATAAATCCAAACACAACCAAATGTTATTGTAACAATTTATTTATTTTGTTAGATGTTGGAGGCACACTTGGGTGCCTATTTATTTAGCTTAAAGAAAATTTAAAGAAAAATGTTGACTTTTGGGCTTGATTCCTTTCCCTTGCAATATTTAAAGCTTACATTTTGTTTGTAGCAAGTGATTATTAGTTTTGCAGAGTTTAGAAATATGACCAAAGTTAAGTCAATTAGTGCATTTTATAGCCTTCAAATTAAAGTTGCTTAGTTTGTTAATTGAGTGTAGACGCAGTGAAACTAATCTTGATTAATTTTCAAATGTAATTAATTCGTTTTTACATTTGTTGATGGATATGATGTTTTATCTCAAATGTAAATTCACAGTATGACTTTGTACTTCAATTATATTTTGAAGTAAAATTAAATATAAATTTTAAAGAAGTGGAGTTTCTTGCATAAGAATGTCTCGAATTGAACAAATTAGCTCAGGAACTATTTTGAATTTATGACCTTATAATACGATGACAAAATTTACCCGCTGCAAATCTTCAAATACCTACTGACTACTGTGGCAATTGTCATTAAACATATATTTAAATCAAGATTGAATTGAATCAAACACAATATACTGAATAATTTAAGTCTATATTTGATCTTTAATTCATTATGTTTGAACCGAAACTAGCACTAATATATTTTATCAAAGTGTTCATATATTAATAAATTTGAACCTCAAAGTAAGTACTGTACAACCACAGCTATTACAGACGATTGAGCTATTTTGGCATCTATCTATACAATAATTGTTCGATGCCAAATTCATGCTTTAATACAGATACAAAAAAATATATTTCACAATAAATTTCTTAAAATTACTAGCGAAAAAAAATTATCGCCGTAATAAAATAATGAACACGTGCACCATAACTTTCTATGGCACGAAGGCGTGTGAACTAACTAAGATAGAAGGACGCGTTGCTTATAAACATAGGACTTGGAGAAATAGATAAAGGTGAGTAATCCAGATGCACTGAAACCCGCCAACAACCAATAGAAGTAATCAAGATGAGCCTGATTAAGGTTGTCTGCAAACCAGCCACCGTGACCGTTTCCCTTTGTAGCATTTTGTATGGAAGATACGAGGAAACTGCTAATCAAGCTACCAATGCCAAGTATGCTAAGGTAGAGAGCAAGACCAACACTTTTGAGTTGTCCAGGAACTTGATCATAGAAAAACTCTTGAAGACCAACCATTGCAAGAATATCAGCAACCCCAGATAGGATGTATTGTGGGGCGAGCCACCATACGCTCATTGGAATCAATGCGGTTGGCATGTCCTCAAGTCCATATTCACGAGCAATTGCAAGACGTTTTGTCTCAACAAAAGCTGCAAACACTATAGAAATCAAAGACAAAAATAGCCCTGCTCCAATGCGTTGAAGCATTGATATTCCCGAGGGCTTTTTGGTAATAGCTCTAGCAATTGGAACAAAAACACGGTCATATATAGGAAGAGATAATATAATGGGAACAGAGACGAAACATTGCTGAAAAGAAGCAGCCGGTATTTGGAAGGTGGGAGTGATATGACGGTCTAGTGTAGATGCTTGCTTGGTGAATAATGTTGAAGGTTGTGCATATATAATGGAGTAGCCCAAACATGCACACCAAAATGGAGCAAGCCTAAGAATTGACCGTGTGTCTTCGACGTCTCTGATGCTGCAGATTTTCTCGTCTTCTATTGAACCATCATGTGCAAGTAATGCTTTTTCCAGAAACCTATAACAAAATCACAGTTATTGCTAAAGATACATAAGCAAGCCTTTACACTTTCTAAGAATTAAAAAATGGGTTTACTTACTTGAATTGAGCAGCCAAAGTTTCCTGACCTTCTTCCTCAATCGATACAGCTAGAGGGGCAGCTTGCCTATTTTTTGCGGCCCTGACAATAACCCGATGAATTCTAACAAATGGATTCCGTCCATTGGAGTATATACGAAACCTATATGTAGTACTCCCGATCAAGAAGATAATTAATGAGAAACACATGACGACAGCAGGGATTCCAAATCCAAGTTCCCAGCTCACATTTTCTTGAATGTAGGTTAAAATCAAGAGAGGTACCAGAATACCTCCAACAGCGAAACAATACCACCAATTGAAGAATGAGCTTTTTGCCTTGTTTTCAATTTCATCTTCCTCATCAAACTGTTCAGCACCAAAGGCTTGCACACAAGGTGTAAATCCCCCTTGTGCTAAAGCTATTAAGTAAAACGAGAAGAAAAAGAAGACGAGCTGAAAACGATTTACAGAACATGTGGGAACATTTGCAGAAGGTTTGCATTCAAGAGGGGTGTTTGAAGTAAGTGATGCGGATAAGGTTAAGAAACTAAGTCCCTGCAATCCAAAACAATTTCCAACTCAAATTAAATTCAGCACTTGGTCCCATAACTTTTTGTCAATTAACGTATAAATGCTTTGTGAAATAGACATCCTTTCTTTCTGAAATTGGAAATATATGAATAAACTCAAATAGACTTTCAACCTTAAAATGAGTAATAGACATGACAACTACCATCTAAAATAATCGCTTCCAGTTTGGATCATCTATTGTGCACTATTGAGTATTGTCTTTGTTATAGAAACACCACGACAGACCCTGCTGAACCCATTAACAACACATTCTTTAATTTGTGTTGTAAAATTATTGTATAATCGCAAAGTAAACACACAGGTTTTCGATTTCACAAACTTAGAACAAAACGTGTGGTAGTCTTTCTGTCTGTACAAAATTATTTCAAGATTAAAGCGTTAATTATCTCAAATTTAAAATCATGAATTCCAAAAAGATCATCAAATAAGCGTCATTTTCTAATATTATCAAAAAAAAAAAAAAATCTTAGCTCAAAACTAATCTCTCTGTTTTGTTGTTCCTTTTCAATTAGGACTAAGACGTGATGACCAAGTTATTCCAGGAAACAGGATGTGTAAGCTAAAATAATCTTTAAAGCATAACCTAAAAACAGAGCTAAACAAATAATAGTAAATTAGGTCGTAATAACGGCAAAGTGTTATGGAATTTTCAAACTAACCGCAACGTACAACACACACGCAACAAGAATCATCCGGAATCGGCCGAAAAACGAGTCAGCCACAAAAGCGCCGAGAATGGGCAAAAGCGACGACACACCATACCACGCATTCAAAATAGCCGCCGCCGAGGAGGTGGATTGCCCCAACTTTCCGGTCAAATAGTTCACCAAGTTGGAACTTATTCCAAAATAAGCAAACCTCTCCGCCACTCCAACCGCTAAAATTCACAATTAAAAAAAATACCAAATTCAGCAAACCAACGGTAAAATGATGAAAAACTCAAGAGATTTTGATTTAAATTCAGTTACCAATAATGAAGGAGCCAGATTTCCAACAGCCGGATTTGGAGCGGGCGGATGGGCGGCCCTTGAAGTCTACAGATGCTTCTACGACGTCGTCGAGTAACGGATTGTGTGCGTCAGAGATTTCATCTCCGGCAACAATACTGATTGTCATCCTCTTTTTCGCTCTATAGTTTTTCCCGCTCTCTTTGTATTTGTCTCACTCACAAATACACACACTTTGCTTTGGCAGAAACAATGGATATTTATCCTTGCAGGGGTTCATTGTTGTGCTCTCACGACGATCGGATTGTCTTTGTGGCCCACCAACTTTTAATAATTTTTAAATAATTACTCCCACCTTTCCCTTGGAGCCAGAAGACCTAACTTTTTAAACAAACAAATTCATTTATTTACTTTGTTTATCGATTAATGATGGGTATTTTGGCAAATAGTGGAAAATTAACTTTATGATTAAAGCTATCTTTTCCACTACTTCAAATTGTTTTGTATTTGGATGGATGGATTTAATTTGAGAAGACATATTATATTAAATAATTTATAAATATATGAATTTTAAATGACATGATTTAATGAAAATTTAAATTTTTTATAGTTTTAACTATAAAAAGATATTAAAGTATTTAAAATTCATTCATTTACTTTTTAATTTAGAGAGAATTTAAATTTGAGCTTCAGAGAATTTTAAATACAATGTAACAATAAGTTAAATATGCAACTTAACTTTAACATTTATGAGATTATATTTTTTTTAGTCCATTTAGTTACCACAATTTTGATTTTAGTCCAAACGATTACAACTTTTTGAATTTCATCCTTTAAGTTTGTTAATTTTTTGATTTAAGTCCTTTTACCTGCTATTGAAAGGTTTCACAGCAGATAACTTCCACCTGGAAATTATTTTCCTTTTCAAATTTAGTTAATTATACGCGTGGATTTTCTTTTTGATTTAATAAATGAATTTGGTTATTGAATAAAAATTGGGGTGGGCGACGGGTTTATAAAACGTGGGCTGGAGCATAAAACGGGTCCTGGATCTTCTTCTTCCCCTTAATATATCAGTGCCTCACCCTCACTGTCAATCAATCCAAAAGCAGGAGAAAAAAATTGAAAGGAACAAAATTGCATCAAATAATTAGTTTAATATCGCAAGATCTTCCTCATCCATATCTACTGTAGGATTCACCTATAAGTTGTGTTAATAAAAAGAAAATTTGCATATCTCAATTAACAACATACTATCTCTCTTACTCTGTTTTTCTCTCACTCTTATTGTTTAATTTTGTTTACAGAGAACCTAAGAAGGAAAACCCCACATCACCATTAACCCACACACTTTTCTCAGCTCATCTTTTATAAAAAATGAAGTAAAAAAAATCAGGCAAAAAATTACTCACAATCGCGGTAATTACACACGGATTTGCAACAAAATATCAAAATCGTGATGGTAAGAGACAAATTTTAAGTTTATAAAAGAAGTGGGTTTTAACCGTAACATTTTTGCTGTAAATTGACATTTTAAGGGTTTCGTTCTCCTCGTTGAGGGCTTTCAAAAGATACCAAAATCGAAACGAACCGTGCGGTAGTGCGATGACGGCACCCTTAGACAAAGGTAAGAAATTATATTTTAAATGGTGATTATCTTCAAATAGAAAGTCTTATGAACGATCTGTTTTGGATTTGGAATCCTCATGTTGATTTCGGTGCATGGGTTGATTAACAAGGCGACAATCTCCCTAAGGTGGAGGAAGAAGAAGACCCTGCCAATGGTGAGGAAAATTTTAAAATTGTAGAACAGAGAATGAGGATAAGTTATTTGTCCCAAATCCTCATGAAGAAATGGTAGTCTTCTTCTTCTTGTCTGTGTGAAGAAAAGAAAGACTTATGAAGAAGACTCCGGATCCATTTTATGCTCCAGCCTTGTTTCATAAACCCGCCCCGCCCCATTTTTTATTTAATAGTCAAATTAATAAATTAAATTATAAAGAAAAATCCATGCGTATAATTAAATTAAACAGAAAAGAAAAATAATTTCCAAATGGCTTTGACCGGTTACGCAGCCTTTGATAGCGTAAAGGGACCTAAATCAAAAAATTAACAAACTTAAAGGATGAAATTCAAAAGGTTGTAATATTCGTCTGGACTAAAATTAAAATTGTGGCAACTTAATGGATTAAAAAAAATATAATCCCAACATTTATCATACAAATATATTTATGGTTTAGTAATACAAATGTGTAAGCCATGTATACAATTACGGTTTAGAAATAGGTTTAATAAATATTACATTGTTTAGAAATAGTAAGACTAATGACTATTCATTAGTACATACTTTCCAAATACATTTTTTTTTTTACGAGATAAAAAATATTATGCATTTAGCTAATTCTCTAACTCATATAGTGAGATTTACTCTAACCCAAGCACAAGCACGAGGGTGTGAAGAGGTTGTTACAAATTTGATCAATCTATGCGCCATCAAAATCTACCACTGTTGTAGATAGCTTAAGCCACCATCCTTCCGCAATTCCAACTACATGGCTTCAACAAAGTCTTGTTCAGGTCTAAAGAACTGCTCAGGCCCATCCATAGTCGCAGAGATGGTGCCTTGTGAATCCGTGAAAACTCGCACCCTACCTATCTGTAGCCCTTCAATGAACCGAATCCCCGAGATCACAACCTGAACTTCCGCTCCCCATAACCGAGCTAGGAGCATCAATGTTATTGCAACTTGCTGCTATAACTCTCCCGGCTAAATCCAAAACCCCAAAATCTACAGTACTGAATTGGAATGGATTCTCATCGAAACAAGCGTCAACAATCACCTTAGTTTGAGAATCTTAAAAAATATTGCAGGTTAAAGAGGGTCTCGTGATACAAGAAGCATGTTGAAAATCAACTAGGAGGTGTGGTTTTCCTCCCTTCTTCAGACTTGTTTTCATCGGTTTCTCTAAGTTTTTTGTGGTTATTTAATTGTCTTTTATTCTGTTTCTAGTTTTCTTGGCACGAAAATGTCATAGTGTGTGTTGTCTCGTACTGAGAATGAAAATCCGATTTGCATGTGTGGACAAATGAACATTTGTCTCCCCACTTTCCTCACGATTGAAATAGGGTGGTAGCACTTCTGATTAGATCCGAACACGATTTTTCCCCATAAAAGCATACAAAATAAAATAAATTACTCCCCCCGTCCACGAAAAGTAGTCCCATTTGCCCTATATTCTTTGTCCACAAAATGTAGTCCCATACCCTTTTTGGAAACTATCACCCTTCAACCATCACTTAATTACTCAAATTGCCATCAACTTTATTCACAAACAATCACTTTATTCGCAATGGACCCCACAATACTCTACAATACCCTTACTTTATCTACCTTTTTCTTAAAAAATGTGTCCCTCTCTAATGGGACTACTTTTCATGGATGGAGGGAGTTCTTTATTTTAGAAGCCATAAATACACCGACTCAATTTTTTTTTTTTTAAGAAGTACACCGACTCAACTTTAATTGTATCATTCAATACAACACCAAACGCATTAAAAACTAAATGCACAGTTCCTCATTGCAATATAGTAGCAACGGGTTGTGGACTATGGAAATGGATAATGCAATGAATTTGACGATTTGAAAAAGAAAAAAAAATGTGTTAGAAGGCATTCCAATTAATCAAACATAAATATATGTATATAGGAACTCCAAAGAAAAAGTGTTTAATTCTTGATATGTATAGAATGAAAACCATAACATTTGAAAAAAAGGGGGACAATAATAAAACTCGCAATGGAGTTAAACGTAAGCAAAAGTCGTGTTGGTACGTAGATGAGTGGAATTAGGGATGATCATAAAACATAAATATGCAATTAAATCATAGCTTAAATAAAGAATGGAAAGACACAAATTCAATTTTGAATGTTTTGTGTTCTGATAGGGAAGCCAATAAAATTAAAATTCCATCAACGTATATTGATGAAAAATAGTTTTACATGTAAGAGGTATTATATTACATTATTTTGAGAAAAGAAGAATCACATATATCATGCAAGTCTGAGAGTTTATCACAAAGGTAATGTTCATGTGTGCAATTTTTAGGTCAAAAAATGCAATTTATGGCAACAAGATTTTTATGAAAAAAATTGAAATTTCACCTTTAACAATAAAAGAACCAGTGAAGATGAACTCAAAGAATATAGTGAGGAAACTAGACATGTTCAATGGTTCCGAACCCGCCGATTTCAGTTTTCGAAAATTTGGAACCGAAATCGAATCGGTTACGATTTTGAACAGCTGGTTTGATCGGTTTGATTTTTTTCTTCTCGTTTTTTTGTATAAAATATACTTATAAAAGTTGAATTAATACAACTTAAATTTAGGCATTTATAGAAGAATATTAGATACTATAAAATAACAAGAAGATTTAAAAAAAAAAAGGTGAACCTTTGGTTTAGCTGGTTTCAGCTTAAATTTTCAAAACTGAAAATCGAACCTTATTTTTATAGTTTTTGTTCGATTTTCGAATCGGAAACTAGCTAGCGGTTCAAAACCGTTTACACATATTTAAATGGAACATTGATTACTAAACCAATATATATAGTCGACAATGACAAAGAATATCATCAAAACATGAATTGTGAATTATATTAGATAGTTAACTTTTAGACTTTAATCTCATCATATAACATAAGTTAGCATTTTGGTGACATAGAGAAGCATGCATTGTGATATGATATTTTTTTTATGAAACGGAGTTTAAGGTCATCATGTCTCCTGGGCAGTCCTGGCCTAAGCAGGTAGTATATTATATTGGTGACATAAAAATATACATTGTTATACTGATCCATAACTGACGGACTTTGTAATATCCTATTGGTGACATTAATATTTTTGTTTCATTTTTGGACTTGTTGGGGGCTTTAAAACCGCTAATTAAAACTATAATTAAATATAAAAGAAGTGACAGCGATAATTAAATATATGAGTAAAATTTAAAATAATTAATTAATCAGACAGCCCCCATTTTAGACTTGTTGGGGGGTTTAAGTACCGCTGTATTGATAAAGATTAATGGTCGTTTTCTCGAATGCTATATATGCTTTTTATGGTTGATAAAATCAGAAATTTAATTAGTCAATTATAGTATTAATAAGCTAGCTACAAATAGGGAAAAAAGGATACTACAATTTTGAAGACGTACATAGATTGAATCCTCCGAATATATGTACTAAAATAGATATATAGATCAAACAAGACTTGTAAAAGTCGAAAGTTGAAATGACTACGAATTAAGCAAGCCGTGTACGTTTTTAAGTTATACTATTAATTACATTGACTTTTTTCTATATATGATATAAACTTCTTTTTTTCAAAATACATTAATCTACCCTATAAAACAAATTTCATTATGTTTGTCTTTTCTATTGTTTTATATATAAAAAAATTATATAAATTTATCATTCAACTAATAAGGGAAAAATGAAAATGACAACTTTATCTTTATTATCAATCATAAAAGAGCGAGAGGAAAAAATGATTTGTAAGAATATATGTTAGTAATTTAAAAATTAAAAAATAGCTAAAATGAAAACATACTACATCATACTTATTTTATCTCATCTCAAATTTTTATTAATATTATCTATTTTATAGATAAATAAATAATATTTTTTAAAATCTTTGTAAAAAATCAATTACTATAAGGCCAGGCCTTGCTAATTCAGGATTATATTGTCAATTTTTTTTTTTTTTTTTTAATGTTGGCATTACATAACGTAAGATGAACTAATAAGTGGAGTATACACTTTGCATGACGTATTGATTTCATCACGACGTCACCTATGCTAATAGTTCTATTAAGTCTTAATTCAATTATATCTACAGTTTTGAAGATAATTTTATTTATGCGACTGGCGTAAGTAATAAAGACATTATATATACTTTTTTTTATAAATTTAATTTAAGTTAACACGTAAGTGCACACATGTACAACTTGTGTAAATTAATATTTTTAATAAATTCATAATTAAAATATTACTCCAAATTAATACTCTTCCATCCAAATTTAAGAAGTTAAATTTGTTTTATTCGTCCAACCTTATGAAATACGGATCTAGTAAGTGTATACCAAAATAACTCGATACTACCATTTTTCATAAAATTATAGTATTAAATATTTGGATGACCGAAAATTTCAATAATTTAATCATTTTTCAGTTCACTATCACCTTTGTTTTATCAAGGGTCATTCTGGCACCAATATTTCTAATACTAAATTACTAATATTTTCCCCCATTATTTTTCAAATAGGCCCCAATTTTTTTGTAAATTACTTTTCCTCATTATTTTTATGATAGGCTCCAATATTTATTACTATAAATTACATTTCCTCATTATTGTGCAGACTTCAGGTTATCGGGTAGGCCCAATGTTTGTTTTGAAATATAAGTGGAGGACCCTAAATTTTGAAATTCAAGTATTTGAATTTTTTTAATAATAGTTAAATTGTATGTTTGTTTTGGAATTTTATAGGGTAAAATAATATAAAATGTGTTTGATGTTATATTAATATATTATTATGAGTGTATTAAAAAAGAAAAAAATGTATGATGTGAGTATATTAATAAAGAAATATATATATATATGATAAATATAATTTCAAAATTCTTACTTTTAATTCTGAAACAAAAGAAAGTTTGGGATAACAAAGTTTAAAATTGGATCGTGATAGTATTAAAACAAGCTCTTCAAAAAAAAAAAGTATTAAAACAAGCATTTATATAACCTAAGTCCTTATGAGCAAATTAAAATAATTACATGATGACCCACATTGAATTGAAAATTATAGTATATTCGTTGGATTAAAATGTGTACAAGTCTCCCGTCTCTTTAATATATCCACATTAAAGTATACTGTAAATGATACTAATTTGTTCTTGTGGTGGGGGTAGCTATGGAGTGTTATTAACGTTATCTATATTATCCTGTTTTTTGTCGGGTTAATTAATTACATAACTTTCTAATTAAGACAAGTAGTATAGCAGGAGGATAAGGGGTCCGCTCTAATCCAACATCAAATTGTAATTATCCAATGTTGCGTGTAACGGTGTAAGAGTTGATGTTAAATTATACTAATAAATTAAATATATAAGAAATAGGGGAAAACATTAAATATGCCCTTAAACTTTCTTTTGTATAATTTGTTATCTCTAGTTAAATAAAATACTACTACCTCCTTTAGATATATTATTTACACTTACTTTTAATAAAAAAAATTAAAAAATACTCTATATAATATTAAATGTGTAGTGAATAGTTGAGATAGACCATGAATGATGAAGAAAAGGTTAAAAAATAAGAAAAAAATAAAGAGAGATAGAAATAAAAAAAAAATTGAAATAGATATGAATTTTGATAAAATAAGAAAATTTAAATTTTGTATTATGACGAATTGCACAGAAAAGTGTAAACATTTTGAAGCAATGAAGGGAGTGCTTAATTTTGTTTTACATTTCAACCAAAAGTTTAGTTGAGAACGTCCTTTTTGTTATAGACACAACTAGATGAGCACATTCGCGGAATGTAAAAATCAGAAAAATTGAGAAGCAAAACAGAGTGAAGACGAATTTTTTTTTGATATAACCTTTAATTAATATACAAAATAATCTTAAAAATGCCTATTAGTATATAGGCGAATTAAATTTCAATAAATTCTAGCAATGAAAAGAGGATTATTAATTGTGAAGAAATCAGTATTATATAATTTAGGAAATTAGTAACATTACAAATTTGAATGATTTTAATTGATATTGAATTATTTGTGTAAAATCAATCAGTAACATTGAAATTGGTATTACATAATTGATATTGATAATTTAGGTAAAATCAACCAGAAGGCTACACGTAGGCAAAAATTAACCAGAAGATGACACGTAAGCAAAATAAACCAGAAGACGACACGTAAGCAAACTCAACCCCCTAATAGTATAATAGGGGATTTGACCAAAATATTATTTTCTCCTCCAACAATTACTTTCACACTTTCTTTTTTACAATGTTCCAAAATAATTTTCATACACTTAAAATGAAAAATTATTTTATAAACTCAATCCTTACAATATCCTCAATTTTACAAAATTACCTCTCAAAACTCCACTCAATGTTACACTTTCTTAATATGTGTGTCCATTTACATATTTTTTTGTTAGAATCTAGAAAAACACTTGTGTGAAATATTTCACACATGAAATATATCTAATTAAGACAATTTAAAAAAAATCACGGGCCATAAACCTAAATCTAGGTTGCCCAGAAAATTCGCGGGTAGCAAACAAGTTATTTACTACAAGGCTAAAGTATTATACAAAGCCAAAAGTTTACTACTGTATATCTAAAAATATTCTGGCAAATTCACCCAAAAAACTAAGTGTCCTGAATATTTTTGAACATGTAGTAATACACGTTTGATCTTGTAGTGATAAAATTTTGGTTTTATAGTAACATAATTTTAGTCATGTAGTAGCATAATATTTTTTACTTCAAAAATATTCTAGTAGTTTCGCTAAAAAAAATGTTCAGAATATTTTTAGACTTGTAGTAATACATTTTTAGTCTTATAGTGACAAAATTTTGATCTTGCAGTAACATAGTTTTTGGTCATGTAATAAAATAATATTTGTGAGCGAAAAAAAAATATTTTAATTAAGCACTACAAGAAAATTAATTTTTAGTGACTTAAATCATATTATTATAATTTTTCTAACTAAAAGCCTTTAATGACATATTATTATAATTTTTCTAACTAAAAGCCTTTAATAACAAGAATTGACTTTAAGTGATAGATCCTTCATTAATTTTCAACTTTCTGTCACTAAATTTTTTTTAACTAGAGAAACAATAATGAGAGAATTTTGTCACGAAAATCAATTTTTTTATAGTAAAAATTGACCCACTAATTTTAACCTAAATTTATCTTAATTGATCAATATTGCGCGTATACAATATTACATACAATTTTTTTTTTTTGGTAGAATCTAAATGAAAATTAAATTCAAAGTGACCCACGTGAAATAAATGTGGCCTACCTCCCGAAAAAATGGAAAAGAATGTCGTGATTAAACCAAATATATACAAAAATCACTAATAATAAATATAAATATTTGTACTGAAATGTCAAAGATACCTTAATACCTTAAAATAAATAAACTAAAACGTAAATAACTAAAAATAAATATAATTATTACTAGTAGTTGTACTAAAATGTCAAAGATAATAAACTTAATACCTTAAAATTAATAAACATAAACGTAAATCACTAATAATAAATATAATATTACTAGTAGTTGTACTAAAATAAAATGTCAATACTTACAGCATATATCTATGTATTTAAAAAATAATTCCATCTAAAATTCAAACCCAGGAAACACGTAATTTAATTATATTTGATTATTAGTAGTAGAACTTAACCGGCCTCCAATAAATAAGTACGATTGTTGTGGTTTTAAAGAAACGTGTTAGTTCAGTTGAAGACACACAATACAATGTATCGTCTATATTACTAATTATTGTTACAATTTATATATTATACAACCGTCCTTTTCTTTCTATAAGCATACTATTTGTTTTCTCTTGTTAGTAAGGAATCTAAGAGCCATGGTGACGCGGGGGCGAGGTCGCTCTCTTCTTTTTCTTTCTTTAAATATTATCATTTCTAAATTACTAATTTTTTTTTTCATCTGTTCTAATGAAAGCTATCAATTATTTTTATGAAGAATTACTTTATCTCACTTTTTATTATATTTTTCTCTCACATCACATATAATACATCTATATTGTAAGCAATTTGTATTTAGACTTTTAATTTATAAAGGCTTCAATTTGCTCATCCTAAATTTTAGTTATGCATAATATTACTTCATCTCCCCTTGAACGATATCCATATTGTATTTTGGCGTTCCATTGAAAGTTACCTCTATCTTTCTCTACCTTTTTCTTTTATATATTTTTCTATTTTTTCTATTTTTACCTCCTTCTCTCTACCTTTTATATATATATCAACAACTCACTACATATAATATTATATTTTTTAATTAATGTAGAAAAAAAAAAGAACAAATTTCAAAGGAACAATCGAATCGAAGTATTATACAATTAATTTCATCACCTTGTACATGACGATCACACCCTTGTGTAATATAATCATAGAAGACAGAATATATAACTATATGTATATTATGAATCGAATGAGATCATTTATTCTATATTTTGAATGAATGATACGTGTAGGGTGAAAATAATCAATAAACGATACGCACTATATGGACATGAATTAAATTCATTAGAATGAAACATCAAATGACATAGAAATAGAGGAATTCAACTGCTTTAGAACTCACTTGTCTCGTTTAAAATGTTTAAACGATTCCAAATGGCTAAATAAAATGAAAAAGTCCGACTGGACTTATATTTAAGTGTTGGTTACACTTTCTCCATTAGGGGAAAACAGAAGAAAGAGAAAAAAAAGTTCTTCTCCAAAGAAAAGAATATATATATTAATTATTAATGTAATTATAAAGTCAAAGCAATGTACTCAAATTTTATTATAACAATAATTTTTATTAGATGTTGGAGGCACACTTGGGCTAAAAATAATATGCCTATTTATTTAGCTTAAATAAAAATTAAAGAAAAATGTTGACTTTTGGGCTTGATTCCTTTCCCTTGCAATATTTAAATCTTACATTTTGTTTGCAGCAAGTGATTATTAGTTTTGCAGGTTAGAAGGCATAATTATATGACCTAAGTTAAGTCAATTAGTACATTTTATAGCCTTCAAATTAGAGTTGCTTAGTTTGTTAATTGAGTGTAGACGCAGTGAAACTAATCTTGATTAATAATCTTCAAATGTAATTAATTCGTTTTTACATTTGTTGATGGATATGATGTTTTATCTCATATATCAATATCATGCATAGCCCTTGTGTTATCAGTGTTTTACTTTGTGTTTTGTTATTAGGTTTGTTGATATTTATCATGTTAAAAAATTATCAAAATTTTATAATAATAGGAATGAAAATGTATTCAAGATCCAATAGAATTAAATATTAAGTGAAATATATGATCAAATTTAATAGATGGCCAAAATTTACGCTAGATGTCCCCAGTTGATTTTGTACGCTTACTGCTTTGATAGTCTTGGCTTCAATTCACTTTATTATTGTACAATAATTGTATTGCTAATATTTAAAAGTACACTCATAAATTATAAATAATTACTAAAAATATATAAATATTAGAATTATTATTTTTTAAATAATTTTCTATCTCTTTTTTACATTGGATGGATTCCTCTATTTCACTTTTCGTATTCCAAGTTTCAAAAGTACAGTTAACTTTCTTTTACATTAATTAATTAAATATTTTGGTATATAAAATTTTACTATTAAATTCTTATTTTACCACTATTTAATGTTAAAAAATATTTTTTTTTTGAGAGTTTACAAAATCAATACATAATACAATACAATTTCATGCTCACACTCATAATCTTCAAACCAGATGAATTCATATTGTATTGCTGCCCCTCCAATCGCCTGAAATAGAAAAGGAGTGTACATTTTGTCTCGTAGTGATGATTAGATTCTTAATTTTAATAGAGACAACAACCTTACACTAACGTATTCTCCTATCAAAAGAAAGAGGTAAAAAAAATAGAGACTATACTCCACCAAATACAATTATCCCAAGGCCAAATGCCTACTCAAAAAAATCAAGAACATAAAAGCTCCACCAAGGGACACAGGGTTTAAAACTTAAAAGCCAACAAAATAGAAACATAAAAACTAAAAACTGAAAAAATAAAGTAGGAAAATAAAACGGGATCAACAAGACACCCATTCAAACGATCGCTGCAACACCGTTAAAAAAATATCATTTTCTAATGTCAACCATTATGAGTATTTTAGATAAAAATATTAAAATAAAATAGAAGTGTAATTTAAGATAAATAGGGAGTATAGTATAATGATTCCTCCCCCGCATAGGGATTAGGGAGTCGGGGAGATAACTGTCAACTGGTTACATGCAAGTTGTTTAGCCAATTATTGTTCAATTGTTCATCTCAAGAATGTTTTTTTTAGTAAAAAAAACATCCCTCATATTTTGTGCCAAATCTCCTCGAATGTAGATAGTTATCCCACGGTCCCCAACCCCAATGTTATTTAATAATACTCCATCATCCATTTCATAAAGATATTTACATTTTTTTTTTAATATCTGAAATTATAATTATATTTTCTCTCTCACTTAAGTGTTAAATTACTTTTATTTTTTTACTTTATGAATCTATCAACAATATCTTCTACCGATTGGGACGCGCTTGGCAAACATACATCATATTTTAAATTAATACTATTTCATTTTATGCTGTATAGATTTGAAACAAAGGGTCAATTTAGCTCATAATTTAATCGGTAAGTATTAAACAGACTCATTAACTAACTAGTTACGACTACTCCCTTCTTTTCATAAACTTAATCGTTTTTACTATTTTATTTAAAATTAAATAACATATTTTTTTGGATATATTTACCTTCATTAATATTTATCCTTTTCAATAAAATAAAAATTAATTTAGAAAGAGTAGAATATCAACTTATCTGGTCAAGAGACCAAAAAAATGATACATTAATATATTTTTAATAAAAAAATATATTTTAAGAATTAAATAGGAGTAGTTTAAGGAGATTCGTGATAAAAATGATAAAAACAACCAATTTTTTGAAACAAAATGTATATTATTTTTTTCATATTAATAATTAGGGTCTGACTATTTACACCTCCATTTCGGTTTAGAACACTCCCCCTCTCAGTTTAATAATATAATAATCATGTAAAAAATAAAAAATACCCTTTAAATCATACTCCCTCCGTCCCGTGATTATTTGCACACTTTCCTTAACGGGCGTCCCAACATTATTTGCACACTCTAAAAAAGGAAATAATTCACATATTTTTTTTACCAATATTACCCCTCCTTTATTTTACTTGAGCCTACAACTTAACTCAATTTATAACTTTAGTCAAATCTCCACCCACTTTAGTCAATGAATTACCAATAATACCCCTCATTTATTCTACAATACACATTACTATATTCAATTTTCTTAATTTCCGAGCCGGTCAAACCATGCACAAAATCCTGGGACGGAGGGAGTATTACACTACTATCTGTACCCCTCCTTCAACTTTTAAATCCTAAACCTAATTTTTACTCCCTAACGCCGCCAACACCACCAAACACCAAACATATAGAACTTAGAAAATTTTTCTTTTTTTTTTTTAAATTTTCGACAAACTTGTTGTCGACGAGAGTGCATTTGGTCGACCTAAAATGGTCGAAATTAAAAAAAAAAAAATTGGGGGAGAGGAGACGATGGGGAACTGTAAAAAAAAAAGAAGAAAAAAGCAAACCTGAGCGGCATGGGGCGGCAGCGAATGGGTGGGAGGCGACGCCGTTGGATGGGTGAAGGAAGTCGTCGGACGGGGCGGACACAAAAAAAAAAAGAATAAAAAGAGGGTGGGAGGGGGGGAGGGGAGAGGGAGTGGCCGCGACGGCCCAAGGCAGTAGCTGAGCCACCGCGGAGGACGGGGGCCATAGCGGCGGGGGTATGCCGGCGGGTGGATGGGGGAGGGGGGCGGTCGGACGGGGCAGATGGGGGAAGAGTGGAGGGGGCGCGACGGCTGGGGGTGTTGGCCGCGGCGGTGGGGGCGTGGCAGAGGTCGACTGCCGACGGCTGGTGTGGTGGAGGCGGCGGCCGGCGTGGATTGGGGTGGGGTGGCGGCTGGAAAAAGGAAGGAAAGAGAAGAAAGGAGAAAATGAAGGGGGAGAAAGTAGGGTTTGGGGGTGTGTGTTTAGTAAATAGTTTTTTGAGATAACAGGGTATTTAGGACAATTTTAGGGGGTGTGCATCTATTCTTACAAATTTTAGGGAGGGGGCATCAATCGGGGAGTGTTCTAAACCGAAATGGAGGTGTAAATAGTTCGACCCTAATAATTATGTCTCTTTTCAATTTAAAATGAAAAGGCACAAATTATTAATAAGATGAACAAAAGTTTGACACCGATGAGAAATATTTTGTTTTGTAGATATTGCAAGTAAAATGGAAAACAAAATGGTCACCTAGCCAATCAAACAAATTAATAGAAAATGGGCAAAGAACAAGAGGTTTAAATGCTCAAAAAATTTGGGCCCAAGTTAAGCAATGTCACCTGCCATTTTGAAGCCCATTTGAAAATTGGAAGCAAACAGGAATTAAATTAACTGGTTTCCATTTAGTTTTTTTTTTTTTTATTTTTTTTATGGAAGTTAAATACCCATCCGTAGTGGTGCTCTAACCACTTTATCAATCCCACTTTGTCATTAAATATAAAAGAAGTGACAACGATAATTAAATATACTCCCTCCGTCCACGAAAAGTAGTCACATTTGACACATATTCTTTGTCCACCAAATGTAGTCCCATGCACTTTATGGAAACTATCACCCTTCAACTATCACTTAATTACTCAATTTGCCATCAACTTTATTCCTAAACAATCACTTTATTCACAATGGACTCCACAATACCCTATAATACCCTTACTTTATCTACTTTATCTACAATTTTCTTAAAACTTGTGCCCCATCCCCATGTCCCTACTTTTCATGGATGGAGGGAGTAAGAGTAAAATTTAAAATAATTAATTAATCAGACAGCCCCCATTTTAGACTTGTTGGGGGGTTTAAGTACCGCTCTATTGATAAAGATTAATGGTCGTTTTCTCGAATGCTATATATGCTTTTTATGGTTGATAAAATCGGAAATTAATTAGTCAATTATAGTATTAATAAGCTAGCTACAAATAGGGAAAAAAAAGCTACTACAATTTTGAAAACGTACATGGATTGGATCCTCCGAATATATGTACTAAAATAGATATATAGATCAAACAAGACTTGTAAAAGTCGGAAGTTGAAATGACTACGAATTAAACAAGCCGTGTACGTTTGAAGTTATACTATTAATTACATTGACTTTTTTCTATATATGATATAAACTTCTTTTTTTTTTCAAAATACATTAATCTACCCTATAAAACAATTTCATTATGTTTGTCTTTTCTATTGTTTTATATATAAAAAAATTATATAAATTTATCATTCAATTAATAAGGGAAAAATGAAAATAACAACTTTATCTTTATTATCAATCATAAAAGAGCGAGAGGAAAAAATGATTTGTAAGAATATATGTTAGTAATTTAAAAAAAATTAAAAAATAGCTAAAATGAAAACATACTACTACCCCGTCCACGAAAAGTAGTCTCATTTGCCCTATATTCTTTGTCCACAAAATGTAGTCTCATACCCTTTTTTAAAACTATCACCCTTCAACCACCACTTAATTACTCAAATTGCCATCAACTTTATTTACAAACAATCACTTTATTCACAATGGACCCCACAATACCCTTACTTTATCTACTTTATCTATTTTTTTCTTAAAACACGTGCCCCACTCTAATGGTACTACTTTTCATGGATGGAGGGAGTACATCATACTTATTTTATCTCATCTCAAATTTTTATTAATATTATCTATTTTATAGATAAATAAATAATACTCCCTCCGTCCTATAGGAATTCGCACACTTTCTATAAATGGATGTTCCATACCAATTTGCATACTCCATAAAAGGAAATATATTCATAATCCCACCCTCAAAATATACTCTTATTTACCCATATGTCATTACTTTTCCACACTCAATCTACTTTTTACTTTACTTTAATTATAAAATTTTACAAAACTACCCCTCAAAACATCACTCATTACACATTTCTTAAATTGTGTGCCCACCCAAGTGTCCTAGTTTCTATGGGACGGAGGGAGTATTTTTTAAAATCTTTGTAAAAAATCAATTACTATAAGGCCTTGCTAATTCAGGATTATATAGTCAATATATAGATCAAACAAGACTTGTAAAAGTCAAGCAAGCCGTGTACGTTTGAAGTTATACTATTAATTACATTGACTTTGTTCTATATATGATATTAACATTTTTTTCCATTTAGTTTTAAGAAACATATATTATCACTGCATTACATTACATTACATTACATATACTAAACGAAATTGTCATCATCTCAACATTTTTACCTCTTCATAATTTCAGCAATGCAGCAATAACTAAATAATTATTAAAGACCAAAAAAAAAAAAAAAACACTATTTATGTTTTTATTAAATATTACTCCGTAGTATATTGAATTTTAAATATATTCTTAAAAATATCTAACCCGTGTGTTTAATAGCACTCTCCGTTCTCTCTCTACCTCCATTACTGCAACTGCAACTAGATAATAATGACGAACATTTATTGGAGGAAATTTGCAAAATTGTTCCTTTTCCACATAATAATTGATTTAATTTTCCTCCGCTTAATTATTTATTTGAAATATTTCAATTTTATTATGTAGAAATTTATGTTTTCTATTTTTTTTTTTAAATTACAAGATCAGTGGACTAAAATGCGCAAGATGCCAATTCATGTTTGATTAAATTAGTAGTGTTACCACATTTCAATCATGAGGAGTTAGAATGGGGAGACAAATGTATCTTTATCCATACACATGAATCAAATCTTATTCTAAGTACGAGATAATATTTCAAATTAAAATATTTTCGTGCCAAAAAAAATTAAAGATAAAATGAAAAACAAAGATTCATAAAAAAACATGATAACTAAATTAATTTGCCCATATCTCTATAATTATTTCAACTCATCTGTGCCATCTACAATATATAAATCATGAAGGTCAAGGAAATGATAAAATAAAATGAGTTTTTTTACAAGAAATTAAGACGAGAGCCAATTAAATATGCACCTTTATCATTGATTTTTTTTTTTTTCTCTTCTGTACGTGGAGTATTTTTGTTCGTCCACTTGTTCGATTTCTTATTAGAGGCCATCACTTATAATTAATTCTTTCTAGTATTTAATTTAATTTATGTTACATCTCATCATTAAATTCTGAAATGTGAAAGGTGACATATAAGGACACGGATGGATGGCCAACTGTCCGGTCCCCTTCCCCTCCCCATGACTCGAACCCAGGACCTGTGGCCTAGGTAGTGGTGCTCAAATCACTTGAGCTATCCCACTTTGTCAAATCCGGTCCCCCCTTGAAATAATTTTTTTTAGAATTCAATTATTTAATAAATAATTAAACGAAAAAGTTTTTTTAAACACAAAGCAATTCAATTATTATCCAATATATGATGGATGAATGGAACACATGAAAAATAAAAGGCCAATTCTACAAACACAACATATAAGTTTGGCATCAACATTATTGAAAAAAAGAAAGGAAAAAAAACTCGATCTCTCATAATATTATCATTCCATACAACATGTTTCTGAAATTAATTCAATCTGATCACTGATGACATATATTTTTCGAACTTGTATGTGAGTGCCATGTAGGATATTACCCATTGAATACCACATGCAAGGATAATTAATTATATGTAAAACTTTTTATCTTAATTAATTTGATTTTGCATGTATTATTCTAAATACATTCTACATTATATAATTAATATATTGTTCATACCAATTTTTGTCAAACATAATAATAACATGAATCATATGAGAGAGTTTTTAATATAGGAGTCACGTATGAAACACAAACATCATACACAAAACAAAACTTGGTACTCATTGATCATATTCAAAATTTCTCAATAATGTATTATACTTCCTTCTCTCCTTTTTATCACTCACTTTTAAGTTTAATTCCACACATATTAAGAAAATTATTTAATATTAATAATTATTTGAATAAAAATCATGACTAATATGCACACTTACATGTTACTCCCTCCGATCCAAAATATTTATCTTTTTTAAAGATGTTTCACACAGATTAAAAAAATTATTATATAACAATATAAATATATATGCAATATAGTCTTTTTACTCTTTTATTTATTTACATGATCATTTAATCAATCTTATTAAAAGAAGCAAGGGTAAACTTAGAATATGTCATTTAATAGTTCTTCTACATTAATTATTGTAAAGTGTCAAATATTTTGGGTAAAAAAATTCTACTATACAAATATTTTAGGTAGGGGGAGTATTAATTAATCCTTTTGGGATCATTTATCCACCTATTACAAAAATCAAGGGGTAAAGTTGGAAATAAAACAATTATTGTCTTTTAAAAAATCAAATTAAAGTACGTGATAGATATTTTAAAACACATTGTTTTTCTTCTTAGTGCTAGTGAAATCGAACGAGTAATAAATACTCCATAGCAAAATTTTTTACACACTTTTCTTAATGGGCGTCCCAACATTTTTTACACACTCCAAAAAAGGAAACAACTTACATAATGAATTACCAATAATACCCCTATTTTATTTTACTTTTCCTTCCCTTTAGTCAAATCACTCCACTTTAATCAATGAATTACCAATAATACCCCTCCTTTATTTTACTTTACACATCACTTTATTCCATTTTCTTAATTTTCGTGTCGGTCAAAGTGTGTAAAAAATCTTGGAACGGAGGGAGTACACAGATTTCTTGGAACATGTGCACGGAATGGGTTGGAAAATATTGTGAAAGACAAGACAACTCGATGTTTACTTTGAGTTTTAATTGATTTTGTGTGATTTTTAAAAATCAGCTTTTGACAATACATGGAAGAGTGTGTATTTTTTTTTGTTAATTTAGTACAAAGATTTAACTTTATGTAAAAAAAAATGTATAAGAGTGTGATGCGTCGAAAAAGAACGCCTTCAAATATCAACCGTTCCTCTACGAGCACTGCTAATCACGAATCGGATCACTCGTTTGTCTTTGGCAATCTTCAAGTAAATCTCCTTGGGAATCCGAAAATGACCTGCAAAAGTACGCCGGAGGGGGGCTCCGGCGCGGAAGCTCCGACGCTCAAGTCAGAATCGATATTAGGAGAATCAAAGAGGAATTTCCCTGTAATTCTAGGGAAATTCCGGCGAATAATGTGATATTTCTTCTGAATTCAGTGTATATTTCGTAAGAATGTATGTATTGTGTAAAGAACTTAACCAAGAATATAGAAATAACATGCTTATATACCTGGTCCCCCTCTCGGGAGAGAGAAAGACTCTTTCTTCCTAGATTTGCTCACCCATTCCTGTAAATCCGGCCCCAAGTCCCTGAGGATTTGGTCCCTCAACGTATCACCCCCTATCTTCATGGACTGACCCATTCTTTTGACTTAGTTAGGAAAGATTAATTCATACCATGCGTTCCCCTTTGGGCCCTATCCTTAGGCCCAAAGGATATTATCCTTCGAATGTGGGCCGAAGGCCCAACCAATCTTCTTTCCCTTTAGAAGCCCAGGGGTGTATTAATCCAATCCTTCAAGCCTATTGACCTAATTAAGACTATCATAATTTATCCCGTTTCCACGTGTCGACTTTTCCAAGAGCGACATATTTATCTACATCAACCACTCCCCCCTACTCTCGTAAAAAGGATAATTTTTAAGAGAGTAGGAAAAAAATAATTAACTAAATCACAAGAGAAATAATTCGTTTCTTTCATCACTCCTTCTTCATACCTTAAAATGCGAAATATCTGGCTCTTAATAATTATCTACAGTCACCATGCCCTTTCCGCTTCCACACGCAAACCTACTCTTCGAATTCTGTAGCCAAACGTCTGCCCGAGGGGAACATCAAGCCGCCTCTTTTCAGGCACGCGCTTTTCTATTGGGGGGTATTTAATTCTTCTTGATTTTTACCCTTCTCTCTCCAGAGTAATTATTTCAAAACTTGAATTCGCTCCACTAAAAGAAAACCCTCTTCCCTTTTCTTCTCAAACTTATCCCCACTTCCTTACTCTCATTTTTACTTCTGCGACTAACCTCTTCGCGCACGACTATCGGTCAGTTCATCACCTTCAAAAACCGACCTCGCTTCAGGTATCTCTTCTCCTTCCTCGTTTTTTCTTTTACTGTATCCTCATGTCATCTTCCACTCGAAACTCATCGGACTCAATATCCATGGAAAGTTCAACTTCCAACTCACTCTCCATATTCCCCATAACTGACCCCGCTTTGAAAAATAAAATCTCCGGTTCTTCCCTACTCCCTTCTGAGCGTGTTGCCGCCTTCCTCCGCTCGGGAATCTTTCCCTCCGATTACATCGTTAGGGCAGCCCATAGGAAGGAACGCCCAAATTTCCCAGGTCCTAACACTCTGGCCTTCTGGGAGGCTCAACTAAAAGCGGGCCTTCGCTTTCCGATTCACCCTTATTTCTCTGAAATTTCCACCTACCTTCGTATACCTCTGAATCAGTTTACTCCCAATGCTATTCGTGCTATGTTAGGCTTCTATATTTTGATGAAGGGGAACGGTGGGGAACCCTCAGCCCAGCTTTTCCTAACCCAGTATATGTGTAAGTTTGCCGATGGGTTCTTCTATGCTAGTGGCCGTACTTCCAGGACCGGGAAATTCATGGAAAAGCTTCATGAAGGGGTCCAGGACTGGAAGGACTATTATTTTTTTGTTACAAACCCCGCTCCTTGGGATTTTCCTCACGAAGGGTGGATTTATGAGAACCCTGGGGTGCCCCGTCCTCCTCTTTCTGTTTGTTCTTCTCTGAACTTGGATGTGATAAACCATTTAAATGATAATGTTTCTGCCCATGGCTTTTTTGATGTGATGAGTATTTGTAAGAACCCTAGAGCCCTATCTCATTTCGGTTTTGGTCGCCCCGATTATCCCCTAGGTCCCGACGATGGTAATACTATTTCTTTTCTCTTGGCATCGTTCTCAAGATTTAAACTGCTGTGATTGTTAACATCTTTTCATATTTCTTTGTGCAGCTATGAGTTGGTTAACTCAAATTTCCCGTGATGCCACTCCTCTCTCGATGGTTGCTAAGTCTCCGGCCCCTGAAAGCTCCTCAAAGGCCCATATTCCTCCTTCCCCAGTGAAACCTTCCACTGGGTCAGTGGCTAAACGCACCAGGTCCTCCACTGAGAAGGCTATGGTTTCCTCATTACCTCCTGCTTCCGATGCCTCAAAAAAGAAGAAGTCCAAGATTAAGTCCTCTCTGCCCAATGTCACTCCAGATGCACCCGGTGACATCAATGTTGACCACCTCATGGCTTTCCTAGAGCGTCACACTCCGACCCCTGCTACCGAGGCCCTTAATGCTCTATCCTCCGAAGAGCGAGTTGTGCATGCCGCTCACAGTTTCACTCAGGTAGATTTTCCATGCAAATATTATCTTGAATGATTACTAAGAGAAGGTATAGATGTCTTACTTCTTTGCATGGCTTCTTGTGTAGTTTGGCCTTTTGTATTCTGATATATCCGAACGAGCCCTCCAATCCCTTCAGCTAGTGGATGATCTCCAAAGCCAGGTGGAGTTGGAGAAAGTGAAGAAGGAGATTTTGGAAGGAGAGCTACGGGAGTCCGTCCAAGCACAGAAGAGGTGTTGGTCCCTGAACGAGTAGTGAATGGGATTAAAGTCTAGAGGGGAGGGGTGAATAGACTTTAAAACTTTTTCAACAGAGTTGGGAACCTCTTCTGATTGCTATGTCAACTGGACTACAAGTCTGCTGGTCCAGATGACTATAGTGATCTGACTGAAGAAGTTATATGCGGAATTATGGTAGGCCTTGTTTAGACTCGTTCTTTTAGATTCTTATGAAAGTGTTAACTTGTTTTGCTTAATGAAAGTACTCAGCTGATGCTGGTTTGAAAGTTATGGCCTGAGTTGAAGAATGTTGAAAACACAGTATGCACTATATAAATATAGATGAAATGACAGAAATATAAAGTGCAGTAAGTAAATAACACCAGGTTTATAGTGGTTCGGATATACGTTCCTACGTCCACTCTCACGTCTCAACGTGATGTTTAATCCCTTTAATTTCCCAAAAATTACAAAGGTCTTGTCCTTTATAGTCCCAAGGTTAGGACTTTGAGATCTGAGCCGTCCTAACAGCTACGGTCTCCACAAGTGATTGTAAGCACTTGCACTTTGAGGGGTTCAAAAACTTTAACCTTTCGGTGAGGGTTTGGGGTTTTTGAAAGATATCCAACTAATGGTTCAAGCTTATAAATTGCTTAACCACTATGCCTAAAACAATGAGTATACAATATGAACAGGTTTCAGGTTCTTATGGGTTGGATAGAAATCACTTAAGAGCTATAGATAATCTAATGGTTTCTGGCTCTTAGAGAATTCTTAGAACAGTATGGCTTTTTGCTTGATTGCTTGCTTAGCTTGTTGAATTCTCTCTTGTGACTTCTTGTTTGTGATTTCTCATCCTCTTGTATTTATAGTGGGGATTGCTTGCAACTAGCCGTTGGAGTTGACTAGCCGTTGGGGCAATCTTTCCATGTTTGCTTGATTCCTTGATTCCAGCCGCTTGATTGCTTCAATCCTGGGATCATGTCAATCTTCTAAATAAGGTAGGTCTTCGTTTGAATTGCAAGATGACTTTGGAATCAGCCGAGTCCTGGAAGAGCACACAGTCTTCTGATCTGTGCAACTAGTCTTCTGACTACTCTTCTGGCCTTATGTCTTCTGTCTTCTTATATCAGTCGAGTACCACTCTTCTGATCTGGTAATTCTTTGTACTGCTTTAGGCCATCTTCAATCTTGGACTCCATCAGATAAGTAGGTATACAAACACCTTAACTTATCTGGTCTTCAAGGATCTCCTAGTCTTCATGTCTTCTACTCTTCTCATCTTGAGGATAGGCATGTAAGTCAGGACTGTGCAGATCAACTGATATCAATACAGTTGATCACACAAGACTAGTCTAAGCTGTTCTATACAAGTCAGCTGATCCTATTACATTTATAAACTCTAAGTGTTTTGACCATCAAAACTATTCTAACATCAAGTGGGGCTTAAGGTGAATTTATATCCCAACAATTTCCCCCTTTTTGATGAAGCCAAAACTATACTTGATAAGTGCTCTTAATGAAATAAGATAAGAGTTTATAAAAGTCTAAACTGAAGTATCTGATGAAGACAATGAGAGTTTGTCTTGTAAGTAAAAAGAACTAACACTTGAATATATATAGAGCTTTTACAGATTACAAGTAATAGTTTCTTTAAACTTCTAAGGTAGTCTTCATCAGGTCTTCTGTTCTTCAAATGCGGTAGGCAAGGTACAGACGAGCTCGAACTTCTTCCATGTGCTGCAAGTCTGTAACATTCTCCTCTTCATAGATCTTGTACAAAATCCTTTTGATTTCAATCATGTTGGCTCTTCCTGAGTCCAGAATGGGTGCATCCCATTTGGGTTCTTCAGGTGTTAGGATTCTGCAGTTGTCAAGTCCTTTGGCTGTCTTGACAATTTCTTCCCAAAACTCTGGATCTTCAATGTTCATGAACTGGGAGAATTGAAGAAATTCTTCTTCATAAGAAGGGAGAGGGCCAAATTTCCTTACTATGTGGTGTTGAATTTGCCACTTCTTCTTCAGGGGATACCATCTTGGTAGCTCATCTTGAAGGGCTAAATAATCCACATAATTGCTATCAAACACCAGGACACTGTCTTCTTTTGCTTTGTCCTTGAGTGTTTTCCTGAGTTTGGCAATTTTCCTTTCAAATTTGGCTTTGACAGCCTTCGCATCATCCAGCTTCCTTTTTTTTTTTTTTTTTGAATTACATTAAATACCCATCCTTTTTTTCCCCTCCCCATGACTCGAACCCAGGATCTAAGGCCTATGTAGTGGTGCTCTAACCACTTGAGCTATCCCACTTTGTCATCATCCAGCTTCCTTTGCTTAAGCTCTTGAGCTTCAAGCAACTTCTTTTTCTTCAACTCTAGAGCCTCTTTCTCTTCTGCAGTAGGCTCTGCTGGAGTTGTCTTTTTGCTGGACTGAGCTAACTGAGCTTGCTCATCTGCCTTCCTTTTCCTTGTCATTCTTTTCTCAAGAGCTTGTTCTACAGGAGCAATGATCTGTAGAGTCTTGGCAGGAGCTTGAGTGGGAGCTTGGGTGCCTTCTTGAGCAATTTCTTTGCCTTTGCCTTTTTCTTGCCTGCTCTTGATTTTGCTTTTTAAACCACCCAAGGTTTCATTCAGCTCATCTTGAGATACTACCATTACAGCTTGTTGTGCAGTAGACTTCTCAAGAGCTCTTATCAACATATCTTCCCCCTTTTTGGCTTCAGCAAGTGCAGCCGCAAAAGGCTTCATGGCATTCATGATTTCCACTTTCAGAGTCTGCTTCAGTGCCATGGCATTAACCTTACTGACAACAGTAATGTGGGAGATACTGTGCTCCATGACATGAGCAAGAGAATTGGTGGAGGAGGCAGCTTCGAGCTTCTATGAGAGTGCCTCCAATTTGGCTGCTGTTTCTGTCAGCTGAGTCTGTAGTTTCTTATTCTCCTCTGCAGCTGACTTAAGAAGAGCTTGACCTTCAGTGGCTCTTGCTTCAGCATTCTCAATTCTTGTCTTGTAGGTGGTCTCCATGCGATGCATCTCATCAGTATAAAGATCAGCAAACATTTTGGAGATGTCACCTGTCTTTTTCTGAACGATACTCAAATATTCTCCTATCTGCTGATGAAGTGCTTCACCAAACTTGTCTTCAATGTCAATAATCTGGTCATGAAGGCGAGTCTTCTGTTCCCTAGCAGCTTTCTCAACATATCTTCCAAGCTGCAGGCCTAAACCTTTCTCAAAGTGCAAGTCTATTGCAGCTTTAACCTGGGAGCAGATGTCTGCTGTATAGGCAATAGATGGTGTAGGAGTTGATGTAGATCCTTGAGACTTTGAATAAACAATTAGTGCTTTGCCTCGTTCTTCAGCTGAAAGATACTCTTCATTGAGAAATGAGGTAGTGGCCTTAACCAGATGGGTCATGATATTTTCTCCTTTATCAATGAAGTGAGTCAGGTTATCTTTAGGCATGAAGTGAGCTGGTACACTGACTACTTCTCTTTCAATAACCACTTTGTCAACTGGTGCAGCTGAGTCTTCTGCAGGGGCAGCTGAGTCTTCCACCAAGGCTGGTGCAGCTGATTCCTCCATCTTTGCTATTCCAGCTGTGTGCTGATCTGATGAGCCTTCTGGGACAGAGACATCAACAGTGGGGATTCCTAGAATCCTGTTGCAAACTGCAGTCAGTGCCTCGTCTGATAGCAGCTGAGCAAAAGTTTAAACCTGAGCAACTTCCTTTTGCTCCATTTCCCAATCGAGGAAATTTTCCTTTTCTCCCATTCCTTCCATGACCTCAAAAAGGTCATCCACATCATCTCTCCTGAGCTCAATCCAAGTACATATCCTAAGTACTTGTTCAAATTGGATTGATTCCTCATCAACACCAGGAGTAGTAGACTTGAGCAGATTGGCTATCTTCATCCTCATTATCTTCTCCTTTGTGCACATAGGGTGGTGCACCATTCTGTACTGAGGTTGAGAGGGGCCAGCTTGTTCCAGGTCTGCTGGTGCCAAGTCTTCTGGAGCAGATGGGGCAGTGAGGATAGGGGATTGGGTAGCTGGGGCATTTTCCTCTGCTGTGTGAGTATCAGCAGGGATTTGGGAAGTGATGTCTACAGTGAGATGTTCATCAGCAGGGTTTTGAGTCTGCTGGTCTGGTTCTGTTTCTCCTTGAAGATCAACAGATGGTTGGGCTTGATGATCTTGGACATCTGCTGTATGGATGTCAGCAGGGGATGAGGATGTGATCTGAGTTTGATCATCAGCATGGGATGTTAAGGTGGTTTGAGGTTGGTTGTCTGCTGTTTGAACATCAGCAGGGTTAGGCTGGGCTTGTTCCTCTGCTGTGTGAGTATCAACAGGGATTTGGGTATCAGTGTGTGAGGGTTCAGATGGGTTGGAATCATCAGAGGGGTTGAAGGATGAAATAGGGGCTATGCTCATGGGAGTAGGGAGCCTGGATTTCTTGGATTTCTTTGTGAAAGAAGAAGTGTTCTTCTTTCTCTTCTGACCCTTTGATAACTTGGAAGGTGTAAAAGTAAGAGAGGGGTTAGAGGTACCTGCCTTTTTCAAAGGAGAGGCAGTGGGAGTGGCATCTGAATCAGATGGGGAGATGAGCCCTGATCTGATTAGAAATCTTCTTTGTGCTAAGGTTTGATTGTCATCATCATCATCATCCTCAGCAGCCTTCTTTTGAGCCTCTTCTTTGGTTGGTTCCTCTTCTTATTCTGCAGCAGAGTCATGAGCAGACTCTTCTGCTTCTTCAACAACATCTTTGGAGGATGCTTCAGCCAACAACTTCCTCTTCTCTTCTTTCAACCTTGCTGCCTCAGCAAGAGCTTCCTTTCTTAAATAATACTTGGAGATGTGGAAGGTCTTACGAGGTCCCATCTTGTACTTCTTTGGAAGAATATCTGGAAGAATGATGCTCAGCTTGTTGACAAAGCTGACTGTAGTTGTTACCTTCCATTCTCTTGACTGCAAGTCCAAAGTGACTTTCTTTGCCTCAAGAGCAATTCTATCCAAGAATAGTCCTTGCCAGTCTCCATCAATCTGATCCCAGATTGCAGCCATAACCCGAACCTTCAAAGTAGTAACAACATCATGACTGAATGTGTTACCAAGCAACATCTTGCCTGCAATATCCATCAAGGTTTGAAACTTAGGTTCAAGTTGGGATTTCTTGAGTCCAGAGGCATCAATAGCCTTGATTCTTCCAGCAGTAAATATCTCCATATACTCCTTTTCTCTACCCATAATGTAGGTGGAGATATTTATTTTCCCCCTTGACAAGCCAAACAATTCCTGAAGGATTTCTCTTGTTACCTTGACCTTGTGTCCACCCATGACACTTTCAACATAAGAACCCTTCATCACAGCGTTTGAGTAGAAAGCCAGCACATCTTGTTCATAAACATTAGTTGGTGCTGCTTCCAGAAAATCACGAAGATTGAGGTTGATGCAGCGAAGAAGTATCTCTTTGTTTTCAGCTGTGTGTTTGCCCTTGAAAAACAGAGCATTCTCCGTGAAAGTCTTCCCTTCCTTAGACCATTTGGTTGCATCTAGGGAACCAGTGCTCTTGGTCTTCTCGTCGTAAATTTCAATGATTGCCATAGTAGAGTTTGAGTGTAGGGTTTGGAATGCTTAAGAAAAAATTTTAAGACGAGAGAGATTGAGAGCAATTTGAGATTTGTGAGCGAAAGGGTTTGAGGAATGGTTTAAGGGTTCTATATATACTCCAGCAATTTTTGAGGTGTGATCGATCCAACGGTCAGATTTGGTCTTAATGTGGAGTAGAACCCAAGATTTTCCTTCTTTGATTTCGCCCTGTTTCCTTTAATTTTGCCGACTGAATTTGCCATGTGGCAATTTTTGATTTGCTGGCAATATGGTAATCAAGTACTAATGACATCATTACCAAAAATAGCCGTTGAGACTAATTTTATGGCAAGAATCGATCATCAAAGGCCGTTTTCTATAAGTGAATTGCATTCCTTATATAGGCCAATTTCTTTAATTACATTCAGGAATAAATCTAGAATGAATTACATGATCAAAGCTAGTCATTATACTCTAAATTGATGTGATCTGATCAGCAGAGTGAAGTCTTCTGATTTCTTGAAAAGTCTGCTGATTTTTCTTGGAAGTCTTCTGGTCAGCTGAGTTGGTCTTCTGATCAGCTGAGTAGAGGATAGGGGTTTGCTGTGATGATCCAACCTGGATGATGGATCTTCCAGCTTTATTGTGAGTGGTGATCCAACCTGGATTGATGGATCTTCCAGCTCTATCTCTGAACCATGTAGGACCATCAAATCAATATGATGATCAGCCTGGATGATATCCTGCTGGTTCAGATTGCCCTCACCATCTGATGTTCCTCATCATCAGATGGGTTGTAGCATCTAATGTGTCCTTGTTGAATTTCTTCGCTTCTCTTGAAAGGGAAGGAAGATTGGAAGAGGCTTCAATGGAGTGTGAAGAGAGAGCCATGGACTTGGTCTTCCTGATATATTTTGACCTTGTAGGCTTTGATAACAAGCTCTCCATGTGGAACTTCCCCCTGGAGAAGAAGCTCTGCTTGCTTGCTACTTTGTCCTCTGCATCTCTCCTTCCTCTAGTTTTCAACAAGAACTTCTCTCCTTCCTCTAGTTTTCATAGGCATACTTATGTTTGATAAACCAAGTATGCTGATCTGCATCATCTTCATCTTCTGGACAAATCTTCATTTCCTTCACCCAAGACCTTGGTTGAGGGATGATCTCCATTCCATCTCTTCTTTCGATTGTCTCCATACCTGAAACAAGAATAATAGTTAGTGATTTGTGTTCTTAGGTGGTCTCATAACTTCCTCCTTTTATAGGGGTAGAAATGAGGTAGTGGAGTGAAAGATGACAAAACTATAGAGTTGATAGGTCTGAATTTCTGAAAAGTTACTTCTTAAGATCAACAATGAGATTCTTGATCTAAGGGTTCACATTTAAAGAGATTCAGACTCTATCTTATGGAATACAGAATTTATAAATTTTGAGCAAGAGTTATTTGGAATCCGTACAGTGCATGCATACTGTTGAGTCAGTGAGGATGGTGTATTAATCCAACCAAGTATAACTCAATAGTATACTGTATGTATGTATATAAATAAAGTATTTTATGAAGAATAGTTTATTAATATACATAGATATACATTGCTTAGAGTAAAGATGTCAAATAACTTTGTTCAAGTCTGTTGGATATATATATATATATATATATATATATATATAATATGCAATGCAGATTTTAGAGTATTTCATCAAGGATTCTTAAGGTATCATTGATTCCCCCTTGATTAGATAATTCTATGTTTTCCCTCAGCTTTATTTGTCTTCATCGGGAAAGAACTTACCTGAAGATGAGGGTGTCTATTCACCTCATCTGATCCTCCTGGTCTGCTGCAATTGTATCAGCTGATGTCTTCAGCTGATCTTTGCTCTTCATGAGCTTGGATCCAGGAGTCCTAAGCTGTAGCATAGGGTCTTGAATCGATCTTCAGCTAGGGGCTTAGTCAAGATGTCTGCTCTTTGGATATCTGTGTGAATTTTCTCCATCTTGATGTCCTTCTTTTCAAGGTGGTCTCTTATGAAGTGGTGTCGAATGTCGACATGCTTGCACCTTGTGTGGAGGACTGGATTTTGAGTGATGGCAATGACACTGCTGCTGTCACAATAGATAGGGACTTCTCTTGCCTCTACATTGTAATCCTTGAGTTGTTGAACTAGCCAGAGCAGCTGACTACAACAACTTCCAGCTGCCATATATTCTGCTTCAGTGGTGGAGGTTGCAACTGAAGTTTGCTTCTTAGAGAACCATGAAATCAACTTGTTGCCTAGGAATTGACAGGTTCCTGATGTGGATTTCCTATCAATTCTACATCCTCCATAGTCTGAGTCAGAATAGCCACTCAATTCTAGATTGTCATCAGCAGGGTACCATAGTCCTAGATTGACTGTTCCTTTTAGGTACTTGAGAATCTTCCTTGCTGCTTCTAGATGACTTTGCTTTGGGTTTGCTTGAAACCTAGCACATACTCCTACAGCAAATGTTATGTCTGGTCTGCTAGCTGTAAGGTATAGTAGAGATCCAATCAGTGCTCTATATTCAGCTTGATCAACTGCCTTTCCAGACTCATCTGGTTCCATTTTAAAAGATGTCATCATTGGAATCCTTGCAGTCTTGCTTTGTAGAGCTTCGAATCTTTCTAATAGGCTTTTGGTATATTTGGACTGGTTGATGAAGATCCCTTCTGGACTCTGCTTGACTTGAAGTCCTAGGAAGTAATTCATCTCACCCATCATGCTCATTTCAAACTTTCCTTGCATAAGTTCAGAGAAATTTTTGCACATCTCTTGATTGGGTGATCCAAATATAATATCATCTACATATATTTGCACCATTAGAATGTCTTCTCCTTCTTGTATTCTGAAAAGAGTTCTATCAACTTTGCCTTTTGTATATCCATTGTCAAGTAGGAATTGTGACAATGTGTCATACCAAGCTCTAGGGGCTTGCTTTAGACCATAGAGAGCCTTCTTCAGTCGATATACTTGATCACCTTTTTCAAATCCTGGAGGCTGCTCTACATATACTTCTTCTACCAGAATACCATTTAGAAAATCACTTTTGACATCCATTTGATATACCTTGAAGCCCATATATGACGCATAAGCTAGAAATAGTCGAATAGCTTCTAGTCTGGCTACTGGAGCAAAGGTTTCATCATAGTCAATCCCTTCAGATTGTGAATATCCTTTTGCAACTAGCCTTACTTTATTTCTAGTTATCACATCATTTTCGTCCTTTTTGTTCTTGAATACCCACTTTGTTCCTACTACATTGTGGTTTTCATGACGATCTACCAATTCTCATACTTCATTTCTTTCGAATTATTTTAGTTCTTCTTGCATAGCAGTGATCCAATTGCTATCTGTCATTGCTTATTCTATGTCAGCTGGTTCAATGTTGGATAAGAAGGCACACCAGCAGAACATAGATGATTGGGAGTTCTGATTCAGTTGTCTTCTGGTCTTGACACCTGAGTCTGATCCTCCTAAGATGAGGTTTGATTGATGATTATTTCTCCATGTATGCCTCACAGGAGTATCTGCATTAGATGAGCTTGGATTCTCATCTGTTCTAGTGCCATCAGGGGGGTTGACTTGATTTGGTCGATCATCATCTGTATCTTGTGTGTCAAAGAGATCATTCCCCCTTGCATTTGGGATTGGTGCATCTTGATTCTGGTCAGCTTGCACTGCTTGAGTTTGAGACCTAGTGACATGTCTATGAGGCTTATCTTCCTCTGGTTCTTCAGGGAAAGGTTCATTGACTTCAATGAACTCATCAGGTCTGGACTTGATCACTAGCTGTCTCATCTGATCTGCAGCTGAGTTTGTTTCTACTGCACTCTTTTCACAAGATTCATAAAAAACAACATGAGGTGTTTCTTCCACAAGAAGGGTTCGTTTGTTGAGTACTCTAAATGCTTTGCTAGTAGAGGAGTATCCTAAGAATATCCCCTCATCTGCTTTGGCATCAAAGGCATTCAACTTACTCTTCCCATTGTTGTGAATGAAACACTTACAACCAAATATATGAAAGTAAGATACTCTAGGTTTTCTTCCTTTCCACAGTTCATATGGGGTTTTCTCATGAATTTTGTGAATACCTGACCTGTTTTGAGTGTGACAAGCTGTGTTGATGGCTTCTGCCCATAGCTTCTTAGGAGTGGAGAATTCAGCAAGGAGTGTTCTTGTAGCTTCTTTGAGTGTTCTGACCCTTCTTTCAGCTACACCATTCTGCTGTGGTGTTCTTGCTGCACTTGTCTCATGCTGAATACCATTAGAAGTACAATAGGCAATAATATAAGAATTAATAAATTCAGTGCCTTTGTCACTTCTAATTTTCACAATTGGTTCTCCTTTCTCTACTTGGATCCTCTTCAATAGTTCAGGGAGCTTCTGCTGTGTTTCACTCTTCTTGTATAAGAAGATAACCCAAGTAAACTTGGAATAGTCATCTACAACAATAAGAGTGTACTTCCTCCCTGTTAGAGTTGTTGGAGTGATAGGTCCAAAGAGATCCATGTGTAGCAATTCAAGAACTCTGCTGGTTGATGCTGTCTTCTTGGTCTTGAAGGAGATCTTTGTTTGCTTTCCTTGTTGACATGCATCACATACCTGATCTTTACAGTAGAGTTCATTAGGCAGACCATCAACTAAGGATTCCCTTGCTAAAGTTCAGATGACTAAGGCGTTTGTGCCATAGCCAGTTGACATCTTTAGGGCTCTTCACAAGCAGACATGTATCCTTAGGACAGCTGTTCCAATTTGCAAGATACATACTTCCCTTTCTAGATCCTATTAGAAGGTTTTGTTTTGTTCTTTTATCACTTATGAGACACTCATCTTTAGAGAATTTAACTGAGTAACCAGTGTCACAAAAATGAGAAACAGATAATAAATTAAACTTAAGACCTTCTACATATGATACATCATGTACCTCAATGTCACCATTTTTAAGGGTGCCATATCATTTTGTGTTACCGTGCGCGTTATCACCAAAGAAGACTTTTGGACCTTTCTTCTCTATGTAGTTGGTCAGCAGGGCTTTGGTTCCTGTCATGTGAGTTGAGCATCCACTATCTATATACCAAGTTTCTCCTGCTAGACCTCCTCTTCTGTATAGGTCCCTCCTTTCCTGCAAGAAAGGTTAAGTCTTAGGTACCCATTTTGTCTTGGGTCCTTGGGTGTTAGTACTACCCTTGGGAACCCACATATACATTGGTCGTTTGAACAACCTTGAGCACTTGAGTTGTTTCCCTCGGGCATCACAGAACCAAATCTTACCAGTTAGCACCTTGGACTGATTTGATTTATTACTTGTGTCAGCTAAGTAATAGTCAAATGGTTTCCCTTTATAGGAGTGTACATACATGATCTTTTGACTAGTTACATTCGGCCTGGGTGCATTAGCTGGACGATGCACACGATTATATGGACCATACTCCTCTGTTCTCACAAAATCATAAGAGATAGGGGGTGCAAAGAGAACAGATTTGTTTGAAGAAGATTTCTTCTTCTTGGCTGGAGCAGCATACAGCTGAGACTGTCTCAAACGAGATGGTCTAGGCTGTTTGTTGTTCTTCTGTACAGGCTTGGGGTTAGCTTGTCCTTTACCATTTTTGGTTTTGGGATAGTTAGCCTTAGCTGGTACAGATGCCTTTTGGTTCATATTAGGTTCGTTGTGTTTAGAACACTCACCCTTTTCATGTGTCTGAGTAGTGCACTTGTTAGGTGTACTACCCCCGGCTGGAGAGGATGTAGATGGATTAAGTTCATAGCCAAAACCCATCTTGTTGCCATTTGATCTATAATATTCAGAGATACTTTCAATAGTAGTAGAAGCTTTATTGAACTCTGATATCTTTTGATTTAGGCATTCCTTCTCCTTTTCTAAGAGCTTGTGTGCTTGGAAGAGATCATCGAACTTGGATTGTAGTGAACGAAATTCCTTAGTTTCTAAAGCTTGAGTTTCTAACATCCCCTCATACAACTGAGTTATTGTGGTATTTTCTTCCCTAAGGAGTTCCACTTCTCTGGTCAATCTTTCATTCATTGTGACCAACTCAGGGGTGTTATCAAACTTAGTCTTTTTCAACTTAACAATTTATTTCCTTAGATCCTTGTTCTCCTCTTCCACTTCTATAAAAGCTCTAGTGGCAATATCCAGATCACCTTTTACCTTTCTTAAAGATTGATAATAGGTGTCTTCTGATTCGCCTTCAGATGAGTTTATCTCATCTGTTTGTGAAAAAATAGGTGAATGGAAAGTAGTAGTATAGGAATTTACCTCATTTTCACCTATGGCCATCATAGCTAGGTCATCTGAATCATCTGAGAAGATGTGACAGTCTGGTGATGTAGGGAGTTCATCACTATGATATTCAGATTCTTCAGTCACCATAGCTTTCTTGTCTGAATTTCTTCTTGGCCTTCTTTCTTCTTTGTCATCCAAATCCAGCTCAGGGCATTCATAGACATAATGTCCTGGTTTGCCACAATTGAAGCATGATCCAGATCTTTGATTTGAGTTGCCTTTCCTGGGAGGAGTAGCATCTTTTCTTCTGGATCCTCGGCTGTTAGATGACTCCACATCCTTTCTAGGATGTCTTTCTGGTGTTCTTTCTCTGGAACCTCTGGATGGTGAACTAGCTCTCCTATCTTTGTAGTTTCTATAGAATTTTCTATATTTGCTGTTGAGAGTGTTCATCCTTTCGAATCTCTTGATCATAAGAGCCATTTGCTCTTTCAGACTCATGTCTGATCCTTCAAAGTCTTCTGTTTTCAGAGAGGTCTTGCCAGATGAGGTACTTGCAGCTTTTGTATTGGCTGCCTTGAAGGCTACAGTCTTGGAGGTAGATGGGGTGGCAGTTGGTTCATCACTTCCTGAGTTTTCTTCTCTTTCAAGATCATATTCATGGGCTTTTAGGTTCTGAAATAAAGTTTGTGCAGACCACTTCTTGATATCTTGTGTATCTTTGATGATGGTCTTCTTGAGTCTCCATTTCTTGGTTAGAGAGTCTAATATTTTTAGATTTTTCTCTCTATTTGTATATTTCTTGCCCAGAGATTCTATCTCATTGATGATCTTGGTAAATCTATTGTCTAGCTGATCAATAGACTCTTCTGGTTGCATCTTGAAGTGTTCGAACTTCTTGACTGCTGTTGATAATTTGCTCTCCTTGATCAGCTCAGTTCCTTCACAGAGAAGTGTCAATGCATCCCACATATCTCTTGCTGACTCACAGTGGATTACTTTTGCAATGTACTCATTTGGAAGAGTTTGCATGATGTAATCTTGAGCAATGCTGTCAAGATTTGACTGCTTCATCTCTTCTTGTGTGAGGTCCTTCATGGGCTTGGGAACAAGTTCTCCAACTGGAACTTCTGGATCACCATTTGCAGTGTTGACTGTCATGATGGTGATTGGGCCTTCAGTGATTACAGACCACATCTTGTAGTGGACAGATGTGAGATTCTTCCTTATCCTGATCTTCCAGTAATCATAATCCTCAACTGAAAACTTAGGCAACTTTCGCATATTAGCACTTGTTGGTCCCTGAGACGAGTGTAAGATCAGCTGACTTGATGTCTGCTGATTGTGTGGAAAATAAACTAACTCTTCAAAGTAACTAGTCCGCTGATTTCACTAGGGGCCTAGGACTAGTTAGTCGACTGATTAATTACTTATCGGAGTTAAGTTCGGAATTGTAGTGTGCCCATAAATATTATACTCGTCTATTTAATAAATACAGTGTGTAAAACAGTTTATGCACAAATATGTATGAAAAGACTTGAAATGTTAAGTGCAGAAATGTAAATAACACATTAATTTATAGTGGTTCGGATATACGTTCCTACGTCCACTCTCACGTCCTAACGTGATGTTTAATCCCTTTAATTTACCAAAAATTACAAGGGCCTTGTCCTTTATAGTCCCAAGGGTAGGACTTTGAGATCTGAGCCAGTTCCTTAACTGCTGCGGTCTCCACAAGTGATTGGAAGCACTTGCACTTTATCAAGTGAGTAGCGAGCACTTGCACTCCACAAGTGATTATAGAGCATTTGACAAGTCTTCTCTTCTAACCAGAGTCCTTTCTATTACAAGATGTATAATAAAGTTGTCTATACAATACAACTTATCCTATTACATGTTTGATTTAGTTTATCAAAACTAAACTAAGGATATTCATATCCCAACAAGAGGCTTCAGGCTGGGAAGGTGAAGCTCTCGGAGGAGGTTTCTTCCAGAGTAGTAGCTTCTTGGGGGCGATGAGTGCATATATTCCCTATTTCATTGATCATGGGTTCTCCAATGCCGTGGCCGAACACTCCGCTCCCGGATTTAATGGTCAATATACTCGTGCCCTTCGGTTAGATGAATTTGACACTCCCCCTAAATTCCCTGGAGATGCTAAGGAGGACATCAACACTCCCTGGTGGTTACCTGGGATGAGGAAGGCAATCTTGGAGCTGAAAGAAGCTGCCCTGAAATTGGACGATCTAGTGCCCGCAAAGGACTTGACATTCCCCATCCACGTGGCTAACCCTGATCCTGTGGCAACTGTGGCAGCTGGCGTCCTAGAGGAGAAAGCAGAGGGGGGTGGTTCCAGTGGACAAGTGGACGAGGCAGGAGAAGGTCTCGAGGGGAAGAATGATATTCCCCTCTCTTCATAACTTTATTTATCTGATAACACTTCGGTACTTTTAAAACACTTTTATTTTTGTTAAGGCCTCTAAGGCCCCTTTTGGTATTTTTAGGAGACTCCACACTCCTGCGTTTTTCTGTGGAGGGCCAAGGCATGGTGCCCTTGGTCTGGGATATTTCTGTTTTATCTTCTGCTTAATATCGTACCTGCACATTATCATCTGGCATGCATATATATATATATATATATATCTATCCCTGCTATTAGATATATGATGTAATACCTGTCCTGCTCTTTTCTTTACTTATGCATTTAACATGTTTCTAGCATCTTCTTGACACGTAAAGGCTCTAAAGCTCATAGAGAAATATTGAATGAGAATATAGGGTTTATGTTTCTGTACTTACTTGGTGACTTGATAGTGTTTCTAGTTTCTCTCTTAGAGTTAGAGTTTTTAGGGATTATACTCTCCCAAAAGTTAGAATTCATAGGGATTATACTCTCCCAAAAGTTAGAATATTTAGGGATTATACTCTCCCAAAAGTTAGAATGTTTAGGGATTATACTCTCCCAAAAGTTAGAATGTTTAGGGATTATACTCTCCCAAAAGTTAGAATGTTTAGGGATTATACTCTCCCAAAAGTTGTTTATACTCGTAAGAGTTGTTTATACTCGTAAGAGTTCTTAGGGATTATACTCTCCCTGAAGTTGTTTATACTCGTAAGAGTTGTTTATACTCGTAAGAGTTCTTAGGGATTATATTCTCCCTGAAGTTATTTATACTCGTAAGAGTTGTTTATACTCGTGAGAGTTGTTTATACTCTTAAGAGTTCTTAGGGATTATACTCTCCCTTAAGTTGTTTATACTCGTGAGAGTTCTTAGGGATTATACTCTCCCTTAAGTTGTTTATACTCGTAAGAGTTCTTAGGGATTATTGGCAGGTTAATCATATCTTCCGCTACCATACCCCCTACTCCCCCTAGCTTTAGAGGCTGTCGTGTATAGAAGCTTTGGGAATTGTTTTTTAAGCATTTCCCTTTCAAACACTTGTGAATTGATGTAAGTCATCCTATCTTGCAATATCTCTATCATCTTATGTTTTAGTTTTCGAAGCATATCCATTATCTCAACATTCATTATGTGGACGCCTAGCAGTTATCTCGACACGATATTTAATGTATGAGAAACATTTCATCATAAAATCAGCATATAAGAATCATCTCGTCATCATATTAACATGCATTAAAGGAAATTACTGGAATTTTCCACAAACGATGCTCCATTGATCAAAAGTGTTCATCAACATAGGCAAATATGGGGAACCTATGTCGGCCTCATTAAAAACCTCTCCGTGGTAAAACCCCAAAGGAAAACCCACGTAGAGGGAAAAAGAGTGCCGGTGAAGCAATTATTCAAGTAAGAAACAAGCATTCAAAATTGTTCATAAAGGGAAAGATGATAGGGGAATAACACCTTCCTCAAACATAAAACCTCTTCAAGTGGCACACGTTCCATGGCCTCAGTATTTCTTTTCCCGTCATATCCTGGAGTTTGTAAGCTCCACCTTTTAGGACCTGTGTTACCTTGTACGGACCTTCCCAATTGGGTTCCATCTTCCCTGTACTCTTCAAGGCGTCTGCCCTCCGGAGGACTAAATCTCCAGCTTTAAAGGAACGTGGAACTACCCTGCGATCATACGCTGCCTTGATCCGACTCTTGTACCTTTCTGCTTTCAGCCTTGCCATCTCCCTCTCTTCATCTACCAGGTCCAGCGCCTCCCTCATCAACTCTTCATTTATTTTCTCTTCAAAATAGGTGATTCGGTGTGATTTGAGTCTGGCTTCAGGAGGTATCACTGCCGCTGCCCCATACACCAAGTAGAAGGGAGATTCGCCCGTAGCTGTTTTAGGGCTGGTCCTGTAGGACCAAAGGACATTGTCTAACTCCTTCACCCATTTTCCTCCTACCTCTTCCAATCGTGTTCGGATGCCATCCACTAGGATTTTGTTTGTAACTTCCACTTGTCCATTAGCTTGTGGGTGGGCTACTGAAGTAAATCTCTGTATAATGTTCCATCTTTCGCACCATCTCCTAACTTTCTCTCCATTGAATTGTGTTCCATTGTCGGAAACCAAGATTCTCGGCACTCCGAACCTGCAGCAAATATGTCTAGCCAGAAAAAGAATTACATTATCTTCTTCTATTTTGGCCAGGGCACGGCCTCTACCCACTTACTGAAATAATCCACGACTACGATCAAAAAATTTCTTCCTCCAGGTGCTAAGGGGAAGGGTCCTACTAGATCTATCCCCCATTTGGCAAAGGGACAGGGTGAGTACATGGCCCCCATCTCCTCTGCCGGTACTCGTATTAAGGGTCCATTCTTCTGACACTTCTCACATTTCTTCACATATTCCCTAGCATCTCTGATTATATTAGGCCAGTAAAAACCTGCCCTAAATACCTTCTTCACCATAGTCTGGTAACCTTCATGGCTGGATGCGCAACCTTCATGGATGTCCTTGATCACTAGCTCTGCTTCTCTTCTCGAAAGACATTTCAAATAGGGTTGAGTGAAAGATCTCTTGTACAATTGGCCTCCTAGGATACAATACTTCCTTCTCCAAGTTTTGGCCTCTCTGGACATTGGGGTTACTGGCCCCCTGTTCAACTCTTCCCATATCTCTTTCCTCCAGTCATCCCATGCTGTTATCTCTCCAACCAGGGTTTCAATAGCTAATTGATCTGCCACTAACAGGGTTACCTTTCCATCTCCCTCGAATTCAGTGGAACTAGCTAGTTTAGACAGCCCATCTGCTTTCACATTCTCTTCTCTCGGCACCTGTATCACTTCAAAAGTATGAAATTTATTCTTTAGTTTCTTTACCTGTTCTAAATAGGAGATCATCCTCTCATCTTTGGCGAGGTACTCCCCCATAACCTGTTGCACTACCAGTTGTGAGTCAGAGTACAGGGTGACTTTTTGTGCCCCTAACTCTGCTGCCATGTTAGCCCCTCTAATTAGGGCTACCTGTACTTCTTGGCCATCAGGATCAATCAACACTATCCCTGCTCCACATCCTACAACGGATGCTGAACCGTCAACATACACTTTCCAGCCTTGTTCCTCTTCCATCCTGGTAGACTCTTGAATGAAGTCTGCTAAAGCCTGGGCTTTAATGGCCCTCCTTGGTTCATAATCAATATCGTATTCCTGTAATTTCACTGCCCATCTGACCATTCTTCCTGATAAGTCTGCTCTCCCTAGTGTCTACTTCAAAGGGAAATTAGTTCGCACCATAACTTTATAAGACAGGAAGTAAGGGCGTAGTCGCCTAGCCGTTACCACCACTGCCAAGGCTGCCTTCTCCACCTCTGAATATCTTATCTCTGCTCCTTGAATGACCTTGCTCACATAATATATAGGTTGTTGTGTGGAGCCTTCCTCTTTCATCAGGGCTGTACTCAGGGAATGTTCCCCTACTGAGAGGTATAGGAGTAAAACATCTCCCTGAGTAGGCTTGGTCAGCTTCGGGAGTTGTTCCAGATGGAGCTTCAGTTCTTCGAAAGCCTTTTGACATTGCTCATCCCATTCGAATCTTGACCCCTTCCTTAATGTTCGGAAGAAGTGGTGGCTCTTTTCTGCTGACCTTGCTATGAATCTGCTGAGAGCTGCGATTCTGCCATTCACGGTCTGCAATTCTTTTAGGTTTCGAGGAGGTTGCATGTCAAGGACCGCTTTCACCTTGGCAGGGTTAACCTCTATTCCTCTCTGAGTCACTACATATCCCAGGAACTTTCCTGACCCTACTCCAAAGGAACATTTAGCTGGGTTAAGTTTGATACCGTTTTCTCTAATTACCTGAAATATCTCCTTCAGGTCATCAATGTGTTCCTCTGCTTTGATGCTTTTAACTAGCATATCGTCTACATAAATCTCCATGTTCCTCCCTATCTGTCCTCGGAACACCGAGTCTACCATCCTTTGATAGGTGGCTCCTGCATTTATTAGTCCAAACGGCATACGTACATAACCAAAAGTACCACATGTTGCAATAAAGCATAACTTTGGTATATCAAGGGGGTTCAACTGGATTTGATGGTACCCTTGATATGCATCCATCATGCTAAGTAGTTCAAATCCGGACGTAGCATCTACCAGTTGATCAATCCTAGGCAGGGGATAGTGATCCTTAGGGCATGCTTTGTTCAGATCCCTAAAGTCGATACACATCCTCCATTTGTCGGCTCCCTTGGACACCAGTACTGCGTTCGAGAGCCATTCAGGGAACTGCACTCTCTTCACGTGCCCTGCACTCAACAATTTATCGATTTCCTCTTTCACAATGAGGTTCTTCTCCTTACCGAAGTTCCTTAACTTCTGCTTCTGATTCGGGTGAAATTTACACGTTTTAGGGGCACATGTGAAGCATGTTTTGATGTAGATTTCATTGATTTATGCATTGATTATGAATGTTTAAGCCAAAATGAGAGAAAGGTTGTGTTTTGTCGATTTTGTAGGTAAAACGATGGAATTTGGAGCAAAACACAGACCACAAGTGATCGGACCGGAAAGAGGAGTGCATGGTTGGATTCGTCTCGAAAAACGGAGTGGATTAGCCAAAGGAATCGAGTCAATCCGACACCCGAGGCGAAAGTTATGCATGAAACGAGAAGGGGAGGAGGCAACTCGGCCGAATCTGAGACTTTGAGCTTTACTGCGCACTCGGCCGAGTGAGCTTACTCGGCCGAATCTGCAACTTCGCACTCTACTGCGCACTCGACCGAGTGAGCCAACTCGGCCGAGTAAGGTTGAAACTCGTAGCTCCTGGATTTGAAGACCACTCGGCCGAGTGATCCCAACTCGGCCGAGTCTCGACTTGAAGAAAGTGTTACACGCTTTTTAAGTGTTCCACTCGGCCGAGTGACCCCAACTCGGCCGAGTCACCCCAATTTCGGTGCCAAACTTGTATTTTCTCCATTTTTGAGGGATCAACTTGCAATTATGCCATTTAAACCCTACCCCAACACTATATAAGCCCCCTTTCTTGAAATCCAAGACATTCTCCCCCAAATCCACACATAGTTACACATACTTGGAGGTGTATTGACCATTTCTCTCTCAATTCTTCACCAAATTAAGGAAGAAAGGATGCAATAGCTCCCAAATTCCATTCCCTACCACATTCTAGACTAAGCTTTCTCTTTCTTTTCCTTTTTATTTAGTTATTTCATTTGGAATTTGTAATTTGATTATGCTAGTTAGTAGCTAAACAATTTGTGGTTCTAAGGCATTGTAGATACTTGGATTGAAGTTTATGATTAATTTCTTGCTTTAATTGGTGTTTGTCTCTTATTTGTGTGCTTAATTTCTTATTGCAAAGCATGTTGTTATTGGCCATGATGATTTGCTTAATTCATTGTTAATTGGGATAAGATCGAGAGATTTATTCCGTTTAATCGTATGCAAGCATGCAACCCGGTATTATTATGATCTCGAGAGAGGATTAATTATCGGAGAGGGACTTGAATGATCTTAGGAGCTATTTTAGGCGGTGTAACGTTTGTGAGGTAGAAATACGAGCCTATGTTACATTGCGCCTTTGGTTAATTAGATCGAGAGATTAATTAATTCTTCTTGTGTGATCACCCTATATGAGATAACCTTAATAGCCATTTAAACGAGATCATAAACGGATATCTATGTGTTACAATTGCCTTGGAACCCACCTTCTTTCTTTGCATCTTCACCCACTTTACTTTCGTTTTATTGATTTGTATGGTATTTGATCGATTTTGTATTTACTCTTCATTACTTATTTGTGACACTTTGGTAGGTAATCTTAGAGTAATTCACACCACTCAATTTATCGATCACGTCTAAATAGAACTCGATTAACAAACTACCCTTTTACGCTAAACCTCCCTGTGGGATCGACCTCGTGCTTATCACGCTACGATAGACACCGTACACTTGCGGTTGTTTATTTTAGTGTTGTATAACAAGTGAATCAAGTTTATGGAGCCGCTGCCGGGGAGGTTTATAGCTCTAGGAGTGTAGGTTTATAGCTCTAGAGTGTAGCCCCCAAATCAAGAAAAGTTACTTGTGCAAGCTTGGGGATGAATGGGGCATCAACCTCTTATGATATGATTAAAGAACCGGATGGGCTAACTAGTGGTTGCTTCAATGGGTTTAAGAAGGTTGGATGGGGAAAGAAGTGCAAGAGCAAGGATGATGATGGGGTGACTTGAAATTCCCCTCAAAGAGGAACCGTCCGGCATAGGACGTTAAAAATAGCGCTTCTTGGGAGGCAACCCAAGGTTTTATTGCTTTCATGTTTTTATTGTTTTAGTAGTTTGATAGTTTGGTTTATTTTGTAGGTATGGATGAAGAGCACTATGGGCATCATATCTTAGAGAATGGAGAAGGAAGCAAAACCAACTTTGGAGAGAGGAAGCAAGTGTTGCAATGGTGATCTTTGAAGAAGCATTGGATGTGCAAGGAGGGAGGTAACAACTTGTAGCCCCAAACTTAGAATTTATACATAGTAAAATTCTAAGTTTGGGGGAGTTATTTTTTTTTCTTTTATTTTTCTACTAGTTGTTACCCTTGCACCGGTTCGTCATTCTACTTGTGTCACATTTTGCACCGGCGCACATTTGGCTTTCACATGATTATATTGGTTAAGTTGGTTTTTATCACATGTTGGGTAGTGGATCTTTGGTGAAATGTGAGCATGAATAGTCATTGGAATCCATTGTTGAGTAGTTGTGATGATGTCTATTTGCTTTGAATGTTTGCATGATTGGTGTTGGAATATAGAATCATTTTGTGTTCATAGTTGTGAGCTTTGATAGCATGGATGCATGATGTGTTGTTGTTTGGGAACATTTGATGAATGTGAGAGTTCTATCGAATAAACCGGTGAGAGTTGAGCCTTGAATCGAGCATGTAATCCGGTTTAGTTCATTTGAGAGTGGACTATGTTGTTGCTAGTGATTCTAGAACTTGCCTAAGTTCTTGTTTGAAAGCATGATTGTGTGAAACTTTGTGATGTGATATAGGCCATCTTGTTCTAAAAGAGTCACTTAGCCAAAATTTCCCAAAACCGAAGTAATCTTCCGTAGTTAGCCCCTTGAGCTTAATTCCCCATTTTCTTGGCAAACTACAATGTTAACTACTTAGCCTTTTTGAGCCTTTGATACCTATATCTAGTGGGGGATAAAAGACAAAGTGGAAAACATGTGCTTGAATGAATATCTTTGGTGAAAGGAGAAATTGGAGAAGTTGAAAGAAAAAAAAAAAAAAAAGATGAAAAGAAAATCAAGAAAGAGAAAAGAGGGAAAAAGAGCTCCAAAAGCTTGAAAAGAAAAAAAAAAGTGTTCAATGGTTTGGTGGTGTAGAAAGTGCTAAAAAGAGAACAAATAAATTGTGGAAGTTAGAGTTTTTGAGTTGCAATCCGCGCAATTGTAACTTTATCTTGAGAAGTTTTTGAGATGTGTCTATACGTCTTTATCTCTCGCTCTCCACTAGTTTATGAGTTACTTCATCCAAATTTACCCCACCTTGTCCAAAGAGCCAATGTTACATCCTTGATTAAGTCCTATTGATCACATTGTTGAGCATTTGAGTGTTGTGAAAAGTAGAAGTTGGGTAAGCATATGGTGATTGCATAGCATGACTTGGTTGATAAGTGCATTAATATCCTCAATTTGTTTGTGTGTGTTTGAGAGAAACACTTTGTCATGAGAGTAGAGGACTTGAGCATTTGTATTATGTTTCTCATTCACAATGTGTTGTGTGTTTATGCATTCTTTGATCCATGAGTATGAATTGCAATAGTGAGCCTATGACCTTCATTGATAAATGCACTTTGAGAAAGAGATATCATTACATCCTACTTTGCATGTGTGAATTACATTGAATATTCCATTGTGATCATTCCACCCTCATTGCTTTAAGTGCTTAGTTGTTTGAGGACAAACAACATTTTAAGTTTGGGGGGGTTTGATTCGGGTGGAATTTACACGTTTTAGGGGCACATGTGAAGCATGTTTTGATGTAGATTTCATTGATTTATGCATTGATTATGAATGTTTAAGCCAAAATGAGAGAAAGGTTGTGTTTTGTCGATTTTGTAGGTAAAACGATGGAATTTGGAGCAAAACACAGACCACAAGTGATCGGACCGGAAAGAGGAGTGCATGGTTGGATTCGTCTCGAAAAACGGAGTGGATTAGCCAAAGGAATCGAGTCAATCCGACACCCGAGGCGAAAGTTAAGCATGAAACGAGAAGGGGAGGAGGCAACTCGGCCGAGTGAGTCAACTCGGCCGAATCTGAGACTTTGAGCTTTACTGCGCACTCGGCCGAGTGAGCTTACTCGGCCGAATCTGCAACTTCGCACTCTACTGCGCACTCGGCCGAGTGAGCCAACTCGGCCGAGTAAGGTTGAAAGTCGTAGCTCCTGGATTTGAAGACCACTCGGCCGAGTCTCGACTTGAAGAAAGTGTTACACGCTTTTTAAGTGTTCCACTCGGCCGAGTGACCCCAACTCGGCCGAGTCACCCCAATTTCGGTGCCAAACTTGTATTTTCGCCATTTTTGAGGGATCAACTTGCAATTATGCCATTTAAACCCTACCCCAACACTATATAAGCCCCCTTTCTTGAAATCCAAGACATTCTCCGCCAAATCCACACATAGTTACACATACTTGGAGGTGTTTTGACCATTTCTCTCTCAATTCTTCACCAAATCAAGGAAGAAAGGATGCAATAGCTCCCAAATTCCATTCCCTACCACATTCTAGACTAAGCTTTCTCTTTCTTTTCCTTTTTATTTAGTTATTTCATTTGGAATTTGTAATTTGATTATGCTAGTTAGTAGCTAAACAATTTGTGGTTCTAAGGCATTGTAGATACTTGGATTGAAGTTTATGATTAATTTCTTGCTTTAATTGGTGTTTGTCTCTTATTTGTGTGCTTAATTTCTTATTGCAAAGCATGTTGTTATTGGCCATGATGATTTGCTTAATTCATTGTTAATTGGGATAAGATCGAGAGATTTATTCCGTTTAATCGTATGCAAGCATGCAACCCGGTATTATTATGATCTCGAGAGAGGATTAATTATCGGAGAGGGACTTGAATGATCTTAGGAGCTATTTTAGGCGGTGTAACGTTTGTGAGGTAGAAATACGAGCCTATGTTACATTGCGCCTTTGGTTAATTAGATCGAGAGATTAATTAATTCTTCTTGTGTGATCACCCTATATGAGATAACCTTAATGGCCATTTAAACGAGATCATAAACGGATATCTATGTGTTACAATTGCCTTGGAACCCACCTTCTTTCTTTGCATCTTCACCCACTTTACTTTCGTTTTATTGATTTGTATGGTATTTGATCGATTTTGTATTTACTCTTCATTACTTATTTGTGACACTTTGGTAGGTAATCTTAGAGTAATTCACACCACTCAATTTATCGATCACGTCTAAATAGAACTCGATTAACAAACTACCCGTTTACGCTAAACCTCACTGTGGGATCGACCTCGTGCTTATCACGCTACGATAGACACCGTACACTTGCGGTTGTTTATTTTAGTGTTGTATAACAAGTGAATCAACTTCACTGGCCTAGATTTGGGATCCACATTAAGATGGTGCATTGCTATCTCTGGAGGGATACCTGTCATATCCGTCGCCGTGAAAGCGAAGATATCTGCATTCTCCTGGAGGGTGAGTATCATCTTTCTCTGGAGCTCAGGGTTCATGCGTGTACCTATCCTGGTTGTGAATCCCTCATTTCCTGGGTAGAGCTCAATGCTCATTAACTCCTCATCTGCTTTGGCTTTGGGTTGCTCTTGCACTAGTTCACCCACTTTCTGTCTTTTCAATTCAGGGTCTTCACCCTTAAATCTCTCCATTCCTCGGAACACGGCCCTGTCTGCTATCTTGACCGATTCTACGTAACACTTCCTTGCTTGGTATTGGTCCCCACATATCTCTCCCACACCCCCCGAGGCAGGGAATTTCATCTTCATGTGGAAGGTGGAGATCACTGCCTGAAAGATATTCAAGCCTGGTCTTCCCATTACTACATTATACGAAGATGGGACGTCTACTACCAGGAACTCTATTACTTGCACGCGTCGGTTAGGGGCGACTCCAAACTCTAGTTGTAGTAACGCCGAACCAAGGGGTTGAATGGCTCCCCCTGAGAATCCATAAAGGGCTGTCTCTACTGGTCTGAGCTTTATATTTAGATCCATCTTCTTGAAACACTCCAAGAACATGATATCGACAGAGCTCCCTGTGTCTACAAAAATTCTTGCTACATCGTATCCCGCTATATCCGTGGTAATGACTAGTGCGTCATTATGAATTTCTCTGGGTTCCCCAGCGTCTTCTGGCCCAAAATGAATGTCCGGACCCTCTGTCATCTTTCCCACCTCATGGTGCTCTATATTCCTCTCGTTCTTCAGCGACCTAACGCTCTGCTTCCTCTGCCTGAAGGAATCCCCATCAGCAGGGCCTCCCATGATCATATGAATAGTTCCCCTCTTTTGGGGAGGGGGTGGTTGCTCCTCGGTGTTCTTCCTCTGATCTCTTCTGTTATCCTCTTGTTTCCCCTCGGGGTCCTTTCTCTTTTGTCCCCTGGGGCCTTGTCGATCTCTGAAAATAAATTCTTTCAAATGGTCTGCTTGAATCATTCTCTCTATTTCGTCTTTCAGATGCCAACATTGGTTGGTATCGTGGTCATAGTCGTTATGGAATCTGCAAAATCTGTCTGACTTGGGATTCTGAGGGCCCCTGTTTCTTGAGTAGGGGAACTTCATATCAGGATGGTCCCCTGCCACTTCTAGAACCTCGGCTGGCTCTATCCTCAAAGGGGTATATCTCTTTGTCCTTCCCCTGGGGCTCCAAGGTGCAACTTTCTCTCTTCTTACATTTTCCAATCTCCTTGAGGTTCCGTGCCTCTCTGGACTTGGCCTTCTCAGTGGGATTTCTCTTCTCCTTTCTCCGTTCCCCACTATTGTCCTGGTCTCCGAACGCTTAGCCTTCCTTACCTCTTCCAGGGTGAGGTATTTCTCTGCTCTCCTTAATAACTCATCAAAGGTCCGTACTGGCTTCTTGGCTAAAGATGTGAACAGGTCTCCATCTCTTAATCCATTGGTAAGAGCATTGATTTTGACCTCTGAAGAGGCTGTGGGTACCTCTAGGGCCGCTTGGTTGAATCTCTTCAAGAAAGCCCGTAAGCTCTCGTTCTCTCCTTGTCGCATGTTAAACAAGGTGAGGGTGGCTCTAGGTTGTCTCCTAGCGCTGGCGAATTGATGCAGGAACAATTCACTGAAGTCGGACCATGAGTGGATAGTGTCTGGCCCTAGTTGTGTGAACCACTGTTGTGCAGCCTTGGATAGGGTAGTTAGGAATACCCTGCACTTGACGCCCTCTCCATATCGGTGCAGTAGGGCAACGTTCTCGAATCTCATCAAATGTTCATAAGGATCTGAAGTGCCATCGTATTCAAAATTCAAGGATTTGAAGTTAGAGGGCAGTTCATCTTGTAAAATAGTGGATGAGAATTGATAGCCAGTGATGTAAGAAGGTTTACTTACGTTGTCGGTTATGTGTCTCTGCATGTCCCTCATCTCTTTACGTAGGGCCTGTATTTGATCACTGACTGCTCCCTGGTACGTGTCATCCGTACTTTCTCCTATCCCTGTTTCCAAAGTGGTATCACCAGGGATCTTCTCCGTGTTTCTCCGAGGAGGGCGATCTAGGATGCTTCTTTCAGCCTGGGAGGGCACCTTTTCTTCTTGGTTTTGAGGAGGATCCTCGTTCCTAGAAGGAATTGGAGCGGAATCGATGACGTGTTCCAGGGGGTTTTGCTTTGTACCCTCGGTGATCGGTGGAATAGGTCCCGGAGGACGAAGTCCTCGAGAAGTGATTATCCTTTCGACCGATTGCGCGATCATTTCATCCAACTGATCTTGAGAAATAATTAAGAGTTCTGATCGAGCATTGGGGTCAGGGATATCCCTATTAGCCCCACTTCCCAAAACTCCTGAGATGCCCGCTACATTCCCCTCCTGGGCGAGAGGGATATCTTCTGGTGTGAGATCTGCAGGCTGTTTCCCTAAATTCCGGTTTACGGGAAAGCCTGGGGGAGGTGGAGGGAAAGGAGGAGGAGTGGAATCTCCTTTCTCCTTAGTCTGTTTCGTCGGATTTTGTCCTCCACCCATTTAATATGGAACTTTTTTCTCACGCTTTAGCTCGAGATGTTCCCACAGACGGCGCCAGTTGATGCGTCGAAAAAGAACGTCTTCAGATATCAGTCGTTCCTCTACGATCACTGCTAATCACGAATCGGATCACTCGTTTGTCTTTGGCAATCTTCAAGTAAATCTCCTTGGGAATCCGAAAATGACCTGCAAAAGTACGCCGGAGGGGGGCTCCGGCGCGGAAGCTCCAACGCTCAAGTCAGAATCGATATTAGGAGAATCAAAGAGTAATTTCCCTGTAATTCTAGGGAAATTCCGGCGAATAATGTGATATTTCTTCTGAATTCAGTGTATATTTCGTAAGAATGTATGTATTGTGTAAAGAACGTAACCAAGAATATAGAAATAACCTGCTTATATACCTGGTCCCCCTCTCGGGAGAGAGAAAGACTCTTTCTTCGTTGATTTGCTCACCCATTCCTGTAAATCCGGCCCCAAGTCCCTGAGGATTTGGTCCCTCAACGTATCACCCCCTATCTTCATGGACTGACCCATTCTTTTGACTTAGTTAGGAAAGATTAATTCATACCATGCGTTCCCCTTTGGGCCCTATCCTTAGGTCCAAAGGATATTATCCTTCGAATGTGGGCCGAAGGCCCAACCAATCTTCTTTCCCTTTAGAAGCCCAGGGGTGTATTAATCCAATCCTTCAAGCCTATTGACCTAATTAAGACTATCATAATTTATCCCGTTCCCACGTGTCGACTTTTCCAAGAGCGACATATTTATTTACATCAGAGTGAATAATAATGTACTCCGTATAATTATATTATTATTGTTGAATATTATTGAAATGATTAAATGATGTGCATTGTGATTTAAATATATATTAAAAAGTAACTGGACAGTTGATTGTATTAAAAATCATGATAGTAATGCAACACAAAGGGAACCACACACGAGAGCGGCACAAAAGGCGGTGGCCACGAGGGAGCGAATATGTGCGACGAGCGAGCAAGATTGAGAGGGGTGGCAAAGCACAGGAGCGGCGTACTGCACTGTGCAATCCCTCTTTTTACATTATAAACATATGTGAAATCCACCCGGACCACCACTATCTTTCTTCACTTATATTTACACTCCGTAATTATTTATTTCAAGTCAATTAAAAAAAACACACACACACATACTTCCTCCCTCCACCAATTTTATTCTCACTAGCCTTATTAGTCCGTCCACTAAATCTATACACATCTTTTATGAAAAATGTTTTTTATCTTATTCTTCAACAAATGCTTAAATACTTAAAATGTCATACTTCCTCCGTCCTACAACTGTTTGCACACTTACCTTATTTGTCCGTCCTACAATTGTTTGAACACCTATAAAAGGAAACACTCTCATAAACTCCACCCTCACAATATTCACATATTTACACAAAATGCTACTCCCTCCATTTTTGAATAAATGTCATTTTGGCTTTTTTCAACAAATTAAGATTAAAAATTATGGTCTATATTACCCTTCATTAATTATACTAATTTTAATATAGAAATTTTGTTTGATAAAGAATGTGGTCAAGAATGTAGCTAGTATTAATAAATCAAATTAATTTTGGTATAAACATTTTTTGTGGAATTTAATTATGAAAAATATTTGTGGTAAATGAATAAGGGTAAAATAGTCAAAATTAAAGAAAAAACTCTAGAATGACACTTATTTTAAAATTAATTAAAAAGTCAAAGTGACACTTAATAAAAAATGGAGGGAGTATTACTTTTACTCTCTTTCCAATCACATTTTTACTTTATCCATATAACTTTACAAAATTACCTCTCAACACTCTACTCATTACATTTTTTTCTTAAAAAGTGTGCCCAATTTATGGTGCAAACACTTATGGGACGGAGGGAGTATATATTTTGCAGTATTACACATTATATAGACAAAATAGCAAGAACCCACCCAATCACTGTCCCTATTACTAATATACTGTACTCCCCCGTCTCCGATTACGGGAAATTTTGGGCACATGGTTTAAGAAAAAAGTGTAATGATGAGAGTGTTGAGGGGTAATTTTGAAAACTTTTATATATAAAGTAAATAAAGTATGCGGGTTGAGTGTATGGTGGAACTCAAAAGTAATGTCAAGAAGGGTAAATATGTGTACATTGTGAGGGTAGAAATTGTGATGATTATTTCTATTTTGGGGTATGCATTTTGGGGGACAAAAAGTATGAAAACTTTTCAGGGATGGATAGATTATTTGATTATGAGTTCACGGTTTCAGACAAAGTGGGATAGCTCAAGTGTGGTTAGAGCACCACTACCTAAGCCTTAGATCCTGGTTCGAGTCATGTGAAGGGGAAAAAAGGGATAATTAAAAAAAAATGAGTTCACGGTTTCAAAGTCCTAACCCCATTTGACCATTTCAAAAAATAATTATTTAACTATATATATAGGCATTTTAGAACAATCACAAAAGGTAAATCACGAACCCACCAACATCTTTAATTTAAGAATAATTTTGGTTTACAGTAAAACAAGATACTACAGTATATACACTGCTTAACAAAGCAAAAAGGTTTATTTCACTATTAATAGGAGAACTACACAATAATAATAATAATAATTCTCCACTTGTCATAATGCTTCCATGGCAGGAATTAAGATAAAACGAACCGGGATCTTGTATAAGTATAAGATTTAGAGATGTAAATAAATGCAACAAGTCCAGATGCACTCAGCCCTGCCAGCACCCAATAGAAATAATCAAGATGAGCCCGATTAAGATTATTCGAAAACCACCCACCTTGACCATTTCCCTTCGTAGCATTCTGTATCGAAGATACAAGGAAGCTGCTTATCAAGCTACCTACGCCAAGTATGCTAAGGTACATAGCAAGGCCAATACTTTTGAGTTCACTAGGAACTTGATCATAAAAAAATTCTTGAAGGCCAACCAAGGTGAAAGTATCAGCTATACCTGATAGAATATACTGTGGCGCTAGCCACCACGCGCTCATTGGGAGAATGACCGTTGGATCATCCAACAAACCATATTCACGAGCAGTCGCAAGACGCTTCCTCTCAACAACAGCCGCACACACTATTGAAATCAAAGACAACACTAATCCAATTCCAATGCGCTGAAGCATTGTTATACCCGAGGGCCTTTTGGTAATAGATCTGGCTATGGGAACAAGGACACGATCATAAAGCACGATAGAGATCACTATGAAAACAGCGACGAAACAATGTTGCAGTGAAGCTGCTGGTACTTCAATGCTGGAGGTGATATGGCGGTCTAATGTGACTGCTTGTTTTGTGAATAAGGTTGAGGGTTGTGCATAGATAATGGTGTATCCCAGACATGAACACCAAAATGGAGCAAGCTTAAGAATTGACTTGGCGTCTTCAACGTCACCAACGCTGCAGATTTTCTCGCCGTCTATCAGACCATGAGGTTCAAGTAATGCTTTGTCCAGAAACCTATTGCAATTTAAAGATTAATATGGAGCATATATGTTGTGATTGGTGAAGAAAAAAATGGCACATGCACATAAAAATAGCAACTCTTAAAAAACTCCATACGCCTACTTTCTAAATCTGAAAATGGAATGGTGGCATTCATTGTTGTCTTATATATCACAATTTTAAAGAACATCATACAAATTTATACTACTGGGAAAGAGAAAAGAGCCCAAATAAGGTAAGAGCAATCTACTCACTTGAATTGAGCACCTTTATGAGGCATTGTTAGCTGGCCTTCTTCCTCTTCAATGGATGAAACTACAGGGGGGGCAGTATGCCAATTTTTAGCTGCTCTGACAAAAACGCGGTATATTTTGACAATTGGGTTCCTTTTATCAGTATACACGCGAAATCTATACCGTGTAGTCCCAATCAAGAACACAACTAGTGAGAAGCACATGACTAGAGCAGGGATTCCAAATCCAAGTACCCAACTCACATTATCTTGTATGTAGATCAAAGCCAATATAGGCACCAAAATACCTCCAACAGAGAAACAATACCACCAATTGAAAAAAGAGCTCTTTGCTTTACATTCGTTTTCATTTTCTTGGTCAAACTGATCAGCTCCAAAAGCTTGTACACAAGGAGCATACCCTCCTTGCCCTAAAGCTACCAAGTAAAACGAGACGAAGAAGAAGAAAATTTGGAGATTATTTGGAGAACAATTAGGTTTGCATTCAGAAGAAGCATGTGAAGCTGATAGGGTCATGAAACCAAGTCCCTGCATTTTTATCACAAAAATTTTTGCTAAATTAACAAGTTTCCTAGTAAACAATCACATAAGGACTTTCAGTACTTGTTCTCTTTGAAAACTATCGATTGAGTTTCTTATTAGGGTAGATAATTTGATTAATCCAAAAATAAAATATTAGGAGAGAACATTTAGATTAAGACCGAGACGCAGATGAATGAAAGAGCAGAAGAGAATGAAATTTATGATCCGACTAACCGCGATGTAAAGCAAACAGGCAAGTATAATCATGGGGAAACGGCCGGAAAAAGAATCGGCGACAAAAGCAGTAAAAATGGGCAAAAGCGAAGCCGTTCCGAACCAGGCATTTAAATTAGAGGCGGCAGAAGCGGTTGATAGTCCCAATTCAGCGGTGAAATAGTTGACCGAATTCGAACTTATTCCATAATAAGCGAACCTCTCTGCAACTCCAACGCCTAATTTACAAAAGAAATCAGTACACAAAATCAATCATAGAAAATAAAGATAGATAGTGACTAATGATTACTGATGATGAAAACAGAGGATTTCCAGCAGCCGGATCTAGAGCGGAGGGATGGCCGGTTTTTGAAGTCTACAGAGGCTGGAACGACGTCGTCGTCCAATAGCGGAGTCTCGACCTCATCACCGGTAGCTACAGTGATAGTCATTATCTCTCTCTCTCTTCTACTTTAACAATGGAAATGTACTAATTTGCGTATTATAGTGGGACGGATGAATGTATTTTTTTAATGTGATTGTCGATTTACGTGTCCCGCTTTTCCTTAAATTCCTTTGATATTTTTAATACTGGAGTAGTATTTGACTGATAATGGTGGTGGACCAAATCCCCACCCCCAAGGAGCCAACAACAACCCCACCCACCACCATTATTAACATCTTCAATTCTGCTTTCAAACTTCTCACCACTTTTCAAAATATTATTGCTCCTACTTTTTATTACTCAAAAAGATTTCCATCTACCCAACTTTCCTTTTCTGTCCGTTCTAGAGAAAGCTACCCATTCCATTTTTGAAAACTATAGAGCCATGTAGGATTATCCATTGAATACCACATGCAAGGATAAAAATATGTATTCAATTAAACCTATAATATGAATTTATTAATAGAGATTTCAAAATTTTTATCTTAATTAATTTGATTGTGCATGTATTTTTCTAAATACATTCTACATTATATATCGTCCATACCAGAATTTGTCAACATAATAATCATGAATCATATAAGAGAGTTTTTATTTTTTAATATGGGGAAGTCACGTATGAAACACAAAACAAAACTCGGTATTGGTATTTGGTAACTTGATAAACTCAGATCAATTCAAATTTTCTCTCTAATATATAATACTTCCTTCTCTCCATTTTATCCATCATGACTTTTAAGTAAAACAAGATACTCCACTATATAGTGTACACGGCTTAACAAAGCTCAAAAAGTTTTATTTCACTATTAACAGGATAATTACACAAAAATAATAATAATAATTCTCCACTTGTCATAATGCTTCCATGGCAGGAATTAAGATAAAACGATCCGGGATCTTGTATAAGTATAAGATTTAGAGATGTAAATAAATGCAATAAGTCCAGATGCACTAAGCCCTGCCAGCACCCAATAGAAATAATCAAGATGAGCCCGATTAAGATTATTCGAAAACCAACCACCTTGACCGTTTCCCTTTGTAGCATTCTGTATCGAAGATACAAGGAAGCTGCTTATCAAGCTACCTACGCCAAGTATGCTAAGGTACATAGCAAGGCCAATACTTTTGAGTTCACTAGGAACTTGATCATAAAAAAACTCTTGAAGGCCAACCATGGCGTAAGTATCAGCAATACCCGATAGAATATACTGTGGCGCTAGCCACCACGCGCTCATTGGGAGAATGGCTGTTGGATCATCCAACAAACCATATTCACGAGCAGTTGCAAGACGCTTAGTCTCAACAACAGCCGCACACACTATTGAAATCAAAGACAACACTAGTCCAATTCCAATACGTTGAAGCATTGTTATACCCGAGGGATTTTTGGTAATAGATCTGGCTATGGGAACAAAGACACGGTCATAAAGCACGAGGGAGATCACTATGAAAAGAGCGATGAAATATTGTTGTAGTGAAGCTGCTGGTACTTCAATGTTGGAGGTGATATGGCGGTCTAATGTAGTTGCTTGTTTTGTGAATAAGGTTGAGGGTTGTGCGTATACAACTGTGTATCCCATACATGAACACCAAAATGGAGCAAGCTTAAGAATTGATTTGGCGTCTTCAACATCATTAGCGCTGCAGATTTTCTCGCCGTCTATCAAGCCATCAGGTGCAAGTAATGCTTTGTCCAAAAACCTATTGCAATTTCAAGATTAATATGATTGAATGGAATTAAAAATAGCAATTCAAACAAGCCTACTTTCTAAATCATCAAATGCAATGGTGTGGCACACATCACATCTACTTACTTGAATTGAGAACCTTGATGAGGCATTGTTAGCTGATCATCCTCTCCAATGGATGAAACTACAGGGGGGGCAGTGTTCCAATTTTTAGCTGCTCTGAGAAAAACGCGATAAATTTTGACAATTGGGCTTCTTTTATCAGTATAGACGCGAAATCTGTACCATGGAGTCCCTATCAAGAACATAACGAGTGAGAAGCACATGACTAGAGCAGGGATTCCAAATCCAAGTACCCAACTCACCTTGTCTTGAATGTAGTTCAAACCCAGTACAGGGACCGAAATACCCCCAACAATAAAACAATACCACCAATTGAAAAAAGAGCTCTGTGCTTTACTTTCATGTTCATCTTCCTCGTTAAACTGATCAGCTCCAAAAGCTTGTACACAAGGAGCATACCCTGCCTGAGCTAAAGCTACCAAGTAAAACGAGACGAAGAAGAAGATAATTTGGAAATTATTTGGGGAACAATTAGGTTTGCATTCAGAAGAGGCGTGTGAAGTAAGTGAAGCTGATAGGGTCATGAAACCAAGTCCCTGCAATATTCTCCTATTCATCACATTCACATACACAACTTTCTAATGATTTCTACTGTTTGACTTATATATCTGCAAGATATTTACCACAAAAGAAAGAGCAGAAGATGAATTAAGACTAACCGCGATGTAGAGCACGCAGGCACCAATAATCATCCGGAATCGGGCGGAAAAAGAGTCGGCCACTAAGGCACCAACAATGGGCAAAAGCGAGGCCGTTCCGAACCAGGCATTCAAAATAGCCGCCGCAGAAGCGGTTGATTGTCCCAAGTTTCCGGTGAAATAGCTGAGTGAGTTTGTACTTATTCCAATATAAGCGAACCTCTCCGCTACTCCAACACCTAGAAAAGAAATTAAACCGACACAAAATCATAATGCATCTACACTAAAATCTCAAACATGGATAGGGCATATACTAATAATGAAAGCAGAGGATCTCCAGCAGCCGGATTTAGAGCGGATCGATGGCCGGCCGTTGAAGTCTACAGAGGCTGGAACGACGTCGTCCAATAGCGGAGTATCGGTAGCCATTCAATTCTCTATTTGCCCTTGGTAAGTAAACCGCGATTGACAAGATTTATAGCCCGCGGGATAATAATGGCGCGGGGCCACGGCTAAATGCCCCCCCCCCCCCCCCCCCCCCCCCCCCAACTACCCAGTTATGAGTTCAATCCCACACGGCCACACCTACAAACACAAAAAATTTATGTGTTCTTTCTCTCTTCCAAAACAACCAATAAACTCATTCCTTCATGAAACTTGAAGAAACTTAAAATATATACACGCTTTGAGATACAACGATTGAAAAATGGAATTTCAATAAATATATGTACGTTGTTTATGTTTTTTTTTTTTTTTTTTTTTTTTTAAGTATTGAAAAGTGTTTGTTTGTATTTAATTATTTTTTATATTATTATTGTTTATTGGATAATATTTATTTATATTTAGTTATATTATTGCATAACTGTGTAATTGAAAATAATATATTGCTCATTCTCCAGGTTTATTAAAAGAACATCGTGAATGCAAAATTCAACACTGGTTGATCGAGTTTTTTGAAAAAAATTGATAACTTTTTTATACAAAAACGTCATTTTTTTCGAAAAAAAAAAAAAAAGTTCCACAAAATGTGTTTTTTTCGATAAACAATTCTACCAAAGATAATATGACCGAGCAACAAAAACTGGAGCTCCGCTCTTGCAATTAGGTCGTTGTGATTACCGGTTGGATGTCTAATTGTCCAGGCAATAAGGAGGTGCAGGCGAATGCATGCTATTATTATTCTATTCACATTCACTGTGCATTTTTTCAAAAAAAAAAATTCCATCGAATGTGCATTTTTTAATTTTTGTCAAAAATTCTGATTTTTATCAAAAACTCGAAACTTTGCACGAGTTTAACTGAAAAACTTGAAATAAAAAATTCAAAAATATACGCATTTGGTGGAATTTTTCCCTAAACAAAAAAAATCACTTTTTTGTGGAATTTTTTCCGAAAAAACTCACTTTCAGTTCGGGGTGAAGTTAAAAAAAAATTATGAATGGTTATGAGAGTTAAAAAATGGGAAGGATATATGTGGTATTTTATGGGAGTGAACTTAAATTTGGAGAGGAGGTTAACTCAAATAGTGGGTGAAAACATAATAAGAAGGGGGGCATTTTGCGGCCTAATGGCGGTAAGTTGGGAATTTCTCAGCCCAATTATGCGACAAAGCCCATTTCAACTTTATTCTCAAAACGGCGTTTCATAACTATAGACTATAAGACCATCTCCAACTTAAACTAAAAAATTGGAGTAACACCATCCCTCGAAATCTATTTTGCAGATTTGAAAGTTTTTAACTGATATTATTTTATTAATATTTATAATTTTATATTTATAAATTTATATTAATAATTAAAATTCCACAACAACTTATATTCAATATTGCATACATGCATTTCAGTCATTCATACACATATTTTTTATAAATACACTCACAATCTTAATTCACACACATTTTTAATAAATACACCCACAAGCTTAATTCACACACATTTTTTTATAAATACACCCACTGATAGCTCAATTCACACCCACATTTTTTATAAATGCACTCACTGACAGAAATTGAACATGGTCGTCTTCTCTGAGCAGTTTTCGATCACCTCAGACCGCGGTCGGACGCTGCAATTTACGATGACCTTAATCCTTAAATATTTTATATTTCTTTAAATATTCTTTAATACTAATCATTATGGATTAATGTTATTTTGTATTACGTGCAATAATATATCTTACTGCATGCAATAATATATGTTACTATATATTATAATGTGGGTTACTTAATCAATAAAAAAAAATATAAAAATATAAAAGAATCAATATACTATATAAAATTGTGTTATTACTACATAAAAAATTATATGTTACTACATACTACAGTTTGAATTACTACATTGAATAGACGTTTGTTACTATATGTAACTTTATCAAATGATCTAATATTTTTCGCATCATCCTACAATAAAACATTTTTTATTACAACATGGTTATTGTGTTTACTACATTCGATAATATATGTTACTACATATTATAATGTGAGTTACTACATCAATAAAAACACTAGAAAAAATGTGTTACTAAATAAAAGAATTTGTATTATTATATAAATAGTTCGTGTTATTACTACATAAAATAATGTGTATTACTACATATTACAATTTGAATTACTACATTTAATATCCCGCGTTCGACAATAAAATAAAAGATAAAAAAATCACAGAAACGAGTAAAATAAATGAATTAAAAATTTCGAATTAAGCTGTCAGTGGGTGTATTTATAAAAAATGTGTGTGTGAATTAAGTTTGTTGGTGTATTTATAAAAAATGTGTGTGTGAATTAAGCTTGTGGGTGTATTTATAAAGAACATGTGTGTGAATGACTGAAATGCATATATGCAATATTTCATACAAGACTAGCCCTTAAAATTCTTTTGTTAAATAATTACAATTCTACTAATTTATAAAAATTACTCCCTCCATCCCACAAAGATACATTTGACTTTACACACAAATTAAAAAAAAATGTAGTTAAATTTAGCTAATGTGTCAATTTTTCCCTTAGAATCACATACTTCAAAATCTGCTAAGCATTAATTACTCTTATTAATTAGGGGTAAAATTGATAATAAAACATTTAATACTAAATTAAAAGAGGAAATGTGGCTATAATTTAGGACATCCAAAAAAAAATATATGTAACTATCTTTGTGGGGCGGAGGGAGTATCTTTAAAAATTACGAATTTATTTACATTTTAAGGTTTTAATAAAATCAATAATATTAAATTTTACTCCCCCCGTCCCTGGAAAAGCTCCCCATAAGCTCCGGGCACGGAGGTTAGAAATATAATAGTATAATATAATAAGTAGATGTATTAGAGGTGATGTGATTGAGAGAGAAGAATATAATGAAATGTGAGAGAGAATAGTTTGTCAAAAAAAGGGATGAAAAGCTTTCTCTGGGACAGACTAAAATGGAAAGTCGGGTAGCTTTCTTTGGGACGGGGGAGTATAATTTAATATTTAATTGTATAAATTAATTTAAATATCAAGATAAATATATTATTTAATAATTGTAATATATTGAAATAAATAAAATAATAAATAGAGTGATATAGAGTTTTATAGTTGATGAAGGTTTTTAAAATAAGATATAAAAAATTGTATTTTGGAGTTTAGAAAACTTTATTTTGAATTTTTGAATTGAAGATTCTCTAATAGAAGCAACATATGTCATGGAATTGGGACACTGAAATTGGTAAAAAAAAATTAAAGAAACTATTATAGTTAATTATACTTTTAATATATAGAAGTTTTATTTTTAATTTTAGATACATTCTTAAAAAATTATTCCATATCTCTATAATTATTACTTAATATTTGTAATTTTAATTTTTCTTATTTAATGGTTAGTCAAATTGTAATTTAATTTATTTATAAGTAAACTTCATAATATTCCTTATATTCTTTTAACTTATTTATTTTATATATATCTATACTAATATAATACACCTACGGATTTCCTTTTATAGTTTAGGCGGGAAACTGTTTCGTCCGTTGATCTCTTTTCTTCATCATCATCATGGCCGTTCATTTTTTCTTTGATAATTATAGTAATTTTCTATACTAATTATAATTAATATCTTGTTTTTATCTTTCTTAATTTTAACCGTTGATTTATGTTGATCAAATTTTATCCTTTGGATCAAAACTTAAATTTAGGAACCGTTATAATTTTTTTTCCTATATATTCCTCTCTTTTCTAGATCATTCTCATCATCTCAATTTTCGTTTTTCTGTAAGTTTGTAATGTAATATTGTTTTATGAGATTTTTTATTATTATTTTATATGTATTTTTCTAGATGTGTTGAAGATATTTCAAGACTTTGGTGTTATTCATTGTTAATTGAAGAGGTCTTGAAGGTTTACTCGAAGATTTGTTAGAGATGTTTGAAGATTTATGAAGATTTTGTTGTTATTCGTTTGAAGATTCAAGATTTTTTTAAAAGTTATTTTGAAGGTTTGAAAATTTTCTTTTAGATTATTTGTAAATTTATTTTTTTATGTAGATTTGTGGTGTAGTTAGTCATTTTATTTTATTTTTTTGTAAAAATTCGAAGATTAGTTTAAGATGTTTGAAAATTGTTCATGGATTTGGTGTTACTCATTGAAGATTGTAGATTTTTCTTGAAGAAATTTTGAAGGGTTATTCGAAGATTTGTTGAAGATGCTTCAAGATTTATGAATATATATATATATATATTTAGATATCATTAAGGTTTTAAGTTTTTTTTTTTTTTAAGAAACCTTGAAGGTTTAAAGATGTTCTATTAGGTTAATGATATATAGTTTGTTAAATATTTTTTTGTATTTGATGTAGTTTTTTTTGTAAATTTATAAATATCTTTTGTATTTTAAATTTTTTATGAATGAAAAAATCATTGTATATTTTAGTATCATTAAAAAAAAAAATGTCACAATTATTTATATATTTTTACATATTGTTGTATAATCTTCTGATAAGATTTGTTATACTTATAAATGAATTTTCTTTACACTTAAATTTCATTTTTTAATTTATTTTACTTTAGTTTCAGGTACTTTTACAATGTAATATTATTAATTCAATCCAAGTTGTGTTATATATGTATTTTACTTATTGTATCTTTCGTATTAATATATACGATTAAGAATATGTAATTTATTTCGTCTTAATGTATTTTATTATTAATTATTTGTTTTTTTGTTTATTTTATGAATATATATTTTGTCAACTATTGTTATATCACAAACTAAGAAACTCTTTAACTTATTTATAAAGTAATTTTTTTAATTCTATTTACATCTTATTTAATAATTTCTTAAATTTTTTTTTATAAGTATACATTGATATATATTTTGTTATAAATTCTATTGCTACTTTTTAGTCAAAATCTTAGAAAATCTAAATTTATGCGGATGAATATATCCAACAATTTAATGCTAATTATTTAATGGATTAATTAATTTTTTTAATGCTAATTGATTCGGGTGGAATTTACACGATTTATAAGCACATGTGAAGCATATTTTGATGTGGATTTCATTGATTTGTGCATTAGATATGAGTGTTTGAGCCAAAATGAGAGAAAGGTTGTGTTTTGTCGATCTTGTAGGTAAAACGATAGAATTTGGAGCAAAACACAGACCACAAGTGATCGGACCAGAAAGAGGAGTGCACGGTTAGATTCGTCTCGAAAAACGGAGTGGATTAGCCAAAGGAATCGAGTCAATACGACACCCGAGGCGAGAGTTATGCATGAAACGAGAAGGGGAGGAGGCAACTCGGCCGAGTGAGTCAACTCGGCCGAATCTGAGACTTTGCACTCTACTGCGCACTCGGCCGAGTGATGTTACTCGGCCGAATCTGCAACTTTGCACTCCACTGCGCACTCGGCCGAGTGAGCCAACTCGGCCGAGTAAGGTTGAAAACCGTAACCCCTGGAATTGGACATCACTCGGCCGAGTGAGGTTACTCGGCCGAATCTGCGAGTTTCATGTTTTCTGCGCACTCGGCCGAGTAACCCCAACTCGGCCGAGTATCGATTGGACAAAGTTGTTACACGCTTCTTAAGTATTCCACTCGGCCGAGTGATCCCAACTCGGCCGAGTTACCTCAATTTCGGTGCCAAACTTGTATTTTCTCCATTTTTGACGGATCAACTTGCAAATATGCCATCCAAACCCTTCCCAAACACTATATAAGCCTTCTTTCTTGAAATCCAAGACACCTTCCCCCAATCCACACATAGTTACACATACTTGGAGGTGTTTTGGCCATTTCTCTCTCAATTCTTCACCAAATCAAGGAAGAAAGGATGCAATAGCTCCCAAATTCCATTCCCCACCACATTTTAGACTAAACTTTCTCTTTCTTTTCCTTTTTATTTAGTTATTTCATTTGGATTTTGTATTTTGATTATGTTAGTAGTTAGCTAAACATTTGTGGTTCTAAGGTATTATAGAGATTTGGATTGATGTTTATGAGTGATTTCTTGCTTTAATTGGTGTTTATTTCTTATTTGCATATTCAATTATTCATTGCAAAGCATGTTGTTAGTGACCATAATGATTTGCTTGATCCATTGTTGATTGGGGTAGTATCGAGAGATTTATCCCATTTAATCGTATGCGAATGTGCAACCCGGTATTATTATGATCTCGAGAGAGGATTAATTATCGGAGAGGGAATCGAATGATCTTAGGAGCTATTTTAGATGGTGTAATGTTTGTGATGTAGACATACGAGCTTATATTACATTGCGTCTTTGGATTAATTTGTATCGAGAGATCGATTAGTTCTTCTTGTGTGATCACCCTATATGAGATAACCTTAATGGCCATTTAAACGAGATAACATTCATAAACGGACGTCTAAATACTACAATTGCCTTGGAACCCACCTTCTTTCTTTGAGTTACATCCGTTTCACTTTCGTTTTACTTATTTGCTTGGTATTTGATCGATTTCGTCTTTGCTCTTTATTACTTATTTGTGACACTTGGTAGGTAATTTTAGAGTAAATCATCATATTCAAATTATCGATCACGTCTATTTAGAATTCGACTAGCAAACTACCCTTTTACGCTTTAACCTTATCGTGGGATCGACCTCGTGCTTATCACGCTACAATAGACGCCGTATACTTGCGGTTGTTTATTTAGTGTTGCATATCACGTGTATCACTAATTATTGTTGATTCTAAATCTAAATTTATGCATGGCTACTTATTAGTCGAAAATTTAGGCGCAAGAACAGATAAACTTAATGAACTAATTCAAAATTTTAATGCTAACTATTTACACATTCGCCAATATAAAATTCAAATCAAGGTATTCCCATAAAATCGATGATTATTTGTATAATTAAATTCTTTTTTACTTCATATTATTAAGAATATTTATTATTATATTTAATATATATATATATATGTGTCTATACATTACATTTATTATCTCCAGAAATTATGGAGTTTTATAACCCCATTAAAGATAATTAAAGTTATTATTATCTTGCATAATTTAATCAATTAAGTATAAGTATTAGTTAAACATTCATTAAATCTAAAATTAAAATCTCAATTTTTATTTTAAAAAACGATTAAAGTAATACCATAATTAAATCTGAATTAAAAAATGTCTAAAGTAGTTCCAAAATTTCAGTATAAAATATTTAAACACATTTAATTACATTTAAGATAAAAAAAATTTTAAAAATAATCATATATGATATAACACTTAAATAATCGTAACAATTAAAACCTTTGTTATTTTGCATAATTTAATCAATTATATATTCACAATTATAGACTATTAAATGATGAGTTTTAAACCCTATTTTTCCGTTATATATAAGTAGATTTTTTAACCAAAAAAGTAAAATTACGTTCTTTTAAAAGATTTGTTGAATCAACTTCTAAAAAGGTTTATTCAAATTAAAGGATAAATAATTTATATTTTTTAAGTAATTTATAAAGAATATATAGTAAAATTTAACTAAATCACATTTTTCAGTCAATTTATCTAACAATTTGTTTAGATTGATAGTAATTTTTTTTGTAAGAAAATGTTGTTCATATCTCATCAATTTCAAACATCCGGTCCACTTAAGAAACAATGAACAATTAATGTTAAGGTTGTAAGGACATGGTACATTATGAGTAATGATTTAAGGCCACAATTTTTTTTATAATATTATTTTTTCGACAACTCTTTTTTTTATCTTATTCTAATACCGTTTAAATAGATTTATTATATTAAAAAAATATATAATTAATATTTGATATATACTTCAAAATTCATGCTACTATTCGAAAATTTCTAATTTAAAAATTTGAGAATAAGTTTCAAGAAGGCTCAAGTTATATTATACAAAAAAATTCAGTCAATTAATACTGGAAAATTATTGACAATCAATAATCTTTATAAGCTTCAATTCCAAAACAATACTATGTTCAGTGTTGTTCAGATATAGAGTTATTAAAATCTCCTTACTCTTTCAAGAGTTTTGAAAAATTAAAAATTGTTTGGTCAAGATGAAGCTAAATATCATATAGGTAAAATAAATAAAAAAATGTTTATTTTTTTTACATTATTTATATTGTAAATTTATTTTTTATAATACTTTGTGGCTACTGCATCATATATAATACTTTTATAATTTGTACAATATTTTTGTAAGATATCATTGCTTTTGTGGTCTGTATACACACTGTTGAGACTGTTGTTGAAGAAGGAATACATGTTTAGAAGGTTAAGAGAAAATTTCATTTTACGTCTGTAATTTAGGCCTAATACATAATATATCCTTTAAGTTTTCACATTTTCAATTTACGTCCTAGGGTGTACAATTTACATCCTTTTCGGTTCAATTTACGTCCTTTCCACCGAAAAATTGGAAATCCGATCAAATAGTCCAATTTACATCCTTTGTGTTTGAAAATTATAAATTAATAATTAAAAAATTCTGAAAATATCATTAAAAATTAAAAAAATGTCATTAAAAATTTAAAAATCCCATTAAAAACTTATAAATTGTGTAAAATAAATATAAAAAATCTAAAAAAATTATAAATTCTACAGTTCAAAAAATCTAAAAATGTGTAAATTTTTTCTTTCTAAAAACTCATAAAAATAAAAAAATCTATAAATTAAAATTTTATAAATGTTTAAAATAAAAAATTCCACAATTTTAAAAATATCGTGAATATGAATTTTGGACGGTTCCAAAATCGATCAAGAGGTGGAACTTCCACTCAACCTCGACGGTAAGTTGGAAAATCTTGTGGGATCCAAAAATTTTAGGAGTTCGAGCAAAACTTTAATGGCAGACGAGTTTGAATCAAGTGTGATTTTTAATGAAATGTTAATAATTTTTATTATTTTTATTAGATTTGTAGAATTAGTAATTTTTAATCTATACATTTTTAATAAATTAATGAGATTTTTTTTAGAGTTTTTTGAAATTTTAATGAGATTTTGAATTTCTTAATTTTTAAATTCCACATTTTCCATTCTTTTTTTTTTTTTGACAGGCACATTTTTCATTTATTTGAATTGTAGATTTTTTTTTTTATTTTACACATTTTATAATTTGTAATGATATTTTTCAAAATTTTAGTGATATATTTTGAATTTTATTTTACACATTTTATATTTTTTTAATTTTAAGGAGATTTTTGGATTTTTAATGATACTTTTAGATTTTTTAAATCTTTAATGGGATTTTTAGAAAATTTTAGTTATTAAATTTTAATTTTTAAATTTAAAGGACGTAAATCGGACTATTTGGCTGGAATCCCAATTTATTCCTCACATTCCGGTGAGATTTAAAATTTTCCGGTGGAAATGATGTAAATTGGACCAAAAAGAACGTAAATCGAAAAAGTAAAAACTTACAGGATATAAATTGGATTAGGCCTAAGTTACAGGACGTAAAATGAAATTTTCTCGAAGGTTAACATTGAAGTTGAGGACAAAGGGTAATTTTATCTATTTTTTAATATTTATGTTTGTGTTAAATCTAACTCTATACTTTGAAGATTAGTTTAGGCGGAAAACATTATTGGCCATTGATTAATTTTTTTCATCATCAACGTGCATGACCATTCATTTTTTTATTGCTGATAATGATATGTTTAACAAATGACAACTAATTAATCAACATTAATTCATTCATTTTATGTTACTCTTTTTTTTTTTTTTTTTTTTTTACCATTGATCATTTTTTTGATGAAATATGGACCTCAAGATCAAATCCTTAATTGTAGAAGCAATTTTTTATTTTTTTTCGGATTTATACCCATTTTTTTTTGTCATTCTCATCATCTTACTTTTGTGTTTTATGTTTCTTATGGAGTTAGAATTATTGTAAACGTTCGTTATAATCGATTATATAATTGTATATTTTAGTATAGATATGAAGTTTAGTTGTCGATTTTTATTTTTATTCGTCAATGCTTGAAGATTTGTTGAAGAGTTTAAATCCAGTCATCAGACATTTGGAGATTTTGGAGTTATTTATCAGAAGTTTGAAGATTTGCAAAAAAAGGTTTGAAGATTCGAAGAATTTTAATTTTAAGAGTGTACAATTTTCATCATATTTCGTTGATACGAAAATCGGTATTTGATGTATTTTGTTTTAAATTATTTATCACCGTGTTTGATTTTTTTCATTGATAATCATTTTTTCTTTATTTTTTTTGGATCATTGTGATTTGAATTTGAAGAGTGAACTGAAGTGTTCTCACCATCTTTCACCGATTTACAAATTACAATTTTTTTTCATATAAACGATTTTCATTTTTTAATATTCCGATTTATAATAAATTGTACTCGGTGGACATGTGTATCTATAATTGACACACATTATTCTTTATACTCCACGAATATATGTGTATGTTCACTTTCTCAAATTATTATAATAGATTATATTATGGGCATATGTATATATTCACTTTCTAATGTTATTTAGATTATACTTCATGACCCGTCAAAAAAAAAATATATATATATATATATACTTCATGGATATATGTATATGTACATATCCTTGAATTTTATGTGATGAAATATTTTACCGTTCATTATATGTATGTATGCATATCTATTTACATATTATTATTTCTGTTATATGAATTTTATTGATTTACTTTCAATTATTGAATTTGCAGATTCCATTTAATATGAACATTAATTATTTTAATTATAAATTCTATAAAATTCAACCCTCCATTCAAATTAAGTAATGTTGGACTATTTTGATCTTATAGTTATATTTCATTATCTCCTCTAATTCTCAATTCTATAAAGTCAATATTTGTATTTAGATTTAACAATATTGTCTTTTGACTTGATTTTGCTGATTTAGTATAATTTTTAATAAAAAAAAGTGTATTCTTCACTTAAAAATAATAATAATAGTGTTTATGTTTTGTTGTAGTATTAATTAATTATCAAATATTCTTAAATATATTATGTGTCATTATTCTTCATAGGGTTAATTTTGACACAAGTTATTCTATCAATTTTTTACGTGTTAATTTTTTATTTAGTTATTATTATATCATTTTAAATCTTAATCTGTAATTTATATATAATAAGGAAAATGACTTATTTAAATATTTTCATTGTTTACATATTACAATAATTTTTTATATAACATAATATATGTGAAATTATAATTAATATGAATATAAGCATTTAATGTGCAATTCAGGATGTCTATTTTATTTATATATTAATTATGTGATTAATTCAAGGGAGATCATTTAGAGAAAGATAATATGGAAGGATTACTATTATTCAAACATTTCTAAACTCAATTTCAATTGATCCTATATATTGAAAATTTTATTTTATATTTATTATAATCTTAATCTTATATATTTGCAAACCTATTGAGTGCCATGTGTCACAATGACATCCATTCTATCTTAAACATTTCTTCTAAAATCTCTCCATTTCAAAAATTCTCAATTCTCATTCATTTTAACTTTATCTTCTAATCTTAACCATTCATTTTAAGTTTTAATCTCAACCCTTAATCCTTAATTTTAACTCCTATATAAACCCCAACTCTTCTTTCATGTCAACCACTCAATGTTTACATAATTTTTTAGGGTTTCTTTACACTTTTTTTTTTCCTAATGTAGTTTGATTGATTTTTACTTTTTATGTATTGTTCTACAATATAATTGTAGATATTTTTATTATAATCTATAATGTATGTTTGTTCTACAAGATGTGTAGTTTAGTTATTGAGTTTTAGTTATGTTTGTCAATTTAAAGATTTCATCAGATCGATGAAGATTTTCAAGATTTCATCATATTCACCCGAAAATTTATGAAGGTTTTCAAGATTTAATCAGATTCAAATGAAGATTTATGAAGGTTATGAAGACACCTGCAACAATGTCATCCATTTACACTAATTGTTTCAAGGCAAGGTGGTTGCACTTATTATAAGTTTAGGCATCCATTTATACTAATTGTTTAAGATGGTGGCACTGATTATAAGTTTAGGCGTCAATTTCATGATCCATAATAATATTCGATTGATTATATTTTTAGATCATTTCCTTAAACTTTGCATATGCAATTATGTGTAAATCTCATTATTTTTGCTAATGTATTACATATTTGTTAGGGAATATGAAAAGTACACTATTAAGAATAAAACATGTGCATAAATTATCGGTATGATTTACAGGAAATTACTCAATTAAATCTCTTTAATCTTGCAATTGTTATACTGATTTTCAAAATACTTAATTAAGAAATATATTAGATTGTGTATAATATTTAGAATAAAGAAATTACATTAAATGAAGGATTTCCATGAATGTACTCCTAATTAAACTATAATACTAGATTTTTTGGAAATAAATTTCTATATACATTTGAATTTATGCCAATATTAAAAATGGGCTATACACATTAAAGGATATTTTGTGTGCTTCTTGGCAGTTAAAAAATTAAGGAAATAATTATCTATTTTTAACTTTGACCAAATTTTATATTTTAGAAATTAAAATATATGATATGATATGGAAAATTCTATTGCATAGGACATGTGTATGATATGATATTCAAAATTTTGTTAATAAATTTGATCAATTTTAGAAACGTTTAATCAAAATGTGTTGATTGTATTTTTCTAAATTATTGTGATTAGTCATTAATTATTTTCGATATAATAGGTATAATTGTGCACATTCAATATTAATTTATTAATACAAAATTCTTAGATTGTTTGAAATACTTTAAAATTAATTACTTAGCGAAATTTAAGAAAAACTCTAAAATTGCTATCTAATTTCTTCAATTAATTTATTAATTAATGTTGCAATCATCATTAACATCTTATGAAATGAAGTAATTAGTTGTAAAATCAATACATAAGAGTTCTAATTGATTATTGTATAAAGACACTTTTTTTAAAATCTTATCATTTGATAATTAATTTTTCTTAAATTATTTATGTATATATTTAAAGTAAATTGAAGATTTACGGAGAATTAGCGTTAATGATCGAATGGCAAAGACTTATATATAATGTAAATATGATAAAAACTTAATTGATTGGTGCATAATTTACTCACTTAATTGTTACAATTATAATATATTAGTTTGACAAGTACATGGTTTGTGCACATGCAATTTATTAACTTTATTCTACTATTTAATTATATTGTTATGAATATTGTTACCTTCCATATAAAATCTCTTAATTGAATTTAATTTGAGATTTGTACCCATTTTACAATATACCCTCTAGCTATAAAATACATTACTCTTATATGTATTAGAACATAATTGACAAATCTAGAGGGGAGATTCACTTATATGAATTATTCGTTTTTTTTTTTTTGAATCCATATGAATTATTAGTTAACATTGAGTATTATTTTAAATTTCGCTAATTATTTCTGGTAACTTAAACTTATTCGTATTCCTAAACTTAGTTAGATTTTGAAATTAAATTAGGGTTAATTGCAAAATAAATCACCACCTTTCGCTTAATTGCAATTTAATTTAAACTTTTGAATAATTGCAAATAAAATCACCACCTTTAAATATTGTTGCAATTTAGACTTCTAAACAATCTCATTTGTGCCCGAATTTGACGTTTCGAGATTAGATTGAAATAAAAAATAATGTTGTTTTATTAAGGAGGTGTCACATCAGCTAAACACGTTAGATTTTGGCACAAATGAGACTATCAAGAAGTTTAAATTGCAACAATATTCAAAGGTGGTGATTTTATTTGCAATTATTCAAAAGTTTAGATTAAATTGCAACTCAAGGAAAGGTGGTGATTTTATTTGCAATTAACCCATTAAATTAATGTAATTAATTATACGGAGTAGTATTTGTTATTCAAAACTTTTTTTTTTTTTGAATTACATTAAATACCCATCATTTTTCCCCTCCTCATGACTCGAACCCAGGATCTAAAGCCTAGGATCTAAAGCCTAGTAGTGGGTGCTCTAACCACTTGAGCTACCCAACTTCGTATTTGTTATTCAAAACATTGATATGACTCTTATTATTCAAGTACGTTACATAATAATTGTCCATCATTATTTATGTTATTAATTTATATAATTATTGAATAAATAAAATATTTAATGGATTATCATTTTAATAACTTAACATAAAAAAAATGATGTATCGATCAAATTAAATCTTTATATTTTAACCAGCTAAATCTCCTACCTAACTAAATTAAATTTATAATTCCTCAATTAAGACAATAAAAAGGTTTTTGGATTAAAAAAGAAGAAAAAGATAAAAGCTATTAGTTCACAAGTCGAAATCAGAGGCCGGGTTACCATAAAAAAATGGTGCAACCCTAAATACGACCTAGCAATAAAAGCGATAATAAATTCCGAAAAAACTACTCAATCTAGAAATCTAGAATCAAACGCATCGCCCCTACTGCCCTTGAACTTGGAGACGCAGGAGAAATCATTATCAAGCCCTGTTGGTTGGCTGATGGTGTAGTTTGTGCATTTTCTGGCCTCGAATTCATTGAATAGGCTCACTCAGGCATCCTAGGGCTACCCCGTTTCTTCTTGGAACGGGTCGAGGCTGCTCGAGTAGGGGATAGAGCGTCGTTGGCAGAAGCCTCCAAGTTCGGACTGTTGTCGGTCGCTGCAGGCTGCAGCCACGGTATCCTCTGAAGGTTCATCCGTGCTAAGACTATAGAAGGAGTTGCTCACTGAAACCGGATCAGCTTCAGTATCCGAGGAGGGGTTTTGCGAGGGCGCTTTGGGATGGAGTTCTGAGGGAGCCTAATTAATAATGACATTATTACAAATAATTTCAATTCAACATATACTTATGAATGCCATCATGATCGGTTATGTTTTTAAAAATATGGTAATATTATTATTTTATTAATTAAAAATGCCATATTCCTTCCATATTTATTTTTTTATATTTTTTCATGTAATTTGTATATATACCCAAAAATTTGTAAATTGAATGATTATATTAAACCAATTATTGTGTGAAAATATTAAAGACAATATTTTATTTTATAGTAATAATTATAAAATTTATACAAAAACTTATTTGTGTATTATTTTGTGCTCCATCTATCCCATAATAAGTTGGGTTAATTGCAAATTAATAAATAGTCACCTTCAGGTTCAATTACACCATATTCTCATTTTTTTTTTCAATTCGATACACCACATTTTTAAGTTGTGTAATTTGATACTCCTGCCTATTTTTCCGCAACACATAAATGATGTGAATATCGAAGCCGCATTGAAACCCACGTAAATGTCATAACTGATATATAAAACATATTTTTTTTCAAAACGTATTTAAGTAAAAACAATGTGCAAAATTTTAGATTGTTTTTTGTGGACTATGATTTGGAGGACACAATTCAATTCTTTTGAGTTTTAGAAAACAATTATAATAATTTTCAAATATCAGGTTTATAATTTTTTTTTTAAAAACAATTTTTTAGGTAAAGTATTATTTTTAATTTAAAAAATATTTTTTAGTATTGTTTTTAATTGGAAACGTTTTATATTGTTACAATTACATTTTAGTTTTTATCTTTTAATAGATAAAAAAAAATTCAAAATCTATACATATGTTAAATTAATAAATTAAAATATATTATGAATTTATTTTAATCCCGCGTAAAAACGCGGGTCTTACGCTAGTGAGTATATAATTGTGGGCGGGTGTGTATTTATATAAGTAGTTTATGACATATGAGATCACAATTTTATTTTATCTGTTTGATTTAAGTGTACAAAAATTAGCCTTTATACTCATTATTAATTATTGAAACTCATATTATAATAAAAAATTAATTTAAGAATTTGAATATAATTGTGAAATTAACATGATTTCGTCATTCATTAGTGATAATTAGTAACTTTTCCATTTGTGTCAGTACACAATATATACATGTTACTAAATGTTCTTATAGTAATTACAATAAATTAGAAAATTATAATTTTTTTAAAATTTGATTGAAACTAATTACAATTGATAAATTGAAGGCTAACGTGCATTATCCATAACCACCCCCTTCTAAAAATTAACGCATTGCTATAAAAATAAACTTAACTTTAAAATTTTAAATTTAATTTTAAAAAGCACAACTATAAAAATACATTAGTATCTAAATTCTTATCCTTACCATCTTTGTTTTGAAAGAATTTTAAACGTGTATGATTGATGGAATTTTCTTCGAATAGTTTTTGTATCGCCTGGACTATTAATAGTTCGGATGTCAAATTGCATCGCTCTGTGTCGCCCTCTGTGTCGCCCTAACTTAATACCTGTTGCCTTTTTTTAATATTTTAAAATAATTATTTAAATTTTATTTTATTATTTACTATTTTATCCTTTATTAAAATTAATAATAATATTATTTAAATTAAACCATAAGAACGTAAAATTAAATTTTTTTAATAGAATTAAATTATTATTTTATTTATATTTTATCTACACCTGCTCATTTAATTAGTTCACCCTCAAATTATTTTTTTACTACCGCTCATTTTATGAGTTCACCCCAAATCATTTTTTAACCATGGTTATTTGCAATCGCTCATTTTATAAGTTCACCCAAAATTATTTTTTACCACGTTATCTGTACCTGCTCATTTTATAAGTTCACCTCAGAAGATTTTTTTTTTAAAATGGAGTAATTACATTTAAAGGACTATATTATCCTTTTATTAATTTACACAAAATATAATAAAACCAACCATAATTTGTAGGGTGATACTCGAGTACATGCAAGATACCGGTATACACCAATTTTAATTTTTTATTTATATTTTATCTACACCCACTCATTTAATGAGTTCACCCAAAAATCATTTTTTTTACTACGGTTATCTGCACCCGTTCATTTTATGAGTTCACCCCCAAATCTTTTTTTTATCACGGTTATGTGCACCCTCTCATTTTATGAGTTCACCCCTAAATTATCTACACCCCTCATTTTATGAGTTCACCCCAAATCTTTTTTACTACGGTTATCTGCACCCGTTCATTTTAGGAGTTCACCCCCAAATCATTTTTTATCACGGTTATGTGTACCCGCTCATTTTATGAGTTCACCCCTAAATTATTATTTTTTACCACGTTTATCTACACCCCTCATTTTATGAGTTCACCCCAAAAATATTTTTTAAAAAGTAATTACATTTAAAATACTATATTATCCTTTTATTAATTTACACAAAATATAATAAAACCAACCTTAATTTGTATATTTACAATCTGTAGTCAAGTCATTACCGAGTTACCGTCGATTCACCATCAAGTCATCCATATTTTTAGAAAAAAATCGTAAAACATAATTAAAAAAAAAAAACTATCGAAATTAGGCAAAAATCTTGATTTTTTTTCTTTCTAAGTTTTCTTCCCTTTCCTCTTTTTCTTCCATTTTCAGTTTTTATTCCAAACTTTTAATTTCTTCGTTTTTTTTCTTTTTACTTTTTTTTTTATTTTCCATTTTTTCATGTGCATTTTTTTTTTAATTTTAATACAAAATAATATTATATGTATGATTTTATTATAGTCGTTAATACAATAAGTAATAACGAGTAATACCATAAATTGTAATCAGTAATACCATTAACAGTAATTAGTACGAATAAACACTTATCTTATTCAAAGTGAGATGGTCTCATGGCGACACTGTTCATAAATTAGTAGAAATAAACACTTTATTTTTTTCAAAGTGTTAAAACGTCATTCTCAAACTATGTTTTGGAAAGCAGAATTTTGGTGAAATCAGAATAAAAAAACTTTAGAAAATGTGAATGGAACTATAGGAAAACGTCATGATCAGACCATCGATTAGTTCTAAAAATTATGTGTCCATATAATGTTGCTTACGAACATTGACCTAATGTCCGATTTGTATAATGTAACTAGATTGATTGTTACCAGACTTGAAAATTACATTATTGAGGACACATTTTTATTTTGGAAGGAATGTTGGTAGTAAGTTTTTATTTTGAGAATAATATTGAGTGTTTCGATGACACGGCTCCCATAAAGTTTCGAATAAGATAATTTCTTATTCTATTGTCTTTTGCAATGACGATAAATAAAAGTTAAAGGTCAGTCTCTTTTCATGGTAGGTGTGTAGTGTGTACCTTCTGAAACATGTTTATGCATAGACAATTATATGTTGCAGCCCTCTAAAGTTAAGAGTGTATTGAAAAATATTTACCTAGATTCAAATGAATAACAAATTTACAAATTTATACTATGGAGTACATGTTTCAAATATTTTTTTAATTGACAAATTAAACTTAAAATATATTATAAATTTATTTGAATTCTTTACGGGCACTAACAGTCCAACGTTGCCCATCGTGACATTGTCCCTCTTTACGTCAAAAAAAAAAAAAATTGTGATCGAGAGCAAACCGAGTAAGTGGAGACTTTTTGGGCCAACAATGTTAGCCCATTTAATTAAAAGTGGAGAATGTTTTGGGCTAGCATTTAATTAAAAGTGGGCAGCCCAATTATTTTATCAAAGAAAATAATCAAATTGAACAGTCAATTTCTTGAATTGTGCGTGAGTAATAACAAATGTTCAAAAAAAAAATAACAGAATATTCTTTCAACAATTACAACGAAAAAATACATCAGTTTTTCAAAATAATCTCATCTTCATGTTGAGCCCCCTAAAATATTATAAAACATGCTGAAATTTTATAATGAATGAACAAAAATTTCCTCAAAATTAATCCACACAATTGATGTGTCTTTTTGAGAATACATATCTGCAAAATATACATTAAAAATAAAATTAATAAATGTCAGAATCTTATTATATTCATAAATAAAATTCATAAATTTCAAATAAATCTCATAAATCAATAACCATATAGAAATCATACAAATTTTATATGAAAAACAATTGAGATTTGAGAATACTGCGTTAATGTGATTGTGCAGAAAAAACAGAGTATTAACACAGAAAAAAAAATCAAAAGTCAATCAGAGAAATGCTCAATATCACGTAAAAAAACTAGGAGTAATTATCAACCATTTGAGAATACTACTTTTTAGGCATACTAATAATACTCATGATTCGACTAAAAATGATCGAGCAGCGTATGTGCAGAGAGTTTTTTTTGAACGTGTTTGGGATCGGAATGGAATTTTGTAGGTTTTCTCCTGATTTTAAAAAACTCAAACGAATCTGTTTCTGTTAGATTATATAGAGTATTTTCGCTAATTTTCTGATCATAAACAAATCAATTACTCCATGATCATAAATTGTAACAACTGGTTTTCTAAATTCTGAATAGACGACCGACCAACAGCACATACAATAGTCTGCGCCCAATTTTGTGATTTCGAAACAGAAATTTGTATAAAAAATTCAACTAAATTAATAATTTAACCTAAAATTCAATTCATTCAAATAAAAAAAGATAATTTATTGTTTATTATGATTATTAATGATATGAGAATTAAAATAAAGATTATATATTATCAATTAATTTTTTTATTAATCATATGAGGATAAATTTGTAATTTTATAATTATATATTTAAAATTATTAAATTTAATTTAAAAGTGTAATAGGGCGACAAAAAACGATAATAAGTGCAATGCAAGGCGATGGATTCTGCGACGCCAAATGCAACAGGTAGCAGGTCATCAAATATAAGCCATTAGATTTTAGATCTGATGGCTCTGATTGCTGGACTGTTGATAGTCCAGGCGACATTGGACTGTCCTTAGAAGGCCCCATGATTGATGTTAAATCATTCTTAAGATTATTTCTATGCAAATTATCCTACTTTTTGTAACTTAAAATTTGATTAATTTATTAAATACAAGTCAAATAAATAGTACAATGTCTTATTTTTCATGGTAGGGATGACATTATGACAATGAGGCAAGTCAGGCCTGGCAGTTGATTACCCGAACCTACCCTGCGCCCCACACATGTTCTGAATAATTGAGATAGACCCGACCCGTCCCATTTTTATATTTCATGTTTAATTTTTTTAATTTACTTCTCACAGTTGAAAGTAATATTTTCCATGCATATGATCATTGAAACAAATAACAATAATTTAAATCAATATTCAATCAAATTTAATCCAACATCTAAGTCACAATTGAGTAAATAAATGCATCAATATTTTTTAACGTTCAAATTTTTTAAAATTAATATTAATTAATATAAATACTATATATATATATATCAATGCAATGCGGGTCTAACATGTGTCTCAAACCCAATCTGTTTACATACGGGACAGGTTCGACCCGACCCGTTCTCAACATAAGACAGATCTGACCTGGCCCTAACCTCTTGGGGCGGATACCTACGGAACGGGTCAATATTGTCATCCCTAGCTAATTCATGAACTTATTATTTGTTTTATATATATATATATATATATATATACTGATATATATCGTTTTATCTTCTTTTTATGGGTCTGTTCGATTTATTGGATGAATATATTTTTTTTCAGTGATTAACTGATCTAATATTTCTTTGCTTGCTTTTTTTTTTCTCTTATAACTTTTTATGTTGTGTTCGAGCATTAGAAGGATATACATGGTTTTGTCTTATGCAAAATCTTCTAATTATTTGCTTGCTAAAAAATACGTAAATCATGATCTCCTTATCTTTTTTTTTTTTTTAGTGTTCTACTTTCTCAAGACATATGGTTATTTTCTAATGATTTTCTTTTTTAATGTATAATAATTGCTTGAAAAATACCCTTTCTTCATTCAAATATTTTCTACTTTTATAAATTATTGACAACAAAATATATTATTTAAATCACATTGAAATAATTATTGTAAATGTTAATACTCCCTCCATCCCAATGAAAGTTAACTAACTTTTATTTTTCTCACATTTAAGAGATTATTCTCTAATTGAATCACTTCTATAGAGTATTAAGCAAGTAAAACCTTTAACTTTTAAAATTTTCTAATAGGGTCAAATTAGTGTAAAAAACCCTTAAATACCCTTAATATGCATATACCTCCTTAATTTCTATATTTGAACATTTAATTCGAATTTTAAATTCATAATTATGGTCAGCCAATTAATTCGGGGGGAGTTATAGGCATAACTTGACAAATTCTTGACTTTCCCAAACCGAATTCTCAAAATTCATTTATGCAAATCGAATGCAGATTCCAAAATAGGAAATTTCTGGGCTGAAGGAGCGGTTACAATATTCTGGAATCGCTGCAATTGGGAAGAACACATTGATGCATTTTGGGAGGAACAAAGGAGAATTCACCATTGTGTTGTTGGGCTGCAGAAACGAATCAATCTATGCTGCCATTGATGCGATTTGGGAAAAATCACAAACGGTTAGTCCTAATTTCTGACATTGTTGATGAGCTTTGTTCGAAATCTGCCATTGTTGATGAACTTTGTTCGAAATCTGCCATTGTTGATGCGATTGGTGCGAAATCGGCCACTGTTCACGCCATTAAAACTGGAGTTTCTAGAGTCCATTGGTGAACGTTCACTGCTGGAATTGTTAATCTTCGCTTGGAAGAATTCAGTTCTGCAATCACGGTTTTTGTAGGAGTTTATTCGTGTTAATTGAGGATCAATTTCTGCAAATTTGGCAGAACACGAATCTGCGAAATCTGCAAGTGTTAACACCAGAAAAGCTGGTGTTCCTCAATATTCTTTGCTGGAATTTTTGAAGAATTTATGTCCTGCAATCACAATCTATTGTTGGATGTTGCTCGTGTGAGTTTCATTTTTGTGTTCGTGACTGAAGAAGTGATTCCTTTCATCTTTTATTCGCTGAAAACGGGAAGGTGCAACCCGACGTTGAAAGAATTACCGGTTAGTATATTTCTGAGCAAGAATCGCCCTAATTATTACGTCTTTAGGGTGCAACTTAGTACTCGGGGATTAGGCGAAAAAAGGAGAAGTTTCATGGATACAACATCTTGACATGGAGGTGAACATTAGATATGCACATTACCGTATGCATGTATACATGCATATCGATCGTATAGTGCATTTCACATATGCACATATGTAAAATGCATGTACCCCATTTTTCGTGCATATTAATATGCATATCAATGTATGAACCTTTTTCTAAGCTTATAAACTCATAATTTTATTATAACTCATTTCTACATACAAAAATTCATTTCACTGTTCATATTAAACTTCATAATCTATTTTCATATATGTATGCATATTCAAATAATCGGGAACTGCATCCACTATGACACGCTTATTTAGTCTTTTTGTGATTTAATTGTGTTATGAGTATTGTGTAATTTAATTCTGGATTATAAAATGCAGAATTATTAAGATCATAAAAGTCAGCTAATTAATTCGAATTGCCTTATTTTTAGGAATATTTGAATTAAGGAAGGTGATAGATTTTCGCGTTTTTCAAGACTATGCATTTATAAAATTGATTTGATGTTAATATGTCAATATTAATTAATTTGAAATTATTTAAATGGAAAAATGGCAACTTTGTCTTCTTAAGTGTCAATTTGACTCTATTGGATAAAAATTAAAAACCTATACTAGATAAAAGTCTTAGTGAAATGACCTTATTAAGAATTTACCCCACCTTTAATTATATTTTCTCTCTCTCTCAATAACATTACCCCTAATACATTTCTACTTAATCTATCATATTTTTTTTTAATTTATGTAGTCAAAGCTCATGGGTATCTTTTACTGGAACAGAGAGTATTTTTTTTATTAAATTCGGTGTAAAATATTTGTTACTGTTGGGAATAAAATGATTTTGATTTAGATACCAAAACCCCTGATTGATGATGTTCAGATTAGTTGAGATATGCTCAAGTCTAGTTCAGACAAGTTGTCTCAGAACACTTGAGTAAGTAGAATGCTTAAGTTAAAAATCTCAGAAATGTTATGAGATTTTAGAGTTCAGGATAGTTGTCCAAAAGTTGGAATGTTAGGCAGCTTGATAAATGTTAAGTCTCTAGGCCAAAGTTGCTGAGCTTTCAGGACAAGCTGACCAAATGGACAACTGAGCTGAAAAGATCAAGAGTGTTGAGGCAATGCTCATAAATGCAAATGATCAGAACAAATGAAGTGCAAATGATCAAGAACATTGAATGCCAAAGCTCACAGAAGACACATTCAATGAAGCATTTATTGCCAATCATGCCTGAACCAAGCATTGAAGACTTAAAGCATTAAAGAGAGAAGCATTGAATGAATGTTGGAACATTCTAACTTGCAGCAGGAATGTTCAGGGGAGTTGTCCCATCTGACCGTTGGTTGAGTGTAAATTCTGCCACAAATCAACCTTGGGAAATGTGCATATTTGGAATCTGACACAAGTCATCTCAGCCGCATTTTTCAGAAGTCAACACATTCATTTAAGCAGCCATTAAAGAGGTTTTTACACACTGGATAAAAGGATGCCAAGCTTCATAGCCGTTTCAATGGTGCTGCAAATAGACAAGTTTGAATTCCTATCCCTCCAACGGTTAGTTGTTCAAATTTGCCTATAAATACAGAAGTGATCAAGGGATTCAAACATCCAACTACTTGCTATCAAACTACCATCAAGCAAATCAAAGGAAACCAAGCTGTTCTTCAGAATCCCAAGTTTCCTGAATCACTTCAATTAGCTAAGCCAATCTTTGTAAACATCCAAAGCTTAGCATTGAGATAACCTAAGCCTTTACACTGTTCTTATTGTAAAGGATATCTCTACTAGTTGGAACCAAACCTCAAACCCTTATCTCATTAAGTGAAGAGAGAGTTTGTTGTAGAAGTGAGGAGTTAAGGACTGTTAGAGTGAAACACAGTCTTAACTCAGAGAGTTTGAGCACTAGGACTCAGATTATCCTAGGGATCAAAGCACTAAGAAAGTGTTGTTGATCAGTGCACCTTGGCACTATAAAACAAGTTAATTCCATTGTGAAGGAATTATCCTGTTCAATCAGGGAAAGTGGATGTAGGAGCTTGAGTCTTTGAACCACTATAAATTGTGTGCCATTTACTTACTGTCTTTATTATTCACTTACATTCAAACATATTTCAAAGAGCAAAACTCAGTAAGTTAAGCAAAAACTGTTTTGGACAAAGTCCCTGATAACTGTGTTTTTCAGAAATCAACTTGGAGTATTTCTTTGAGTCAAAGGCCAACCACATTCCGCACTTAGCAACTCTTTTAGATATTTAGCCAACTGATCACTCAATAGTAATCAGTAGGACAAGTATCTATCAAAGTTCACATTCAGGCTTGTTGTGAGACAACCTGCCTGATAAGACCAGTTCATCAAAAAGAAAAGAATTTGCATACACAAGTGCATTCCCCCCCCCCCATACACTTGTGTTATACTCCACCAAGGACCAACAAGTGGTATCAGAGCAGGGGTTCAAAGACCACTGCCTCTGAAAATCACTGATTTTAAAAATCACATTTGCTGTGGTCACTGAACTGATCCAAATTTCTGAAAAACCTATTTGTGTTTACCTTATATTATTTCTATTGAAATGACTAACAATGCAGTTCCAGGAGATGCTGTTAACACCATCAACAACATGGGTCCAAACCAAGTCAATCATATTTCTCATCACAAGTTGCCAATGTTCTCAATTGAGAATTATGATTTCTGGAAGATTAGAATGAGAGCACATCTTGCCTATCAGCATGATGAAATGCTCAAAGTAATCACCAGAGGGCCCTTCACATTCACCAAAGCAAATCTCAAGCTTACTGATGCTCAGAAAGCAGATCCAAGGGAGTTGCTACCAAAGGATGAGGATGACTTTACAGCTGAAGAAAGAAAAAGGCACAACCTGAACTACATTGCCATGAATACATTGTACCATACTATTCCAGATGCAGTGATGGGAAGAGTGTACCACTGCACATCAGCAAAAGAAATTTGGGACACCTTAGCACTTATGTGTGAAGGTACCCAAATGATAAAAGAAAACAAGCTTCAAGTGGCTTTCCAAAAATATGAACAATTCTCTATGGAAGCCAATGAAACTATTGATCATCTTGATGGCAGATTCACTGACATCATGAATGAGATAAACTCTCTTGGCAAGTTCTATGCCAAAAGAGAAGTTGCTTTGAAGATTCTGAGAAGTCTCACATCCAAGTGGGACATATACTCTGTCATGATGCAAAACACTAGCAATCTTGACAACATGCCCATGCAGCAAGTGTTCTCTGAACTCAAAGCATATGAGTTTGATCTGAATAGAAAGAAAGTGCATGATGAGCCATCCTCCTCAAGAAAAGGTGTTGCTTTCAAAGCTGCTGAAACAGAAAAGAAGAACACTCAAAGATCTTCTCAAACTGTTTCAAAATCTAAAATGAAGGAGGAGCTGGCACTCATGGCTAGGAGATTTGAAAAGCTCAACTCCAGATTTGGTAGATACAAAAAGTTCTACCAAGACAACAGAACCAGAAGGAGATTCAGTTCTCCTGACAACAAATCAGAGGACAAAGTCTCTGATGAGAAGAAAGAAGAAAGATATGCTGACAGAAAGAAGTACAGCAAAGCTGAACCATCATCATCAAGGAGGAAGGAGTCCTCAAGCAAAAAGAATGATGATGAAGATGTGTGTTACAACTGCCAGAAGAAGGGTCACTTTCAATATGATTGTCCTGACCTGAGCTCAAAAGAAAGAAAAGAGAGGCAGAACAAAAGAGACAAGAGGCTGAACAACAGAAAAGCCATGGTAGCTGGGGAATCAGCAAGTGAAGAGAGTGTCTACTCCTCTGATGATGGATTGTTCTCCAATAGTGACAGTGATGATGACTGTCAAATGGCATTTGAAAATGAAGAGGTATGTTCATCTTCTAATTCTTTAAATTCTTCTAATAACACACATGAGTCCAGTGAAATCCACTTGAAACTCAACTTTGGAAACTTACTTGAGGATTTCACCAGGCTACAAGAAGTATGCAATATGGCACTGAGAGAAAATGAGCTTCTGAATTCTAAAGCTCAAACTCCCAACCTTCCTGAACCAAAGTTTGACTTTAAATCAACTGAGTTGTATCAGCAGATTGTGAGAGAGCGTGATGAAATGTCTCTCAAAGTCTCTGAACAACAAAAGTTGATTGATGATCAAGAACTGGCCTTGAGGAAAAAGGATTTTGATCTTAGAATTCTTCAAGCTAAATTTGACAATCTCTCAAGTAAATTTGATACTCTGAAATTAAGTGAGGGGAGCTTAAAAATGAAAATGTCTGCCTTGAACAAATCTGCTAAGGCAATAGAGGAAATTCAAGGGTTTCAAAGACCATTTGCTCAAAAGGGTGGATTAGGCTATAATCCATTTGAACCCTCACCTGGTCTTAGTATTGCCTCATCAAACAATTCTAAGATGACTTTTGTAAGATCAGTGGCACAAAAAAATGAAATGGAAGTAAATCAACCACTGATCAAGGAATGAGGTTAAAGACATTGTTTACAGAAGGAATGAGGCTCAGAAAGGTAGAACCAATGGAAGGTCAACCTATCTGAATCCTCATCAGAGGAGTTGTCCAAAATCTGTCCAGAAAAGGCCAACTCAAATGAGACAACCTCAACTGAATGGATTAAGGCCCAACCCCTCTGATAGGTATAAAAACTTCAGGAAGCCTGGACCTTACATGCCAAAAGCAAAAGGCCATCCATACCCCCATCCTCAAAGGTCTTACCAAGCTGCACCTAAGTCTAGTAACTTCAGGAGAAATGTCCCAAAGAAATTCACCAACTCTCCTGAACCTTACAAGACTAACACTTATACACAGAAACCACCCAAGGCATTTAAGGGTAAAACTGTGTATGTAGATGTAAATGGAAACCAAGTCAGTCACTTTGAGTCAATCAGAGTAATCAGGCAGATTTGGGTTCCAAAAGGTACAGCTAACCCTCTAGGACCCAACACTCAAAGGGTACCTAAATTTTGACTTTGCAGGGTTACCAGGACCACAAGAAAAGGAGAAGCATCAACAAGAAAACAGCATGGTACTTGGACAGTGGATGTTCAAGACACATGACTGGGAACAAGAGCTTCTCTCAGAATTCATAGAAAAAGATGGTCCTTCAGTAACCTTTGGAGACAGCTCTCAAGGGATCACAAGAGGCTATGGTACATTAAACATTGGTAGTGTCAAAATTACTGATGTCTCATATGTCCAAGGCCTGAAATATAACTTGCTGTCTATAAGTCAAATTTGTGATAAAGGATATTGTGTTGAATTTGCACCAAATGAATGTATTATCAAACATAACTCAACACAACAGGTGCTACTAACAGGGGTGAGAAAGGGAAATGTCTATTTTGCAGATTGGAGCAAAACCGCTGAAGCAGTTTGTCTTGTTGCCAAAAGCACAAGTGAGCAAAGCTGGCTGTGGCACAAAAGATTAAACCATCTGAACTTCAAAACCATCAACAAGATTGCAAGAAACTCTCTAGTTAAAGGGCTGCCAAATCAAGTGTTCACCAAAGATCATATTTGCCAGCCATGTCAGGAAGGAAAGCAGATCAAAGCTTCATTCAAAGGAAAGCCTGTCATCTCAACTGAGAGAGTTCTTCAACTACTGCATATGGATCTATTTGGGCCAATTATACTAGTAAGTATAAATGGAAGAAAATATGCTTTAGTTGTTGTTGATGATTTTTCCAGGTACACTTGGGTAGTATTCTTGCTGAACAAAAAGGAGACCCAAGTCAAGCTACCTGAATTGATGATGAGATTGAGCAATGAAAAGGGCCTAAGTATTGTCAAGACCAGATCTGACAAAGGCACTGAATTCATAAACTCATACATCAATGAGTACTGCAGCAAGAATGACATTACTCATGAAACTTCAGCAGCAAGAACACCTCAACAAAATGGGGTTGCTGAAAGAAGGAACATGATCTTGAAAGAGGCAGCAAGAACATTGATTGCTGAATCCAAACTGCCTAAAAGGTTCTGGGCTGAAGCCATTAGCACTGCATGTCACACTCAAAACAGATCCTTAATCACCAAAGGACAAGGTAAAACTCCATATCAAATATGGAAAGGTAGATTGCCCACTGTTGCTTATTTTCACATATTTGGTTGTAAGTGTTTCATTCATAATAATGGGAAAGAACAATTGAAAGCTTTTGACAGCAAAGCTGATGAAGGAATATTTGTTGGATATTCACAAATCAGCAAAGCTTATAGAGTTTACAATTGCAAAACCCTTATTGTGGAAGAAACACCTCATGTTGTGTTTGATGAATCTATTAATGAGTTCAGGGATAGAAACCTGAATATTGATGAGATAACACAAAGAACAACCAGACTAAGGCTTCAAAGCAAGGAAACAGTGTTTGTAGATGTTGCCCAGCCTGAACTTGATGATAATCAAATACTGGACAACCTACCTGATGGCAATCAACCGGTAGTCAACCAACCTGAAGGTGAAATTGAACTGACTGACCCCATCCCAGTTCAAAATCAGGTAACAACTACCAATGAAGAAGCAGTCAATGCTGAGGTAGTAAATGGATCCAATATTTAAGGGGGAACCAATGAAAATGTCAACTTATCTGACAATGAGGACAATACCCCTGAATATGATCCTGAACTTGATCCTGCAATTAACTTTCCTGAATTTAATGAGTCTAGTGATCCAACCTCAGATGAGGACAATCCTCCTGAAGGGATCAGGTCTAGAAGGACTTGGTTGCAAGACCACCCATCTAGCCTGATACTTGGTAATCCAAGTGAGGGGATCAAAACTAGAAGATTTCATGGAGAAAGTGTTTTGTTTTGTTGTTTCCTTTCAGAACAGGAACCAAAATACATTGAGGAAGCACTACAAGACACCAACTGGATCATAGCCATGCAAGAAGAGCTGAACCAGTTTACCAGAAATGAAGTATGGGAACTGGTGGATAGGTCAACTCATGAAGATGTCATTGGAACCAAATGGGTGTTCAAAAATAAGAAAAATGAAAATGACATCATTGTGAAGAACAAAGCAAGACTGGTGGCCAAGGGATATTGTCAATCTGAAGGGATTGATTATGATGAGACTTTTGCTCCAGTGGCCAGACTTGAGGCAATCAGACTCTTCTTAGCATATGCAGCTCACATGAGATTCAAGGTGTATCAAATGGATGTGAAGAGTGCATTTCTCAATGGGGTGCTCAAAGAAGAAGTATATGTTTAACAGCCCCCAGGCTTTGAAGAAGGAGACAAGGTGTACAGATTGAAGAAAGCTCTCTATGGCTTAAAGCAAGCTCCAAGAGCTTGGTATGACACCTTATCACAGTTTCTTCTAGATCATGGTTTTGTCAAAGGCACCGTTGACAGAACTTTGTTCAGAATCTGTGAAGGAGATGATATTCTGTTAGTCCAAATCTATGTGGATGACATTATATTTGGATCTCCAAATGAGAAGCTGTGTGAGAAGTTCTCCAAACTCATGCAGAGCAAATTTGAGATGTCCATGATGGGATTGATGAATTTCTTCTTAGGACTTCAAGTCACTCAATCTAAGAAAGGAATATTCATCAATCAGGCCAAGTATACCAGAGACATGATCAAGAAATTTGGATGTGCTACAAGCAAGACAGTCAGAATTCCTATGAATACTAACTGGAAAATGGATCCTGATGAAAGTGGAGAGTCAACCAACTCCACTAACTACAGAGGAATCATAGGATCCTTGCTATATCTCACTGCAAGTAGGCCTGATATCACATTTGCAGTTGGAGTTTGTGCAAGATTTCAAGCAAACCCAAAGAAGAGCCATCTTGATGCTGCCAAGAGAATCCTAAGATATCTCAAGGGATCTGAGAATCTTGGATTATGGTATCCAGCTGATGACAACATTGAGCTCACTGGATATTCAGATGCAGACTATGGAGGATGTAGAATTGACAGAAAGTCCACCTCTGGAACATGTCAATTCTTAGGCAGCAAGCTTATCTCATGGTTCTCCAAGAAGCAAAATACAGTAGCCACATCAACAACTGAAGCAGAATATGTAGCAGCTGGAAGTTGCTGTGCTCAGATACTTTGGCTCATACAACAACTTAGAGATTACAAAGTCATCTCCAATGAAGTACCAATATTCTGTGACAACAATAGTGCAATTGCCATCTCATAGAATCCAGTGCTACACACTAGATGCAAGCATGTTGATATCAAGCATCATTTTATAAGGGATCATGTGGAGAAGAAAGATATCAAGCTTGTCAAAATTCACACTGATAAGCAAAAAGCTGATATCTTGACTAAACCTCTAGCTGAAGCAAGGTTCTTGGAATTGTCAGCTGAATTGGGCTTACTTGATCCAGGAAAGATGGAGAAATGAAGGAAGGATGCTCAATTGAAGGGGGAAGTTCATTGAATTGAACTTCAGCAAGGTTGACCAACCTCACTGAAGCAGTCTGCCAAACAGGGAAACTCAGCAAAGTTGTCCCTAAGGTATTCAGCAATGTTGGTCAGGGGACCTGTCCTAGTGGGACCCACTCAGCAACTTTGGGACTCACTCAGGCATGTTGGTCAGACAATTTGACCTTCACGGAAATCAAAACACATCTCAGGATGTTTGTCCGAGTAAATTGGATAATTATTGCTATTTTTAGCATTGATTAGACATTTAAAAGGTTTCTTGGTCTAAGAGTAGGCCATTTTAGAATGGCGTGTGCTATAAAGATTTTTGCCACCAAAATGGCAAATCAACATTTAATGCAAAATCTTAATTAAGATTTCATGAATTCTTGAGTCATCATCAAGGCCATTGATTTACATTAAAACTCCATCAAACCGCCTAATGCCCACAACCCCACTTTATCCAATTGGTTTTTATTATTACCCACTGTTATTATCTATTAACCAACGGTTAATAAATTCCCCACATATATTAACTCCTCAATTTTTACTTCCTTCCTTACGCACTCATAATTCCAAACTCTCAAAGTTTTTGAAAACCTGCAACTTTTCTCCAAACCTTTCTATCTCTTAAAAATATCCATGGCTCCCAAAATCAAGAGAGAAGAACTTGTAGATTTCAATGATTCCTCCTTGGACATTGATTTCTCTTATCTCATCAACCCAAATTCTCTTTGGTTTGAAAAATTGGTAGCTTTTGATAGCCCTGACACAGAAGTTCATCCAGTACTTCATTGGCTTAGGGAAGCAGGACTTGAAAAGTTCTTAGGTACTAAGCCTGATTCTTGCCTGAATCCTTTCATGGCAGAATTCTTTGCCCATCTCAGATGGAAGGGCAAAAAGGGTGATGTATGCACCAAGCTGACATATACTGAGGAAGATGAAGATGAAGAAAGCCAACACACCATCATCTTCACTGCTGAGGATCTAGATGCTAGTTTTGGGCTACCATCAGAAGGCCAAAATCCAGAAATTTACAAAGAAGGAGATGATCAGGAGTTCTACTATCCATGGATGATAGTACCCAAGAAACTTGTAAGTGCTCAAAACAAGAACACCTTAAAGCCAGTTTATAGGCACTTGTTTAATTGTGTTGTGAAGAGCTTGTTGAGCTACTCTGGAAGTGTTGAACAAATCAGTATGCCAAAATTGAGAGTGATGGCTGTTGTGATTGACTCTGCTGAAAAGAGAGTCAAGTTTGATTGGAAAAGTTTCATTCTGGACAAGATGATGAATGAAAAGTTCAAATTTAAGGAGGTAAAGCACCACAAGGTGGTGGTTGATGGGAGACTCCAGTTTTGCACAAGAGCTAGCTTGCTCTTAGAAAGATTTGCTCTCTACACCCACCTTCAAGCAAAGCCAAAGCCTTTTCCAGCTCAAAAGGTGATGTTCAGGAAGCTGTCTTCTAAGACAGAAAAGAGGAAGCAAGATGCAGCTTCAAAGAAGGCAGTTGCTGTTGTACCAGCAACCAGAGCCTCTCCAAGAAAAAGAAAAGCTCAACCTGTAAAAACTCAGCCAAAGATGAAGAAGATGAAGAAGATTCTGAGTGAATCTTCCCCAGAAAGCCAATCTAGAAGTGGAGATGCCACTTCTGAGGAGATTGAGAATGTAGCTGAAGAAAGAGTCAACCCCCCTGAAGAGGGTGAAGAATTCAGAGAGGTTGTCCCCTTGCAACCTGAGACTGTCACAGAGTTTAGGGACCTTGATAAGCCAACAAGGTCAGAAAGAAGAAGAAGAATAATCAAAACTTCTGAGAAGCAGAAGTTGATGGAAGAGGAGAAGAAGAAGAAGGAATTCTTCAAGGAGATTAGACAGGCAAGTAGGTCTAACTCCAAGTCCAAATCAAAGCCCAACAGCCCTGAAGCCAACTCTCCTGATATTCAACCTGAAAGAATATCTCCATCAAGGCATGAAGAAGAGGAGTGCAAGACTCCTGAAGATGCCCCAATTGTTGCAAAGAAAGTTTACTCCCCTGAAGGTGCCCCTGACAGATCAGGTATTGATGTGCTGGCTGATTTAGTCAATCTTGAGGATAGGCCTTTCTCCCCACTTGATCCAAGACTTCTTTCCTACACCAAGCTTCTTGAAACTGTTCTTCAAGAAGGTGATGAAGTTGTTTATCCACCCATTCCAGCCATTCCAACAACCTCCTCAGGAACATTGCTCTTTAAAGCACCTGAGTCCCAAATTGTCATAAGCTCATCTGAACCCAATCCTTCTGAACCCAACCTATCTGAGCCCCAGCCAAGCCTACCTGAATCTCAATCCAACCCCCCTGAATCCCAAACCAACTCTTCTGATGGAGATGAAAGTGGTGAAGAGTACACTTATGAGGGGATGCTGAGGCAGATTGCCAAGGCTAATGTGGATGAGTTGTATCCTGGATTGAAGGCTTATCCTAGGCTGCAACAACAGTTCTATGATCTCAGGGCACTTGTTGAGATCAAGGATAGAACAATTGTGGAAATAACTCAAGCTATTAAGGATAAGGGTGCTAACTGGTGGCAGGTTGAAGAAAATAGGCTATTACATTTTGCAAATGTAAAGAAGACCAGTGTATTGACCACTGAGGCCTTATTTTGCACCATTGTTCATGAGAAGGTGCTTGTTGAGAGAGAAAGAATTGCACAAGGAATCAAGCATCCTGATAGCACATCTGATGATGATAATGATGATGATGATGACAACACCAATCCCAACCCTCCTGGCCTCAATTCTGCTCAGGTACATTACTTGACCTATCCTTCTGTTAAGGACTCTGATCATTCAGAGGAGTTGACCAAAGATGGTAACTCAGTCCAAGATGCATTGGCCAAGGATGGTTCTTCTGAACCTGAGGCACAGCTTGACAATGTTGAGACTTCCATGGGAGAAGCTGGTTTGGCTAAAGCCTCATCAATGTCAGGACAGTTGGACATTGACCAGCCTTTAGTCATTCAGGATGACTCAGTGGACTTGGGATGCCCAAGCACTGTGATCTCCCAACAACTGCCCTCTGTGGATCCTGTTGAGGATATGGAGGTGTCAGGTTTAGGAATGGAAGGGGTTGAAAAGGCTGTTAGTTTTGAAAAATCAGAGGGAGATGGTGAGGATTGTGTGATTACTGGTTCCTTGAGTGCACCAACATTAGAGGGAGAAGAAGTAGAAATATTGGGTGCAGCCCAATATGAGAGTCAGGCTATTCTTCAAGTCAAATCTGAACTTGATGAATCCCTTGGTGAAAGGAGGCCTGATTCTCCAATGAATGTGAGTCCATCTATTGTGAATGAAGAAGAAAAGAAATTAGTTGAAAATGAGAGAGAAGGTGCTGATGTATCAGGCCTTATGGGAGAAAGAAAAAATGAGGGTGTTGAGGGAGATTTCACTAACACTCTTAGTTTTGCAGATTCTGTTGCTGTTACCATTGAACAAATTTTTGCAGATGCTTCTCTCACAGATATTCCAGTTGATGCTGACATTGACCTAGAAGCAGTCTCAGCAAATGTGTCCACCTTGAACAAGATGTACTTTGAGCAAGCCAATGCCACTGAGGCTGGTTTACAGATTGCTACTCAAATTGCAACCATCATTGAAGAGCAATCAGAGAAGTTGGACACACTGGTCAGGGAAGTTGGGAAAGCACATGCTGCAACAGTAGACACCCTTGATGACCAAGGCAAAACTCTAGCCTCTGTGGAGATGAGGCTAACTGGTTCAGAGGAAGTGATCTTGCCAACCTTGGATGCAAGAATTTGTGGTGTTGAAACTGGACTGCAAACAGTTTCAACAGAGGTAACCAAGGCAAAGAATGCAATGAGAAAGTTCACAAATTCAGTAAAGAAAGAGCAGCAAGGTCTCAAGGATCTTTACAAGCACAATGTGAGAGCTTTGAGAAAAACAATCAAAGATGCCTTAAGACAGAGGACAGCAGCTCAGAGGAAGAAGGCTGAAGAATTGAAAGCGGCTATGGTGAAAGAGGCTGCAGAGAAGTTCACTGTTGAACTAATGGCCAAAGTGTCTGATCAAGTTGTGGCCAACCTCACTGATCAACTGCAAGCCAAACTTGATCAATCACTGAAAGCCACACTGGATGCCATTGTTGCTTAGAAAATGAAGCCTGTCCACACATTCTTGAGCATGGCTGATGACAAGATGCAAAACATTCATGATGAGAATGTTTATTTGCTGCAGGAGTTGAAATCCCTCACTCAAGCCCACTCACATCTCTCAGTCTCTATGAGTGAGTTGAAGCCCCAATGTTTTGATAATGCCAAAAAGGGGGAAAGAGAGAGAGCTAGGGCAAAGGGAACCTTGGTGATTGGTGAATCCAGAGGAAAGGAGAAGGTCCCTGAAGTTGAGGAGGAGAAAGAAGAAGACATTGGGAAAGGCAAAGGCCCAATGAACATTGAAAATTTGACTAAGGAAGAGCAAATCCAGATTGTTGTCAAGGAGTCCATGATGTCAGCAATGGAAAGTCAAGCAAGAAGGCTTCAGAGACCTGGTGGTGAGTCTGCAGGCCTTGACCCCAAGAAAAAGGTTGCTGAAGTAAGGGGGAAGGTGACTAGGGCTTCTGAAAGAAATGAACTGCAAGCATTCAATGAGTTCCCAACCAGCCTGACTCTTCCATCAGAATTCCAGTCTGAAGAAACAACTCCAGTGAGGCAGTCTAAGAGGTTGAAGAAAGCAGCCAAGCTGACTGTTATTGAAGAAGAAGATGTTGAAGAAGAAGTACAGGACAGAGAGCCTGAAGGTAGTGTGCCCAAGCTTGCTGATGATCCTTCTAAGCTGTTTGAAGTAGGATTTGGAAAGGATCCAGAGACACAGGAAAAGCTAGCTCTTCAAAGAGCTAAAGAGAGAATGGATCAGTTGGTTGAGGCCAACAAGGCAAGAGATGAGAGGAGGGCAAACTTCAAAGCTCCAAGAAGGAGGGCTTCTTACAGAAGACTCAAACCACAGATGCTGCAGAGATGGGACACTCAGTACCCTCACCATGATAAGTGGGTTCCAATCTCACTGAATGATGCATGGGAGGAGGCCAAGAGAAGTTTTGTATATGACTTTTATGTCATTGGGAAATGGCTTGAAGAGAGTGTGGATGAAGTCTTTGTGCATTTTATGTTTGAGAACCATAGGGACCTCTACCAGAAGCTGTTTGCAGTAGTTGAGATGGCAAGAGTTGAGTTCAAGGCCCCTGGTCCTATTCTGTACATGCCTCCTAAGTTCAATGGGAACTTAATCGATGAAGGGAAGATTCTGGAAGAGTTCATCAATATCATGAGGATGGAAAAGATGAAGATTGGCCCTAGAGGATCCAACAAGGAAGTCTTGGAGTTGAAGAAGAGGGTCTGGGCTCAATATGGCATTGCTCCTCAAGATGATGGAACTCTCTGATGGATAAGTTCATTCCTTCCCTATCTTTCTGTGATTTCAAATTATTGTTGTTATCTTGTTTTTCATGTATCAGCTTTGTTGTCCTTTTGGTTTTCTGATCTGTAATGCTCTATGATATATAAAAGGACCATTGATTTTCTATCAAGAGATAACAACTCATTATCTCAACTAACCTAACATGACATGGTTTACTTGATTTATTGTGCTAACAGTTTCTTTCAGGAAAGTTGACCAGATCACTCATCCTGAAGGTAAAGTATAGTATAAGTCAAGTTCCCTTTGTAATAGGTTTTGGCATCATCAAAAAGGGGAAAATTGTTGGGAATAAAATGATTTTGATTTAGATACAAAAACCCCTGATTGATGATGTTCAGATTAGTTGAGATATGCTCAAGTCTAGTTCAGACAAGTTGTCTCAGAACACTTGAGTAAGTAGAATGCTTAAGTTAAAAATCTCAGAAATGTTGTGAGATTTTAGAGTTCAGGATAGTTGTCCAAAAGCTGGAATGTTAGGCAGCTTGATAAATGTTAAGTCTCTAGGCCAAAGTTGCTGAGCTTTCAGGACAAGCTGACCAAATGGACAACTGAGCTGAAAAGATCAAGAGTGTTGAGGCAATGCTCATAAATCAAAATGATCAGAACAAATGAAGTGCAAATGATCAAGAGCATTGAATGCCAAAGCTCACAGAAGACACATTCAATGAAGCATTTATTGCCAATCATGCCTGAACCAAGCATTGAAGACTTAAAGCATTAAAGAGAGAAGCATTGAATGAATGTTGGAACATTCTAACTTGCAGCAGGAATGTTCAAGGGAGTTGTCCCATCTGACCGTTGGTTGAGTGTAGATTCTGCCACAAATCAACCTTGGGAAATGTGCATATTTGGAATCTGACACAAGTCATCTCAGCCGCATTTTTCAGAAGTCAACACATTCATTCAAGCAACCATTGAAGAGGCTTTTACACACTGGATAAAAGGATGCCAAGCTTCATAGTCGTTTCAATGGTGCTGCAAATAGACAAGTTTGAATTCCTATCCCTCTAACGGTTAGTTGTTCAAATTTGCCTATAAATACAGAAGTGATCAAGGGATTCAAACATCCAACTACTTGCTATCAAACTACCATCAAGCAAATCAAAGGAAACCAAGTTGTTCTTCAGAATCCCAAGATTCCTGAATCACTTCAATTAGCTAAGCCAATCTTTGTAAACATCCAAAGCTTAGCATTGAGATATCCTAAGCCTTTACACTGTTCTTATTGTAAAGGATATCTCTACTAGTTGGAACCAAACCTCAAACCCTTATCTCATTAAGTGAAGAGAGAGTTTGTTGTAGAAGTGAGAATGTTGGGAATAAAATGAGTTATGTTTTGATTGAATACCAAAACCCCCTGAGACATGCCTAAGTCATGATTGAATATGTTCTAGAAATGTTAGAACATATAGTATAAAGGCTAGATGAGGAGCTAATATGTTAGGTAGCTCTTAGATGATTAGATGCACAAACTGAGGGGGAACACATGCTTGGAAGTTCATTTGAATCAAGTCCCTTCAAGGCTCAAACTCTGGATACAACACTAAGTCTTTTGAGACTAACTATACTGATCAGGAGAGTTGTCCAGAGAAATTGTCTCAGTACAAGAAGTCAAGATCAAGTGATCTGAAAGCCTGCAGTCAGCTATGCTGAAGGGTTTTGAGACAATCATTCCCTAAAGATCTTCAAAGAAACAAGCTAAGATCACCTTCAAGAGAAATAAAAGGGAAAGAGCCAAGTCATCTGAAGAAGAGCAAGACAATCTTGCTGATAAGCAAGACTGCTGATAGTGATAAGGAGAGTTGTCCAAATGATGAGGAATGTTGTCCTATCATTGGAACAACCTTCAGAAGACATGTCCACATTCTTACAAGAGAATCTGAATGTCAGATATTGGGAAGAGTGCTACAGAATGAAGACAAAGCTCTTACAGCCGTTTATTTCCCAAATGAGGACATGTCACTATCAAGATTCTGTCTTCAAAGTTGAAGAACTAAAAGAAGACATTTATGGACATTGGAGGCTGCCTCTCCAACGGGCAAATCCTTCATTTGTCTATAAATACAGAAGTGTGAAGACCATTTGAAAGCATCCAACTAGCATCCAACTAGCATCCAACTTCAACCTCAACCAAGCACATCTAACCTCAAGTTCTTACAAACTAGAGTGCTTTCAAAGCTTTCAAAGACTATCTTAGTCTTCATACACTTCATCTAAGCTGTACTACATTGTATATCCATACACAAGCTTAGAGAGATATCCTATCCTTATACACTGATCTTCATTGTAAAGGATATCTCATTAGTTGGAACCTTACTTCAATCCTCATATCTTTCAAGAGTGAAAGTGAGAAGGTTGTAGTAGTAGAAGTGGTAGGAGCTGACTGTTGAGAGAAGAACCGTTCAGTTCTGAGTTGAGAAGAGGGTACTAGGACTCTAGACATCCTAGGGATCAATTCACCAAGAGTGGTGTTCTTGATCAAGTGCACCTTGGCACTATAAAACAAGTTAATTCCAAGAGTGAAGGAATTATCCTGTTAAATCAGGGAAAGTGGATGTAGGAGCTTGAGTCTCTGAACCACTATAAACTCTTGTGTTGATTTACTTTCAAGTACTTTCATACACTCAACACTGCACACAAAACTGATCTTTCAAAGGATAAACATTCAAAGACTGTGCAAAACTGATTTGGACAAGTTCCCTGAAACTGGACTGTTTTGAATTGACCAAGTGATTTCAGAATCTAAAGGAGTTTAAACTAAAAGGGCCAACCACTATTCCGCACATATAACTCTCCTAGATAGTTATTCAACTAAGTACTCAATAGTACTTAGTAGTCTGATTATCTTAGAAGAGTTAATTGTTGGGATATAAATTCATCCTAAGCCCCACTTAATGTTAGAATAGTTTTGATGGCCAAAACACTTAGAGTTTATAAATGTAATAGGATCAGCTGACTTGTATAGAACAACTTAGACTAGTCTTGTGTGATCAACTGTATTGATATCAGCTGATCAACACAGTCCTGGCTTACATGCCTATCCTCAAGATGAGAAGAGTAGAAGACATGAAGACTAGAAGATCCTTGAAGACCAGATAAGTTAAGGTGCTTGTATACCTACCTATCTGATGGAGTCCCAGATTGAAGATGGCCTAAAAGCAGTACAAAGAATTTCCAGATCAGAAGAGTGTTACTCGTCTGATATCAGAAGACAGAAGACCTAAGGCCAGAAGAGTAGTCAGAAGACTAGAAGTACAAATCAGAAGACTATGTGCTCTTCCAGGACTCGGCTGATTCCTAAGTCATCTTGCAATTCAAACGAAGACCTACCTTATTTAGAAGATTGACATGATCCCAGGATTGAAGCAATCAAGCGGCTGGAATCAAGGAATCAAGCTATTATGGAAAGATTGCTCAAACGGCTAGTCAACTCCAACGGCTAGTTGCAACCAATCTCCATTATAAATACAAGAGGATGAGAAATCACGAAAAGAGGTCACAAGAGAGAATTCAACAAGCCAAGCAAGCAATCAAAGCTAAAGCCATACAGTTCTAAGAATTCTCAAAAGAACCAGAAACCATTAGATTATCTATAGCTCTTAAGTGATTTCTATCCAACCCTTAAGAACCTGAAACCTGTTCATATTGTATATCAATTGTTTTAGGCATAGTGGTTAAGCAAATTATAAGCTTGAACCATTAGTTGGATACACCTCAAAAACCCCAAACCCTCACCGAAAGGTTAAAGTTTTTGAAACCCCTTAAAGTGCAAGTGCTTACAATCACTTGTGGAGACCGTAGCTGTTAGGACGGCTCAGATCTCAAAGTCCTAACCTTGGGACTATAAAGGTCAAGACCCTTGTAATTTGTGGAAATTAAAGGGATTAAACATCACGTTAGGACGTGAGAGTAGACGTAGGAACGTATATCCGAACCACTATAAATCCGGTGTTATTTACTTTCTGCACTTTACATTTCTGCCTTTACATTCATTATTATATAGTGCATACTGTGATTTCAACACTCTTCAAAACAAGGCCATAACTTTCAAACCAGCATCAGCTGAGTATTTTCATTAAGTAAAACAAGTTACAAGAACGAGTCTAAACCAGGGCCACCATAATTCCGCATATAACCTCCTCAGTCAGATCACTATAGTCATCTGGACCAGCAGACTTGCAGTCCAGTTGACATAGCAATCAGAAGAGGTTCCCAACTCTGTTTGAAAAAGTTTTAAAGTCTATTCACCCCTCCCCTCTAGACTTTAAACCCATTCACTACTCGTTCAGGGACCAACAAGTGGTATCAGAGCAGTGGTTCTAACGGACTACTGTCTCTAGATTATCAGAAGACTTGAGGGAGTCTTTCTGTAGTCCTCTTGAACAGATCTTTTGAAAAACTTGTTTTTGAAAATCCATACAGCATGAGTGCTAACATGCGAAAGTTGCCTAAGTTTTCAGTTGAGGATTATGATTACTGGAAGATCAGGATGAGGAAGAATCTCACATCAGTCCACTACAAGATGTGGTCTGTAATCACTGAAGGCCCAATCACCATCATGACAGTCAACACTGCAAATGGTGATCCAGAAGTCCCAGTTGGAGAACTGGTTCCCAAGCCTATGAGGGATCTCACACCAGAAGAGATGAAGCAATCAAACCTTGATAGCATTGCTCAAGATTACATAATGCAAACTCTTCCAAATGAGTACATTGCAAAGGTCATCCACTGTGAGTCAGCCAGAGAGATGTGGGAGGCATTGGCACTCCTCTGTGAAGGAACTGAGCTGATCAAGGAAAGCAAATTATCGACAGCAGTCAAGAAGTTTGAACACCTCAAGATGCATCCAGGAGAAACTATTGATCAGCTGGACAATAGATGTACAAAGATCATAAATGAGATTGAATCTCTAGGCAAGAAGTATACAAATAGAGAGAAAAACTTGAAGATCTTGGACTCTTTACCCAAGAGATGGAAACTCAAGAAGACCATCATCAAAGATACTCAAGATATCAAGAAGTGGTCTACCCAAACTCTATTTCAGAACCTAAAAGCTCATGAATATGACCTTGACAGAGAAGAAAACTCAGGAAGTGATGAGTCAACTGCAGCCCCATCTACCTCCAAGACTGTAGCCTTCAAGGCAGCCAATACAAAAGCTGCAAGTACCTCATCTGGCAAGGCCTCTCTGAAAACAGAAGACTGTGAAGGATCAGACATGAGTCTGAAGGAACAAATGGCTCTTATGATCAAGAGATTCGAAAGGATGAACACTCTCAACAGCAAATATAGAAAATTCTATAGAAACTACAAAGATAGAAGAGCAAGTTCACCCTCCAGAGGTTCCAGAGAAAGAACACCAGAAAGACATCCTAGAAAGGATGTGGAGTCATCTGACAGCCGAGGATCCAGAAGAAGAGATGCCACTCCTCCAAGGAAAGGCAACTCAAATCAGAAACCTGGATCATGCTTCAACTGTCGCAAACCAGGACACTATGTCTATGAATGTCCTGAGCTGGATTTGGATGACAAAGAAGAAAGAAGGCCAAGAAGAACTTCAGACAAGAAAGCTATGGTGACTGAAGAATCTGAATATCAAAGTGATGAACTCCCTACATCACCAGACTGCCAAATCTTCTCAGATGATTCAGATGACCTAGCTATGATGGCTATAGGTGAAAATGAGGTAAACTCCTATGCTACTACTTTCCATTCACCTATTTTTTCACAATCAGATGAGATAAACTCATCTGAAGGCGAATCAGAAGACACCTATTATCAATCTTTAAGAAAAGTAAAAGGTGATCTGGATATTGCCACTAGAGCTTTTATAGAAGTGGAAGAGGAGAATAAGGATCTAAGGAAAGAAATTGCTAAGTTGAAAAAGGTTAAGTTTGATAACACCCCTGAGCTGGCCACAATGAATGAAAGATTGACCAGAGAAGTGGAGCTTCTTAAGGAAGAAAATACCACAATAACTCAGTTGTATGAGGGGATGTTACAAACTCAAGCTTTAGAAACTAAGGAACTTCGTTCACTACAATCCAAATTCGATGACCTCTTCCAAGCACACAAGCTCTTAGAAAAGGAGAAGGAATGCCTAAATCAAAAGATATCAGAGTTCAATAAAGCCTCTACTACTATTGAAAGTATCTCTGAGTATTATAGATCAAATGGCAATAAGATGGGTTTTGGCTATGAACTCAACCCATCTACATCCTCTCCAGCTGGGGGTAGTACACCTAACAAGTGCACTACTCAGACACATGAAAAGGGTGAGTGTTCTAAACACAATGAACCTAATATGAACCAAAAGGCATCTGTACCAGCTAAGGCTAACTATCCCAAAACCAAAAATGGTAAAGGACAAGCTAACCCCAAGCCTGTATAGAGGAACAGAAAACAACCTAGACCATCTCGGCTGAGACAGTCTCAGCTGTATGCTGCTCCAACCAAGAAGAAGAAGGCTTCTGTAGGTCCCCAAAGTTGAGTTAATAACGAGTAAGCTAGTGAAAATGTCTAGAGGGGGGGTGAATAGACTTTTCAAAAATCTATCGAAATATCAGAATACAATATGCGGAATACGAAATTATCAATGAGCCCAATTCAAGTTTATACTCAACTTCTTAATTCGAGAACTCTGTTCTATACTTAGCTTGTCTAGTTCAGTTACGTATGTTTAAACAATTAATCAGTTAATCAATTAAAACAAACAAAACAGTAAAGTAAACAACACACACAACGATTTATAGTGGTTCGACAACTTGTCTACATCCACTCTCGCAAACCCAGTTGTGATGTTTCCACTAAACTCTTCCAATCGAGTACAAAGTGTATGTTCCTGTGATTTTAAGTCCCAAGAAGAAGACTTAGATCTTCAAAGAATATACCACCAGATATATCTATGATCTAACTAGCTATTAACAAGCAACTAGCAACTTGATAAAAACAACAATAAAACTTCTCTGTTCTTTAGTAGTAGCCTCTTGGATTCTTCACTTGTCTTCTGGCTTCTTTCTGAACTTCAATAAACTCTGAGAGTAATTCTCTTTTTGAATGCTTCGATAATGCTTCACTTGAGTATGAACGTCAGTGTATCAGTAGTCTTCAATTGATCAACACCATGAAGTATTTATAGACTTCAATCTTCAAGAACTTAGGTAGTTGTAACCAACTTTTCTTGAAAACTAATTTTAACTGAATCTTCTTATCAATCCACGCGTTTCTTGTTACGAATTAGTTATTCCCATAACTAACTTCTTCATCCTTATCTTTCCACGCGTATTTGTAACTAACTTCAAGTTGACCTGTCTTGTGTAGTATAGTAGATGCACTTGTCTTTGTCTTGTAATCCATCTGTCTTGAGTAGTAGACTCCAAGTCTCCTTGTCTGGTCTTCTCATGCAATCTTTAGTAGTAGACTATACTAATCTATCAAGACTTATTACATTACTTTAAGCTTTTATAAAACAAGCTTAGTCAACTTATAATCTATACAATGAATCTATCTATTACATTCAAAATCATGAGCTCTATACAACATTTATCATAGCTCAATAACAATCTAACAAATACAAATAGCATATATGAAGTACTTATAAATCTGTACTTATCTTTTAATATAAAACAGTACTTGTCTTTCATGTGAACTTATGTGAACTCTACTGGTCTTGCTCAAGATGACTTAACTCAACTAGACTAGATTAGTCAATACTTAGAAAATATTCAAACTACTTTTGGCTTATCAAAACTTCATCTTTTATCTTTTCATCATGTAGGACTTGTTCTAGGATTCATATCCCAACAATTTCCCCCTTTTTGATGAAGCCAAAACTACTTGAATCTTTTCTCAATAATAGACTAGTTAAGTAGTTATCTTGTCTTAACATCAAAAGTTGTTATCTTTTCATTCATTCAAAAATAAGATCAGTAGATATTACACATACTTCAAAAAAAAACACAACAAGACTAAACTAAACTGACAGATTACCTCTTTCAGATTCTGGAACACAGAACGCATCTAGTAGTCTTGTATGAATAGCCTTGATATGGTCTTCATCTTCAATCTTCTCCTTCTCTAGTAGTTCTTCTTCATACTTCTTGAGCAAATTTATATCAACTCTTTTACCAGAACTAGTCATGGGACACTTCCATTTCGGAAAACTAGGAAGGAGTATGTTAAAGTTTGCACCTGGAGATATCCTTATGATCAAATTCCATAGCATCCTATGCTGTCCTTCCATGAACTTATCAAATACTGAGTACAAATCTTCAGAATTATCAGAATCTCCAAACTTCCTGATAATCCAGTGATCTAGTTCCCATTGCCTTTTCACTTTTACCCATTCTTGACGATGTTCTTTGTCAATGAAATGGTCAATGAACTTGTCTTCCATAAGCTCTTCATCAGACTTCAGCTTCAGCAAATTCTCTATGTGTCGTCCAATTTTCTTTTGACTAGCATAGTGAGTTTCATCACTTGGATCAACAACCTTTTGTTTCTTCATGACTGTTGTCTCATGAGTAGGTTCTTCTATAACAATAGACTTTCTTTTCGATACCTGTCTTGTTTGAACTTCAACTTCAGGAGATGCAATAGCCTTGCCCTTCTCCCTTTTTAACAACTCATCTGCTTCAGCCTTAGCTTGCTTAGCTTGTTCAAGTTCAACAGTTTTCATCAACCTGCCTTTGCCTCTCTTAGTCCTTCTAAGATCTTGAATGGCTTCAGCAGCATCTTTAGCCTCTGGTTCAGCACTAGACTTGTCTTTATCATCAACTCGACTCATCTCTTCCCCCTTTTTGGCTTCATCAGATGCCTTGAGAGAGAATAGAGAAGTGAACCGAGTCATCTCTTCCAGCATAGCTTGCTTCATCAGAATTGTAGCTTTCTCGATCTGTCTTTGATGAGAACCATCTTGACTCAACTTATCTAGCTTGGTTGCCACCAACTCCAGCTTTTGAGTAGATAAGTTCAACTCATTCTTGAAGTGGGTTGCAGTTAGTCGTAGCTTCCTGTTCTCCTCAGTCATAGCACTGATAATCTCTTTAGCTTGTGCTAACTGATCAAAGGCTTCTTTTCTTTGGACGTCAGCTACTTCGATTTTAGCTCTATAGACTCTTTCCATCTTTCTGGATTCAGTAGCTAGAACACGAGCAAAATCGACTGAACTCTTCTCCGAATATTCTACTTGATTCTGGAGAAATCCTTCAATTTGATTGAACATCTCTCGTCTGAAATCGTTGTCCAGCTGGTTGACTTCATTCATGATCATCTCTTTTGAACTGGTCACAAGGACACTATTCTGTTCAACAAGAGTCTTCTTAAGTTCGGTCTTGAGAAACTCATCAATAGACGACTTGATAACAGCCTTCAAGTCCTCTTTCAACTCATCTATTGAAGCAGCTGGGATAGCTTGAGACAACTGTCCAGCTTCAATATGAGTTGCTTCAACCATGACCTCATCTTCAGCAGTAGCAAGAGAGATACCTTCAATCAACTGACCTTCTGGAGCAGTAGCTAAGACCTCGTCTTCTACTACTTCATCAACAAACACACTTCCAGCAATCGCCTTCAGACTAGGTAGAGGATAATAAGGCACCATAGCTAACTTAGCTTCCTTAGTCCTTCTTTCAGCATCAGCAAAGTCCTTCTTTAATAAGGCGTGCAGCTTCTCCATATATCCACAAATTTCTATAGGAAGCAATAGATCAGTATATCGATTAATAAACTTGAAATCTGACCTCGGACTGTCAGCATGATCCATTTAAAATTTGAACACAATGCCTCTCAACTGGTTTGAGACATTGTCTAGCTCTACGACCGGATCAGTGGACTGGATCAACTCAGCTTGTCCAGCTTCAATCATCTCAATGTCTTGCACAAAGTCAGATTCTGAAACCTGAACACCAACATCAAACTTGAATTCTGAACACATTAAGTCATCAGAGATACCCAGTAGCCTCTTAGCAAGAGCAGTGATATCATGATTTGGGAAAAGCTCTGAGTGGTCACGAACACCACTATTCTCCTTCTGCTCCATTTCCCAATCCATGAAGTTAGAGATACCACCTTTCCCTAAGATGACTTCGAAGAGATCATCTGTACTTGACTTCTTCAAGGCCACCCAAGTGCATATTCTAACCAGTTTCTCAAACTGTTCTGAAGAGTAGTCGACTTCAACAGATGAGAGCTGTATCTTCAAATTCTTGCTCATCTTCGAACGGATTCGCTTCTCTCGTAGACACATAGGATAGTAGACCAGGGATTCGAATCTAACTTCAGACGGGGTCTGAGTAGATGGGGTCTCTATCTCAGTTGTTGCAGTGGCAACTGTTGTCTTATCTGAAGTAGATGGGATATTAGGATCAACATATTCTGTTGAGGGTAAGGATAGAATTTGGTCTGTGGTTTCTTGGGGCATTGATGTGTCTTGGTTTGGTGTGATAACTGTAGGAGTATCAGTTATATCCATTTTGGGAGTGTTTTCGGGTAGGCTGACTCTCAGCGGATGTGCTGGCAGCACTTGTGAGGTTGAGGTAATAGGTCTTGGCCTAGATCGATGAGATCTTGCCTTGGTTCGAACAGAAGGGAGAGAGATAGGAATCGATAAATCATGAGAAGAGGAACCAACCTGGTGACTCAACTCGTCTGGTGGAGGAGGTGTTCCGATTCGCACTAGTTTGTATAACTCTGGAACTTGAGAACTTGGATCTAACTCCTCTTCCGACTGAGTCTTCTCAGAATCATCTGCACTAGACGAGTCTTGTGCAGCTTCCTTTGACTCTTCTCCAGCAGACTCATCTTCTGAAGAACCAGACGCACCAGCATACGGCAAGGCTTCCATGGGGTCAATTTTAGCTTGCCTAGGTGCAGCTGGCCTGGCAGCACCTTGCTTTCTTACTGCCTCCTTCTTAAGGTAGAATTTCAAAGGATGGAATGGCTTTCCTTTACTCCATTCCGTTTTGTTTGGCATTAAGAGAGGGAAAAGAATACTTAGCTTATTACCGTATCCAACCGCTGTAGACACCACCCAATTGTGAGTGTGGTCATCTACTCGAACACTTCTTTCAAAATACATGATTCGGTCTGCGATTAGTTTGAACCAATCACCTTCAGTAATACCATCGTATATCGCAGCCATAACCCTTGTCTTTGCAAAAGTCACAGAGTCATGAGAACCAGTAGAACTTAGCAAAATTTTGCTGGCTATATCCAGTAGTGTGCGATACTTTTCTAGAAGATCTGCCTTCTTGACTGCAGCATACTTTCCATCTGGTTTCGGTTTCAGCTTCCTGCCACAGAAAATGCTCAAATATCGAACTTCTTGCCCTAGAGCGTAATTCTCAATATTAATCGTTCCGGTGGGCAGCTTTAGATGTATGAACATCGCTTCTCGAGTAATTTGCACACGATCTTCACCAATGAAAGACTCGATAATATCACCTCGTCTGGTGACATTTGCATAAAACTCTAGCACCTCTTCCTCCAAGACGACTTGAGGAAATGCTTCTAAATAAGGCTTTAGCCCACACCGGGTGCATTTGGTCAGGATCTCGGTATTCTCATCTGTGTGCTGTCCTTTGAAAAATACAGATGGTTCAACATTCACTTTATTATCGGAGATGTACCGGCCTAGGTCGAATGTGACCTGCATGTTGGTTCTTAGATCAAAAACTGATCGAGTAGACATAGTGTTATACGAGTATAAGCAGATAATCTTGAAGAATAGCAAAACAAATCGAATGCTTAGTAGTAGAGGAGTCAAGAAATTGTGAGGCAAGACGTGTGAGAGTGTTTGGGTTTTGTTCAAAACTGAATTTTAGATCCAATGGTCAAGATCGAAGGATTAGATCCAACGGTTGAGACTTTTGGAATTCGGTTACGGAATCGAGAATATTATGTGATTTGATATTGTAAAATTTGAAATCCGCCACTTCTTAGTTAGGTTAGAGGAGTGAACTTATCTGACCTGTTGTAGATGAGTGTGAACTAAATGTATACACCACTTAAATGGGAGTGTACAAATCTAATTCGAGGGTTTTCAACTTTTCAATACCTAATTACTATAATATCCTTAATCCGTTTTGAATAAAACACTTAGCATGTAGAATCAAAAGAACACTTAGCTTGTCTGTTCGAGTCTATCCAGAACAGACGAGTAGACTTAAGCTTCACAAGACGAGTAGACTTAAGCTTCACAAGACGAGTAGACTTAAGCTTCACAAGACGAGTAGACTTAAGCACACAAGGCGAGTTCCCCCTTCGCCTGTGCATGTCTATTCAGAACGTCGAACGGCTTCATGTACCTATCTTATGATTTGCAATGTGTAATCATTGGTACAGGTAGAGTAAAATAAATAAGATGAATATCAATCGAAAGCAATGATCAAGGTTTCGAACAAGATGACCTTTTAACAAACATAAGAGTCAACATAAGGATATTTAAGAAATCAAGGATTCCCCCTTAAATGTTTATTCCCTTAGAATTACCCTCAGCTTTACCAGCTTCCTCATCGGGTTGTTTGGTCATCTAGTCTAGCCTTGTATACCTGTCTGTTGCGTGAGTAGTCGAGTGTTCTGTTCTTGTCTCCTTTTCTTTGATGTACCTGACTGGTTAGTGCATAGCTATAGGCAAGTAGGATCTAAATCAATTAGCCCTAGACTAATGCATAACTCACGAAATCGTGCCTCAGCTAATGGTTTTGTAAAAATATAAGCTCTTTGAAAATCAGTATGAATCTTTTCCATGCGGATGTCCTTCTTTTCTACATGATCACGTATGAAATGATGCTTCACATCAACATGCTTACAACGTGTGTGCAAAACAGGATTTTGTGTAATGGCAATTGCACTATTACTATCACAGAAAATAGGAACATTTGATTCATATATGTTGTAATCTCTAAGCTGTTGCATGAGCCAGAGTAGTTGACTACAACAGCTACCAGCAGCCATGTACTCGGCTTCGGTAGTTGAAGTTGCAACACTAGTCTGCTTTTTAGAAAACCAAGATATGAGTTTTGTGCCTAGAAATTGACAAGAACCAGAAGTAGATTTCCTATCTATTCTATAGCCTCCAAAGTCTGAGTCTGAATACCCACTTAAGGATAGATCATCATTTGAGGGATACCATATACCACGATTGATGGTCCCTTTCAAATATTTCAAGATCCTTTTGGTGGTTTCCATGTGACTTTCTTTTGGATTGGCTTGGAATCGAGCACAAACACCAACAGAGAATACAATGTCTGGCCTACTAGCAGTTAGATACAGTAAGGAACCAATTAAGCCACGATAATAGGATTGGTCAGCACATTTACCGTTCTCATCTGGATCCATTCTGTAAGTTGGTTGCATTGGTACGCCAGTGGACTTACATGTTTTGATCCCGTACTTGTCTAGAAGGTTTCTTGTGTACTTCGCCTGATTTATGAAAATACCTTCTGGAGTTTGTTTTACTTGAAGTCCAAGAAAGTAGTTCATCTCACCCATCATTGACATTTCAAACTTACTTTGCATGAGTGTAGAAAAACTTTCACTCAGCTTATTGTTAGGTGACCCAAAAATGATGTCATCTACGTAAATTTGGACGAGTAAGATGTCCTTCCCTTCTTGTCTTCTGAACAAGGTTCGATCGACCTTGCCCTTAGTAAAACAATTTTCTAATAGAAAGAGAGATAGAGTGTCATACCATGCTCTTGGAGCTTGCTTTAATCCGTATAAGGCTTTCTTCAATCTGTATACCTGGTTGCCTTTGACTTCGAAACCTGGAGGTTGTTCAACATACACTTCTTCCGCAAGAATACCGTTAAGAAATGCACTTTTGACATCCATTTGATATACAGTAAACTTCATGTGAGCAGCATATGCAAGGAACAATCGAATGGCTTCTAGTCTAGCAACAGGAGCATAAGTTTCATCATAGTCTATGCCTTCAGCTTGTGAATAGCCTTGGGCGACTAGTCTAGCCTTATTCCTAACGACTAAATCATTCTCATCTTTCTTATTCTTGAAAATCCATCGAGTGCCAATTACATTATGATGTTTCGGCCTATCGACAAGTTCCCAGACGTCGTTTCGAACAAACTGGTTCAACTCGTCTTGCATAGCGATTATCCAATTACTATCAGCCAATGCCTCTTTAACAGTGGTAGGCTCAATAGCAGACAGGAAACAACACCAGCAAAACAAAGTTGGACTCGGCTGTTCTTGCGACTCAAAGAGTTGTCGTCTAGTCTTCACACCAATAGTAGAGTCACCAATGATATTTTCAGTATCATGCGCAGATTTCCATGTTTTCCTATTTTTAACAGGAATACTATCATCATCTATATCATGTACAGCATCATGCATGTCAGTATCATTTGTATCATCAATTTTAATAGGAGTAGATGAGTCAACTAGAGCAGGCATGTCAACTGGTCTAGAGGACTTACCTTGAGCACTTACCTTCTCCTTATCATCAGAGTCGAGAGCCTTTAGGAATGGGTTGTAGGCTTGAACGGATTCATATATCTCTGAATCTTTGTCAGATTCGATTGATAGATCAGTTACCTTCTTACTGATCTTGTCGGCAGACGAGTCCTGTTGAGATTCATCGAAAACCACATGTGGTGTTTCTTCCACACAAAGAGTTGAGTAGTTGAATACCCTAAATGCTTTGCTAGTCGAGGAGTATCCTAAAAATATCCCCTCGTTTGCTTTAGCATCGAAAGCATTCAACTTGCTCTTTCCATTGTTGTGAATGAAACACTTACAACCAAATATATGAAAATATGAAACTCTGGGTTTTCTACCTTTCCAAACCTCATAAGGTGTCTTGCCTAGAGCCTTGTTGATCGCGCTTCTGTTTTGTGAATGGCATGCAGTATTGATAGCTTCGGCCCAAAACTTTTGAGGAGTGTTGAACTCAGCTAACATGGTCCTACAGGCTTCTTTAAGGGTTCGATTCCTCCTTTCTGCTACACCGTTTTGTTGTGGTGTCCTAGCTGCACTAGTTAGATGCTGGATACCACATTTAGTACATAAATCTTTAATATAGCAGTTAATGAACTCAGTTTCCTTGTCACTACGAATCTTGACAATAGACTGGTTCTTCTCAACTTGTAACTTCTTCAACAGTTCAGGCAGTAGTGTTTGTGTATCACTCTTCTTGTGTAGAAAAACTACCCAAGTGAACTTAGAGTAGTCGTCTACAACAACAAGTGTGTACCTTCTACCATTCAAGGTTGGAGGAGTTATTGGACCATGAAGATCCATATGTAGAAGTTCTAGGACTCTACTAGTTGAGAGAGTAGGAATTGACTTAAAAGAACCTTTAACCTGTTTACCCTGTTGACAGGCCGTGCATACATGTGACTTGTAGTAAACTTCATTGGGAATACCTTCAACAAGGTAATCTCTGGCTATCTTATTAAGAACCTTAAAGTTTAGATGACAAAGGCGTCTGTGCCAGAGCCACCCAAGCTCTTTAGGATTCTTAGTAAGTAGACAGGTGTCCCTCGGACAACTGTTCCAATTCACTATGTACACACTTCCTTGTCTTACGCCGACTAGTAGGACTGTGTGCGTCCTTTTGTCAATGATTTCGCATTTGCGGCTCTTGAACTGCACCTTGTAACCACGATCACAAAACTGAGAAACAGAGAGTAGATTATATTTCAAACCTTCAACATATGAGACATCTTGGATCTCAACGTCTCCATTCCGGATGTAACCAAATCCTTTAGTGACAGCAGTGGAGCTATCACCAAATATCACTTTTGGTCATTCTTGCTCATGGTAGCTTGATAAGAGAGCCTTGGTACCAGTCATGTGGTGCGAACAACCACTGTCTATGTACCAGGTTTCTCCTACTGAGCCACCCTTCTTATACAAGTCAAGTCGACCCTGCAATGAAGATATTCAATAATTTAGGTACCCATTTGTTTATTGGGGTCCTTGGGGGTTAGTTATGTTCAGAGGAATCCAAATATACATTGGAGTCTTGAACAAGTTCGATCTTTTAAGCTTTCGCCCATATTTGTTACAAAATAAGACCTTGTTGTCCTTAACTGGTCTATCAGTCGAGTTCGGGTCTACTCTTTGGAGATAGCCTTTCGACTTAATCTCTACTTGAGCAGGCACTAGTCTATGATAGTCAGAGTAGGGCTTATAAGCATTAGGTCCATACGGTTTATAGACGCGTTTGGGTCTTTCCTCACTAATAATATCATATGATAAAGGTGGAGGATATAGGACAGTTTGTGTACGATATTTCGGAGCTACCTGTCTAGGTCTAGTCGAGTAGAGCTGAGACTGCCTTATGAAAGGCGGTCTAGGCTCTTGTCGTCTAGTCTGTACCTGTCTAGTACTCATCTCCTTAGGATACCAGTCCTCGTATCTGACCTGGTTGGGTCGTCCACGATTAGTGGTCCTTTGAAGATTAGTTCTAGATGGAACATGCTTGTTGTTAGCATCCTTTTTACCTCCTTTGGTAATCGGAATGTTAACTAGAGCTTGTTTAGATGCAGTACCTTTAGAAGGAGTTCCAATATCGTATATCATTGGTCCTTTTCCTTTATCATTTGGCAAAAGTCTCGCTTTAATAGTAGTAGGGTTCTTAATGACTCGAGTAGACGAGCTAGATGACTCAGCACCTATACCAGTCTTGTCAGCTGGATCTCTATACCTATCTGACAATTCAAGGTTAATCTTTGAAGAGTTAACCAGGTCAGTAAGTTTGAGATCAAGTGTGACAACCTCGGTCTCTAAGAACTTATTACGTTCTTCAAGTCTGTTGCACTTGTTCTTTAAAACATTGAATTCATTTCTCTCAGTTGCATGTGTCTTAAGTAGGTCTTGATATAACCTGTCTGTCAATGCACACTTTTCTTTGAGTTGACTCAACTCTTCAGTCAAGCGTTCATTTAGGACTGTTATATTAGGATCTACTTTGGACTGAGCTTCCTTAAGGTCAATGATTTCTTGTTTTAATGCAATGTTCTCATCACTGACTTCGATGAATGCTTGATTAGCAAGTAGAAGGTCGTCTTCAATAGCACTAGTCGAGTGCTGCAGACTACTTCCTACTTCACTACTAGCAGTGTCACTTTCATCAGTTTCTGAATCATCACAAGATTGAAAAGATGTAGCAGATGATACCTCTTGGTCGATTTTAGCCATGCAACATAGACCATCATCTACTATAAATGCTTCGTCGTGATCTTGATCAGTTGAGTGACTAGATACGGACGATGGCAACTCATCTGAATCCGAATCAGAGTCATCATTGACCATCATTGCCTTATTGCCACGATTATATCTTCTTTCTCTTCGTGCTTTGCGTTCTTCACGATCATCAGTGCTCAGGTCTGGACATTCATATATGTAATGACCTGGCTTTTCACAATTATAGCACAAGAGATCATTAGTAGCCTTTTTAATGGGAGATTTGTCCCTACGTTTATCACGTCTATCAGAACGTTGAATCTTCCTATCGTCAGACTCTCTATCTCGTCTGTTACTTTTCGAGACTTCGTCTCTCCTTTCGGACGAGTTTCGGTCTCGTCTGGTCTCAGACGAGTTCTTAGACGTAGATGCTCTATGATCCCTATAGAACTTCTTGTATCTTCCGAAGCGTTTATTGAGCCTATCAAACTTTCTAACCATGAGACTCATCTGATCCTTCAAACTAAGATCAGTATCTAACTCATCTTTCACAGAGGCAGACTTAGTTCTAGACTTGGACCTGTCTACCTTAGAAGACTTAGAAGAGCTAGACTTAAAGGCAACGTTCTTAGATACAGCATGTTCTCTATCACTACTGGCTAGTGGTTCATCTTCGTCTAAATCAAACTCATGGGCTTTAAGAGTTTGGAACATGGTTTCAGCAGTCCACGTATCTATATCTTGAGTGTTCTTAACAAGCATCTTTACCATTTTCCAACGACTATCAAGACTCTTCAAAATCCTAAGATTGATCTCACGAGCAGTATAAGATTTACCAAGTACTTCCAAATCATTCATGATCTTAGTAAAACGAGTATCCAGCTGGTCGATAGTTTCTCCAGCTTTCATCCGAAATGATTCAAATCTTTGGACAGCTGTGGAGAGTTTGCTCTCTTTGATTAGGGAGGTCCCTTCACAAATGATAGCTAGTCTGTCCCACATCTCCTTGGCAGTTTTACATTTTAACACTTTTCCTAGATACTCGTTAGGAAGAGTGTGTAATATGTAATTCTTTGCCAGACTATCCAAATTATTTTGACGCATTTCTTCTGAGGTTAGATCTGACCTGGGTTTCTTGACGAGAGTACCAATTGGTTTGCTTGGGTCAAGAACAGCAGTATTTGGAATCATTGTAACAATGGGTCCTTCTGTGATAACAGAGATCATTAGGTCATGCGTGGAACTGAAAATGGCTTCCATTCGCAGCTTCCAGTAGTCATAGTCCTGAACCTGGAACTTGGGTAACTTGTTAGCGCTGATTTCAAGAGACATGATTTCAAGAAATAAGTGCTAAGTGGAGTTATGATCAAGAAAAACAGATAAGTCAAGAACAGGGAGCACGAAGCAGATATAACAGGAGTATTGATCAAGAACACGTAAGCAACTACAATCAAGGACCAAGACTTCACCCTAAGTCTTAAGTCGGTTATCAAGAAACAGCAGTTCGTAAACTACTGCTCTGATACCACTTGTAGGTCCCCAAAGTTGAGTTAATAACGAGTAAGCTAGTGAAAATGTCTAGAGGGGGGGTGAATAGACTTTTCAAAAATCTATCGAAATATCAGAATACAATATGCGGAAAACGAAATTATCAATGAGCCCAATTCAAGTTTATACTCAACTTCTTAATTCGAGAACTCTGTTCTATACTTAGCTTGTCTAGTTCAGTTACGTATGTTTAAACAATTAATCAGTTAATCAATTAAAACAAACAAAACAGTAAAGTAAATAACACACACAACGATTTATAGTGGTTCGACAACTTGTCTACATCCACTCTCACAAACCCAGTTGTGATGTTTCCACTAAACTCTTCCAATCGAGTACAAAGTGTATGTTCCTGTGATTTTATGTCCCAAGAAGAAGACTTAGATCTTCAAAGAATATACCACCAGATATATCTATGATCTAACTAGCTATTAACAAGCAACTAGCAACTTGATAAAAACAACAATAAAACTTCTCTGTTCTTCAGTAGTAGCCTCTTGGATTCTTCACTTGTCTTCTGGCTTCTTTCTGAACTTCAATAAACTCTGAGAGTAATTCTCTTTTTGAATGCTTCGATAATGCTTCACTTGAGTATGAACGTCAGTGTATCAGTAGTCTTCAATTGATCAACACCATGAAGTATTTATAGACTTCAATCTTCAAGAACTTAGGTAGTTGTAACCAACTTTTCTTGAAAACTAATTTTAACTGAATCTTCTTATCAATCCACGCGTTTCTTGTTACGAATTAGTTATTCCCATAACTAACTTCTTCATCCTTATCTTTCCACGCGTATTTGTAACTAACTTCAAGTTGACCTGTCTTGTGTAGTATAGTAGATGCACTTGTCTTTGTCTTGTAATCCATCTGTCTTGAGTAGTAGACTCCAAGTCTCCTTGTCTGGTCTTCTCATGCAATCTTTAGTAGTAGACTATACTAATCTATCAAGACTTATTACATTACTTTAAGCTTTTATAAAACAAGCTTAGTCAACTTATAATCTATACAATGAATCTATCTATTACATTCAAAATCATGAGCTCTATACAACATTTATCATAGCTCAATAACAATCTAACAAATACAAATAGCATATATGAAGTACTTATAAATCTGTACTTATCTTTTAATATAAAACAGTACTTGTCTTTCATGTGAACTTATGTGAACTCTACTGGTCTTGCTCAAGATGACTTAACTCAACTAGACTAGATTAGTCAATACTTAGAAAATATTCAAACTACTTTTGGCTTATCAAAACTTCATCTTTTATCTTTTCATCATGTAGGACTTGTTCTAGGATTCATATCCCAACAGCTTCTTCAAACAAATCTGTTCTCTTTGCACCCCCTATCTCTTATGATATTGTGAGAACAGAAGAGTATGGTCCATATAATCGTGTGCATCGACCAGCTAATGCACCCAGGCCGAATGTAACTAGTCAAAAGATCATGTATGTACACTCCTATAAAGGGAAACCATTTGACTATTACTTAGCTGACACTAAGGACAAATCAGATCAGTCCAAGGTGCTGACTGGTAAGATTTGGTTCTGTGATGCCCGAGGGAAACAACTCAAGTGCTCAAGGTTGTTCAAACGACCAATGTATATGTGGGTTCCCAAGGGTAGTACTAACACCCAAGGACCCAAAACAAAATGGGTACCTAAGACTTAACTTTTCTTGCAGGAAAGGAGGGACCTATACAGAAGAGGAGGTCTAGCAGGAGAAACTTGGTACATAGATAGTGGATGCTCAACTCACATGACAGGAACCAAAGCCCTGCTGACCAACTACATAGAAAAGAAAGGTCCAAAAGTCTTCTTTGGTGATAACGCGCATGGTAACACAAAAGGATTTGGCACCCTTAAAAATGGTGACATTGAGGTACATGATGTATCATATGTAGAAGGTCTTAAGTTTAATTTATTATCTGTTTCTCACTTTTGTGACACTGGTTACTCAGTCAAATTCTCTAAAGATGAGTGTCTCATAAGTGATAAGAGAACAAAACAAAACCTTCTAACAGGATCTAGAAAGGGAAGTATGTATCTTGCAAATTGGAACAGCTGTCCTAAGGATACATGTCTGCTTGTGAAAAGCCCTAAAGATGTCAGCTGGCTATGGCACAAACGTCTTAGTCATCTGAACTTTAAGACTATGAACAAGTTAGCAAGGGAATCCTTAGTTGATGGTCTGCCTAATGAACTCTACTGTAAAGATCAGGTGTGTGATGCATGTCAACAAGGAAAGCAAACAAAGGTCTCCTTCAAGACCAAGAAGACAGCATCAACCAGCAGAGTTCTTGAACTGCTTCACATGGATCTCTTTGGACCAATCACTCCAACCACTCTAACAGGGAGGAAGTACACTCTTATTGTTGTAGATGATTATTCCAAGTTTACTTGGGTTATCTTCTTATACAAGAAGAGTGAAACACAGCAGAAGCTCCCTGAACTATTGAAGAGGATCCAAGTAGAGAAAGGAGAACCAATTGTGAAAATTAGAAGTGACAAAGGCACTGAATTCATTAACTTTTATATTATTGCCTATTGTACTTCTAATGGTATTCAGCATGAGACAAGTGCAGCAAGAACACCACAACAGAATGGTGTAGCTGAAAGAAGAGTCAGAACACTCAAAGAAGCTGCCAGAACACTCCTTGCTGAATTCTCCACTCCCAAAAAGCTATGGGCAGAAGCCATCAACACAGCTTGTCACACTCAAAACAGGTCAGGTATTCATAAAATACATGAGAAAACCCCATATGAACTATGGAAAGGTAGAAAACCTAGAGTATCTTACTTTCATATATTTGGTTGTAAGTGTTTCATTCACAACAATGGGAAGAGTAAGTTGAATGCTTTTGATGCCAAAGCAGATGAGTGGATATTTTTAGGATACTCCTCAACTAGCAAAGCATTTAGAGTACTCAACAAACGAACCCTTCTTGTGGAAGAAACACCTCATGTTGTTTTTGATGAATCTTGTGAAAAGAATGCAGTAGAAACAAACTCAGCTGCAGATCAGATGAGACATCTAGTGATCAAGTCCAAACCAGATGAGTTCATTGAAGTCAATGAACCTTTCCCTGAAGAACCAGAGGAGGATAAGCCTCATAGACCTGTCACTAGATCTCAAACTCAAGCAGGACAAGCTGACCAGAATCAAGATGCACCAATCCCAAATTCCAGGGGGAATGATCTCTTTGACACTCAAGATACAGATGATGATCGACCTAATCAAGTCAACCCTCCTGATGGCACTAGATCAGATGAGAATCCAAGCTCATCCAATGCAGATACTCCTGTGAGGCATACATGGAGAAACAACCATCCATCAAACCTCATCTTAGGAGGAGCTGACTCAGGTGTCAAGACAAGAAGACAACTGAATCAGAACTCACAATCATCTATGTTCTGCTGGTGTGCTTTCCTATCCAACATTGAACCAGCTGATATAGAAGAAGCAATGACAGATAGCAATTGGATCACTGCTATGCAAGAAGAACTAAACCAATTCGAAAGAAATGAAGTCTGGGAATTGGTAGATCGTCCTGAAAACCACAATGTAGTAGGAACAAAGTGGGTATTCAAGAACAAGAAGGACGAAAATGATGTGATAACTAGAAATAAGGCTAGGCTAGTTGCAAAAGGATACTCTCAATCTGAAGGGATTGACTATGATGAAACCTTTGCTCCAGTAGCCAGATTAGAAGCCATACGACTGTTTCTAGCTTATGCATCATATATGGGCTTCAAGGTATATCAAATGGATGTCAAGAGTGCTTTTCTAAATGGTATTCTGGTAAAAGAAGTATATGTAGAGCAACCTCCAGGTTTTGAAAAAGGTGATCAAGTATATCGACTGAAGAAGGCTCTCTATGGTCTAAAACAAGCCCCCAGAGCTTGGTATGACACATTGTCACAATTCCTACTTGACAATGGATATACAAAAGGCAAAGTGGATAGAACTCTTTTCAGAATACAAGAAGGAGAAGACATCCTAATGGTGCAAATATATGTAGATGATATTATATTTGGATCACCCAATCAAGAGATGTGCAAGAAGTTCTCTGAACTTATGCAAGGAAAGTTTGAAATGAGCATGATGGGTGAGATGAATTATTTTCTAGGACTTCAAGTCAAGCAGAGTTCAGAAGGGATCTTCATCAACCAGTCCAAGTATACCAAGAGCCTATTAGAAAGATTCAAAGCCCTACAAAGCAAGACTGCAAGGATTCCAATGATGACATCTTTCAAAATGGAACCAGATGAGTCTGGAAAGGCAGTTGATCAAGCTGAATATAGAGCACTGATTGGATCTCTACTATATCTTACAGCTAGCAGATCAGACATAACATTTGCTGTAGGAGTATGTGCTAGGTTTCAAGCAAACCCAAAGCAAAGTCATCTAGAAGCAGCAAGGAAGATTCTCAAGTACCTAAAAGGAACAGTCAACCTAGGACTATGGTACCCTGCTGATGACAATCTAGAATTGAGTGGCTATTCTGACTCAGACTATGGAGGATGTAGAATTGATAGGAAATCCACATCTGGAACCTGTCAATTTCTAGGAAACAAGCTGATATCATGGTTCTCTAAGAAGCAAACCTCAGTTGCAACCTCCACCACTGAAGCAGAATACATGGCAGCTGGTAGTTGTTGTAGTCAGCTGCTCTGGCTAGTTCAACAACTCAAGGATTACAATGTAGAGGCAAGAGAAGTCCCTATTTATTGTGATAGCAGTAGTGCCATTGCCATCACTCAAAATCCAGTCCTCCACACAAGGTGCAAGCATGTCGACATTCGACACCACTTCATAAGAGACCACCTTGAAAAGAAGGACATCAAGATGGAGAAAATCCACACAGATATCCAAAGAGCAGACATCTTGACTAAGCCCCTAGCTGAAGAAAGGTTCAAAATCCTATGTTACAGCTTAGGACTCCTGGACCCAAGCACATGAAGAAGGAAAGATCAGCTGAAAACCTCAGCTGACCCAAGTGCAGCAGACTAGGAGGATCAGATGAGGTGAATAGACACCCTCATCTTCAGGTAAGTTCTTTCCCAATGAAGACAAATAAAGCTGAGGGAAAACTTAGAGTCATCTAATCAAGGGGGAATCAATGATACCTTAAGAATCCTTGATGAAATACTCTAAAATCTGCATTGCATATCATATCATATATATATATAGCAGACTTGAACAAAGTTATTTGATCTCTTTATTCCCAGCAATGTATACTATGTATAATAATAAACTATTCTTCATAAAATACTTTATTTATATACATAAATACAGTGTACTATTGAGTTATACTTGGTTGGATTAATACACCACCGACTCAACAGTATGCATGCACAGTACGGATTTCAAATAACTCTTGCTCAAAATTTATAAATTCTGCATTCCATAAGATAAAGTCTGAATATCTTTAAATGTGAACCCTTAGATCAAGAATCTCATTGTTGATCTTAAGAAGTAACTTTTCAGAAATACAGACCTATCAACTCTATAGTTTTGTCATCTTTCACTCCACTACCTCATTTCTACCCCTATAAAAGGAGGAAGTTATGAGAACACCTAAGAACACAAATCACCAACTACAATTTTTGTTTCAGGTATGGAGAAGATTGAAAGAAAAGATGGAATGGAGATCATTCTTCAACCAAAGTCTTGGGTGAAGGAGATGAAGATTTGTCCAGAAGATGAAGATGATGCAGATCAGCATACTTGGTTTAACCAACATAAGTATGTCTATGAAAACTAGAGGAAAGAGAGAAGTCCTTATTGAAAACTAGAGGAAAGAGAGATGCAGAGGACAGAGTAGCAAACAAGCAGAGCTTCTTCTCCAGGGGGAAGTTCTACATGGAGAGCTTGTTATCAAAAGCTATTGTGTCTAAACAGAACATGAAGGCTGAGTCCATGGCCCTCTCTTCGACTCCATTGAAGCCTCTTCCAATCTTCCTTCTCTTTCAAGAGTAGCGAAGAGATTCAATTAGGACACATTTGATGCTACAACCCATCTGATGATGAGGAACATCAGATGGTAAGGGCAACCTGAACCAGTGGGATACCATCCAGGCTGATCATCTACATATTGATTTGATGGTCCTACTTGATTCAGATAAAGCTGGAAGATCCATCAAACCAGGTTGGATCACCACTCACAATAAAGCTGGAAGATCCATCATCCAGGTTGGATCATCACAGCAACAATGAAGGATCCATCAAACCAAGTTGGACCTTCAAAGCACAGAAGATCTACTCAGCAAATCTCAATCCTCCACTCAGCTGATCAGAAGACCAACTCAGCTGACCAGAAGACTTTCAAGGAAAATCAGCAGACCTCTTGAAGAAATCAGAAGACTTCACTCTGCTGACAAGATCATTTGATTTTTGAGTTTAATGACTATCTTTGATCATGTAATTCATTCTAGATTTATTCCTGAATGTAATTAAACAAATTGGCCTATATAAGGAATGCAATTCACTTATAAAAAACGGCCTTGATGATCAATTCTTGCCACAAAATTAGTCACAACGGCTATTTTTGGTAATGATGTCATTAATACTCAATTACCAAATTGCCAGCAAATCAACTGTTGCCACATGGCAAATTCAGCCGGCAAATTTAAAGGAAGGCCCAAAATCAAAGAAGGAAAATCTTGGGCTCTACTCCACAATTAACCCAAATCTGACCGTTAGATCAAGATTTGTTGGAGTATATATACACACCCTTAAAACTCTTCCAAACCCTTTCGCTCACAATACCCTATTGCTCTCAATACTCTCTCGTTCTGCAAATTTCTTTCAAGCTCTCAAAACCTAATCACTTAAACTCTACTATGGCATTCATTGAAATTTACGACGAGAAGACCAAGAGCACTGGCACCTTGGATGCTGCAAAGTGGTCCAAGGAAGGGAAGATGTTCACAGAGAATGCTCTGTTTTTCAAAGGCAAACACACAGCTGCAAACAAGGAAATCCTTCTCCGTTGCATCAACCTCAACCTGCGAGAGTTTCTGGAAGCAGCACCCACCAACGTTTATGAACAAGACGTGCTAGCTTTCTATGCAAACGCTGTGATGAAGGGATCGTATGTTGAAAGTGTCATGGGTGGACACAAGGTCAAGGTAACAAGGGAAATCCTTCAGGAACTATTTGGTTTGTCAAGGGGGAAGATCAATATCTCCACCTACATCATGAATAAGGAGAAAGAATACATGGAGATGTTCACTGATGGGAGAATCAAGGCTGCTGATGCCTCTGGACTCAAGAAATCCCAATTAGAACCTAAGTTTCAAACCCTGATGGATATAGCAGGCAAGATGCTGCTAGGTAACACTTTCAGCCATGATGTTGTTACCACCTTGAAGGTTAGAGTTATGGCTGCAATCTGGGATCAGATTGATGGAGACTGGCAAGGGCTTTTCTTGGACAGAATTGCTCTTGAAGCCAAGAAGGTGACTTTGGACCTTCAATCAAGAGAATGGAAGGTAACCTCAACTGTCAGCTTTGTCAACAAGCTGAGTATCATCCTTCCAGAAGTACTCCCAAGAAAGTACAAGATGGGACCTCATAAGACCTTCCACATCTCCAAATATTATTTAAGGAAGGACGCTCTTGCTGAGGCAGCAAGGTTGAAAGAAGAGAGGAAGAAGCTGTTAGCTGAAGCATCCTCCAAAGATGTTATGGAAAAGGCAGAAGAGTCCACTCATAACTCTGCTGCTGAAGAAGAAGAGGAGCCATCGAAAGAAGAGGCTCAAAAGAAGGTTGCTGAAGAGGATGATGATGACAATCAGACCTTAGCACAAAGAAGATATCTGATCAGATCAGGGCTCATCTCCCCATCTGATTCAGATGTCAATCCCACTGCCTCTCCTTTGAAAAAGGCAGGTACTTCTAACCCCTCTCTCACTTTCACACCTTCTAAACTATCAAAGGGTCAGAAGAGAAAGAAGAACACTTCTTCTTTCACAAAGAAAGCCAAGAAATCCAGGCTCCCTACTCCAATGAGCATAGCCCCTATTTCATCCTTCAACCCTTCTGATGATACCAACCCATCTGAACCCTCACACACTGATGCCCAAATCCCTGCTGATACTCACACAGCAGAGGAACAAGCCCAGCCTAACCCTGCTGATGTTCAACCAGCAGACAACCAACCTCAGACCACCTCCACACAACCTGCTGATGATCAGACTCAGATTATATCCACAATCCTTGCTGATATTCAAACAACAAATGTCCAAGATCATCAAGCTCAAACACCTACTGATCTTCAAGAAGAAACTGAACCAGACCAGCAGACCCATAACCCTGCTGATGAACAAATTACTGAAGATCAATCCCAACCTCCTACCCAACAAGAAGAAATCACTTCCCAAATCCCTGCTGATACTCACACAACAGAGGAAAAAGCCCCAACTACCCAAACCCCTACCATCATTGTCCCTTCTGCTCCAGAAGACTTGGCACCAGAAGACCTGGTTCAACCTGGTCCTTCTCAACCTCAGTTCAGAATGGTGCACTATCCCATGTGCCAAACAGAAAAGATAATGAGGATGAAGATAGCCAACCTGCTCAAGACCACCATCCCTGGAGTTGATGAGTCTTCAATCCAGTTTGAACAAGTGCTTAGGGTATGCACTTGGATTGAGCTCAGAAGAGATGATGTAGATGACCTTCTTGAGGTCATGGAAGGAATGGGAGGAAAGGAAAACTTCCTCGACTGGGAGATGGAGCAAAAGGAAGTTGCTCAAGTTCAATCTTTTGCTCAACTGCTATCAGATGAGGCACTAACTGCAGTCTGCAACCGGATCCTAGGAGTCTCCACTGCTGATGTCCCTATCCCAGTAGGTTCATCGGATCAGCAGACAGCTGAACAAGCAAAGATGAAGGAATCAGCTGCACCAGCCTTGGTGGAAGACTCAGCTGCACCAGCTGACAAAGAAGAGATTTAAAGAGAAGTAGTCAGAGTACCAGCTCACTTCAAACCTTCAGACGATCTGACTCACTTCATTGACAATCAAGAGGATGCAGGCAGACGAATCATGACCCATCTGACAAAGGCCACTACCTGCTACCTCAATGAGGAGTACCTATCAGCCGAAGAAAGAGGCAAAGCAATTATTGTTCATCCAAAGCCTCAGGGTACACCCTCTACCTCTACCCCATCTGTTGACCTTACAGCAGACATCTGCTCCCAGGTCAAAGCTGCAATAGACTTGCACTTTGAGAAAGGTTTAGGCCTGCAGCTAGGAAGATATGTTGAGAAAGCTGCAAGGGAACAGAAGACTCGTCTTCATGACCAGATTCTTGACGTTGAAGACAAGTTTGGTGAAGCACTTCATCAGCAGATAGGAGAATACTTGAGTACCTATCAGAAGTTGTCAGCCGACACCTCCAAAAGGTTTGCTCATCTTTACACTGAAGAGATGCACCGCATGGAGACCACCTACAAGACAAGAATTGAGGATGCTGAAGCAAGAGCCACTGAAGGACAAGCTCTTCTTAAAACAGCTGCAGATGAGAATGAGAAACTACAGACTCAGCTGAAGGAAACAGCAGCCAAGTTGGAAGCTCTTACAACTAGATTTGAAGCTGCCTCCTCCTCCAATTCACATGCTGAAGTTCTAGAGCACAGCATAACCCATCTGACCCAAGTTGCCAAGGTCAATGCCATGGCACTGAAACAAACTCTGAAAGTGGAAATCATGAATTCCATGAAGCCTTTTGCGGCTGCACTTGCTGAAGCCAAAAAGGGGGAAGATATGTTGATAAAGGCTCTAGAGAAGTCTACTGCCCAGCAAGCTGAACTGGTAGTAGCACAAGATGACTTGACTGAAACCTTGGGTGGTTTAAAGAGCAAAATCAAGAACAGGCAAGGCAAAGGCAAAGAAATTGCTCAAGAAGACACTCAAGTTCCTGCCAAGACTCTTCAGATCACTGCTCCTGAAGAACAAGTCTCTGAAAAGAGAATGACAAGGAAAAGAAAGGCAGATGAGCAAGCTCAGTCAGCTCAGACCAGCAAGAAATCAGCTCCAGCAGAGCCTACTGCAGAAGAGAAAGAGGCTCTAGAGTTGAAGAAAAAGAAATTGCTTGAAGCTCAAGAGCTTAAGCAAAAGAAGCTGAATGATGCGAAGGCAGTCAAAGCCAAATTTGAAAGAAGAATTGCCAAACTCAGGAAAGCAATGAAGGACAAAGCACAAGAAGACAGTGTCCTAGTGTTTGACAGCAATTATGTGGATTACTTAGCCCTTCAAGATGAGCTACCAAGATGGTACCCCCTGAAGAAGAAGTGGCAAATTCAACACCACATAGTAAGGAAATTTGGTCCTCTCCCTTCTTATGAAGAAGAATTTCTTCAATTCTCCCAGTTCATGAACATTGAAGATCCAGAGTTCTGGGAAGAAATTGTCAAGACAGCCAAAGGACTTGACAACTGCAGAATCCTAACTCCTGAAGAACCCAAATGGGATGCACCCCTTCTAGATTCAGGAAGAGCCAACATGATAGAAATCAAGAAGATTCTGTACAAGATCTATGAAGAGGAGAATGTTACAGATGTACAGCACATGGAAGAAGTTCGAGCTCGTCTGTACCTTGCCTACCGCATTTAAAGATCAGAAGACCTGATGAAGACTAGCTTAGAAGTTTAAAGAAACTATTACTTGTAATCTGTAAAAGTTCTATCTATATTCAAGTTCTAGTTCTTTCTGCTTACAAGACAAACTCTCATTGTCTTCATCAGATGCTTCAGTCTTAGCATGTTATAAATTAAGAGCTTTATCAAGTATAGTTTTGGCTTCATCAAAAAGGGGGAAATTGTTGGGATATAAATTCATCCTAAGCCCCACTTAATGTTAGAATAGTTTTGATGGCCAAAACACTTAGAGTTTATAAATGTAATAGGATCAGCTGACTTGTATAGAACAGCTTAGACTAGTCTTGTGTGATCAACTGTATTGATATCAGCTGATCAGCACGGTCCTGGCTTACATGCCTATCCTCAAGATGAGAAGAGTAGAAGACATGAAGACTAGAAGATCCTTGAAGACCAGATAAGTTAAGGTGCTTGTATACCTACCTATCTGATGGAGTCCCAGATTGAAGATGGCCTAAAAGCAGTACAAAGAATTTCCAGATCAGAAGAGTGTTACTCGTCTGATATCAGAAGACAGAAGACCTAAGGCCAGAAGAGTAGTCAGAAGACTAGAAGTACAGATCAGAAGACTATGTGCTCTTCCAAGACTCGGCTGATTCCTAAGTCATCTTGCAATTCAAACGAAGACCTACCTTATTTAGAAGATTGACATGATCCCAGGATTGAAGCAATCAAGCGGCTGGAATCAAGGAATCAAGCTATTATGGAAAGATTGCTCAAACGGCTAGTCAACTCCAACGGCTAGTTGCAACCAATCTCCATTATAAATTACAAGAGGATGAGAAATCACGAAAAGAGGTCACAAGAGAGAATTCAACAAGCCAAGCAAGCAATCAAAGCTAAAGCCATACAGTTCTAAGAATTCTCAAAAGAGCCAGAAACCATTAGATTATCTATAGCTCTTAAGTGATTTCTATCCAACCCTTAAGAACCTGAAACCTGTTCATATTGTATATCAATTGTTTTAGGCATAGTGGTTAAGCAAATTATAAGCTTGAACCATTAGTTGGATACACCTCAAAAACCCCAAACCCTCACCGAAAGGTTAAAGTTTTTGAAACCCCTTAAAGTGCAAGTGCTTACAATCACTTGTGGAGACCGTAGCTGTTAGGACGGCTCAGATCTCAAAGTCCTAACCTTGGGACTATAAAGGTCAAGACCCTTGTAATTTGTGGAAATTAAAGGGATTAAACATCACGTTAGGACGTGAGAGTGAACGTAGGAACGTATATCCGAACCACTATAAATCTGGTGTTATTTACTTTCTGCACTTTACATTTCTGCCTTTACATTCATTATTATATAGTGCATACTGTGATTTCAACACTCTTCAAAACAAGGCCATAACTTTCAAACCAGCATCAGCTGAGTATTTTCATTAAGTAAAACAAGTTACAAGAACGAGTCTAAACCAGGGCCACCATAATTCCGCATATAACCTCCTCAGTCAGATCACTATAGTCATCTGGACCAGCAGACGTGCAGTCCAGTTGACATAGCAATCAGAAGAGGTTCCCAACTCTGTTTGAAAAGGTTTTAAAGTCTATTCACCCCTCCCCTCTAGACTTTAAACCCATTCACTACTCGTTCAGGGACCAACATTAATCATCTTCAGCAGAGTTGTCCAAGACAACCTTGCTGAGCTCTGGTTTGATCAAGTTAGAAAAGAATTTGAATACAAGTGTATCCCCCCCCCCATACACTTGTTATATACTCCTTTCAGGACCAACAAGTGGTATCAGAGTAGGGGTTCAAAGACCACTGCTTCTGAAAAGCCATCTTGGTTTTCAAAATCACATATTTAGTGTGGTCACTGAACTGATCTTTCTGAAATCCTAATTGTATATTGACTGACTGTTTGTTCTTGAGTTATGGCCAACAACAATGCTGCTGTTCCACCTCCTACTGTCCAAGGATTGGACAACATGGCCACAAATCCAGTCAACCACATTTCACATCACAAACTGCCCATGTTCTCAATTGATAATTATGATTTCTGGAAAATCAGGATGAGGGCTCATCTTGCATCTCTACACACTGACATGCTGAGAGTGATCACAAGAGGTCCTTTTGTGTTCACATTTGTCAATCCCAAAGTCACTGAGGCTCAAAAGGCAGACCCAAGAGAGGTACTCCCAAAAGATGAAGATGACTTTACCACTGATGAGAAGAGGAAAGATAACTTGAATTATCTTACCATGAACACCCTCTACCAAACAATTCCAGATGCAATTATGGGTAGAGTCTACCACTGCACAACAGCCAAAGAAATTTGGGATACTCTTGCTGAAATGTGTGAGGGTACTGAAAAGATCAAGGAGAATAAGCTCCAAGTTGCTGTGCAGAAATTTGAACAGTTTGCAATGGAGTCTGAGGAGTCCATTGATAAATTTGCTGGTAGATTCACTGATGTGATTAATGAAATCAACTCACTGGGCAAGGTCTACACCAAGAGAGAAGTTGGATTGAAGATCTTGAGAAGTCTCACTCAGAAGTGGGATGTCTATGCTGTAATGATGCAAAACACCAAAGATCTTTCCACCATGCCTATGCAACAAATCTTCTCTGAACTCAAAGCCTATGAGTTCGACCTCAATAGAAGAAAGCCTATTGAGGAACCTTCAAATACTACCAAGGGAGTGGCATTCAAAGCCAAAACTGCTGAACCAGAGATGCAGTCCACTCCAAGATCATCAGAGTCAGTCTCAAAGACTGAGATGAAGGAAGAACTAGCCTTGATGGCTAGAAGGTTTGAAAAGTTAAACTCAAGGTTTGGTAGATACAAGAAGTTCTACCAGGACAACAAATTCAGGAGATACAACTCTCCTGAAGCACAGGCTGAAGTCAAAAAGCCTGAAGAGAAAAGATCAGAGGACAAGTACTCTGATAGGAGAAGGTCAAGTAGAGCTGAACCTTCATCATCAAAAAGAAGAGAAGAATCAAAGAAAGAAGATGATGAAGATCTGTGCTATAACTGTAAAAAGAAAGGGCACTTCCAGTATGATTGCCCTGAATTAAGCTCTAAGGAGAGAAGAGAGAGGCAGGCCAAAAGAGACAGAAAGTTCACCAATAGAAAGGCCATGATGGCTGGTGAAGAATCTGATAGTGCTGAAAGCTTCAACTCTTCTGATGGACTATTCTCCAACAGTGATGATGATGATGATGTCTGCAACATGGCTCTTGAGGATGATGAGGTATCCTCTACTTCTAGTTCACCATCATTCATCTCACAAAACAATAGTGAAGTCAACTTGAAGCTTTCCCTTGGAAAGTTGATGGAAGATTTCACTATGTTACAAGAATTTCATGATAACTGTGTGAGAGAAAATGAAAGATTAGCTATTGAACTTGCTAAAAACTCTGAGGCAGTTGTTGATGTCAAGTCTACTGAGTTATATCAACAAGTCTTGAGAGAGCTTGAGGAAGCAAATCTCAGGATAGTTGACCAACAAAAGGAGATTGATGATCAACTTCTTTCTCAGAAGAGAAAAGATTTTGAACTTAAAATTCTCAATGCCAAGTTTGAAAATCTCTCACATGAATATGATATTCTTAAAGCAAGTGAAGAGAGCCTGAAATTAAAGATGTCTGCTCTGAAGAAATCCTCTAGAGCAATAGAGGAAATTCAGAGTTATCAAAGACCTATGGCTCAAAGAAGTGGATTAGGTTTTGATCCATTTGAATCTTCACCTTGTCTTAGTGTTGCTTCTGTGAGTAACACTAAGAGAATCTTTGTTAAGTCAGTGGCACAGACTGAAAATGAAATAATTCAGCCACTGAACAAAGGAAAGGGCAAAATGGATGTTATGCCTACTCAAGTGCTTCAGGAGATTAGGCCAAAACCTAAGGAAATAGTCAAGGCTCCTAAACATAAGTTGAATGCTGGTCAGCAGAGTAGACCCAATGGTAGGGCGACTCTACTGAACAATGTTCAGAGGAAGTGTCCAAGGTATAATCAGCCTAGGCCAACTCTTCTGAGAAAGCCTCAGCTGAATAGACCTAAGGACAACTTTCCTCAAAGGCAGAATAAAATGAGACAACCAAAACCCTTCATGCCAAAGGGTAATGGTCATAAGAAAGCCTTTCCTCAAAGATTCTCTCAAACTGCACAAAGAACTCAAAAGTTCAGGAGACTTGACAACTCTCCTGAAACTTATAGAGTTAACACATTCACACACACTTTCCCAAAGGCATTTAAGGGAAAGACAGTGTATTTAGATGCTAAAGGAAGACAACTTAGCCACCTTGAATCAATCAGGGTTATTAGGCAAGTTTGGGTTCCTAAAGGTACAGCTAACCTCTCAGGACCCAAAACTCAAAGGGTACCTAAACCTATCTAATTGCAGGTACCATTGGGCCACAAGATGAGGAGCATAAGCAAAAAGACAGCATGGTACCTTGACAGTGGATGCTCAAGGCACATGACTGGAAACAAGGAACTCCTCACTGATTTCATTGAAAAAGAAGGCCCTAATGTCACATTTGGAGACAGCTCACAAGCATCAACAAAAGGTTATGGTACTTCGATGATTGGTAACATCAAAGTATCCAATGTATCTTATGTAGCTGGTCTCAAATATAATCTCCTAAGTATCAGTCAATTCTGTGATAAAGACTTCAATGTTGAGTTTTCCAGTGATAAATGCTTGATCAAAGATAAGACTCAACACATTCTATTGACTGGAACTAGGAAAGGAAATGTGTATTTTGCAGACTGGGACAAGTCTACTGATGCTGCATGCTTCATTGCTAAGAGTTCTAGTAAACAAAGTTGGTTGTGGCATAAAAGATTAAACCACTTGAACTTCAAAACAATGAACAAAATTGCTAGAAATGCATTAGTCAAAGGACTACCTAATGAGGTTTTCATTAAAGAGCATGTTTGCAAACCATGCCAAGAAGGAAAACAGATCAAAGCCTCATTTAAAGGAAAACCAGTCATTTCCACTGAAAGGGTACTTGAACTTTTACATATGGATCTTTTTGGACCAATTACCCCTGTAAGCATAAATGGTAGAAAATACACATTGGTAGTAGTAGATGACTTCTCTAGGTTCACATGGGTAGTATTTCTCCTTAATAAGAAGGAAACTCAAGTCAAACTGCCTGAACTTCTAAAGAGATTGTCAAATGAGAAAAGCCTTAGCATTATCAAGATAAGATCTGATAAAGGCACCGAGTTCATTAACTCATACATCAATGAGTATTGTACATCTAATGGAATAGCTCATGAAACCTCAGCAGCTAGAACTCCTCAACAGAATGGAGTTGCAGAGAGAAGAAATAGAACTTTAAAAGAAGCTGCTAGAACCTTAATTGCTGATTCAAATTTGCCTAAGAGGTTTTGGGCTGAAGCCATAAACACTGCATGCCATACTCAAAATAGATGTTTGATCACTAAGGGGCAAGGCAAAACCCCTTATGAACTCTGGAAAGGAAGATTGCCTAAAGTGTCTTACTTTCACATTTTTGGTTGCAAGTGTTTTATTCACAATAATGGGAAAGATCAGCTGAAAGCCTTTGACAGCAAAGCTGATGAAGGAGTATTTCTTGGATACTCTCAAATCAGTAGAGCTTTCAGAGTCTATAACAAGAAAACCCTTATTGTAGAGGAAACACCTCATGTTGTATTTGATGAATCTATTCATGAGTTCAGGAATGAGAACTTGGAATCAGAAGAAATCACACAGAGGACAACCAGACTAAGTCTAAAAGACAAAGACACTGAGCTTATAGATGTTGTCCAAACCAATCTACCTGAAAACTCTATGTTGGACAACCATCCTGAAGGCAACCCTCCTGAGGCAAATCCCACTGAAGGAAATAGTGAACTGAATGATCCAATCCCAGTTCACATCCAGGTAACAACTACCAATGAAGAAGCAGTTCCTGCTGAGGTAGTTAATGGGTCAAATAATCAAGGAGGAAATCAAAATGTTGAAAATACCAATGTCACTGACATTGAGGACAACACCCCTGATTATGATCCTGAATTATATCCTGCATTCAATTATCCTGAATTCTATGATCAAATTGACTCAACTTCAGTAGAGGACCACTCTTGGTGAATTGATCCCTAGGATGTCTAGAGTCCTAGTACCCTCTTCTCAACTCAGAACTGAACGGTTCTTCTCTCAATTCACCAAGAGTGGTGTTCTTGATCAAGTGCACCTTGGCACTATAAAACAAGTTAATTCCAAGAGTGAAGGAATTATCCTGTTAAATCAGGGAAAGTGGATGTAGGAGCTTGAGTCTCTGAACCACTATAAACTCTTGTGTTGATTTACTTTCAAGTACTTTCATACACTCAACACTGCACACAAAACTGATCTTTCAAAGGATAAACATTCAAAAACTGTGCAAAACTGATTTGGACAAGTTCCCTGAAACTGGACTGTTTTGAATTGACCAAGTGATTTCAGAATCTAAAGGAGTTTAAACTAAAAGGGCCAACCACTATTCCGCACATATAACTCTCCTAGATAGTTATTCAACTAAGTACTCAATAGTACTTAGTAGTCTGATTATCTTAGAAGAGTTAATCATCTTCAGCAGAGTTGTCTAAGACAACCTTGCTGAGCTCTGGTTTGATCAAGTTAGAAAAGAATTTGAATACAAGTGTATCCCCCCCCATACACTTGTTATATACTCCTTTCAGGACCAACAGAGGAGTTAAGGACTGTTAGAGTGAAACACAGTCTTAACTCAGAGAGTTTGAGCACTAGGACTCAGATTATCCTAGGGATCAAAGCACTAAGAAAGTGTTCTTGATCAGTGCACCTTGGCACTATAAAACAAGCTAATTCCATTGTGAAGGAATTATCCTGTTCAATCAGGGAAAGTGGATGTAGGAGCTTGAGTCTCTGAACCACTATAAATTGTGTGCCATTTACTTACTGTCTTTATTATTCACTTACATTCAAACATATTTCAAAGAGCAAAACTCAGTAAGTTAAGCAAACACTGTTTTGGACAAAGTCCCTGATAACTGTGTTTTTCAGAAATCAACTTGGAGTATTTCTTTGAGTTAAAGGCCAACCACATTCCGCACTTAGCAACTCTTTTAGATATTTAGCCAACTGATCACTCAATAGTAATCAGTAGGACAAGTATCTATCAAAGTTCACATTCAGGCTTGTTGTGAGACAACCTGCCTGATAAGACCAGTTCATCAAAAAGAAAAGAATTTGCATACACAAGTGCATTCCCCCACCCCCCATACACTTGTGTTATACTCCACCAAGGACCAACAGTTATATATATATAGTTAATAATGATTCAGGTAATTTAAAAATTCTATCCATGCATTCCAAGTACGAGTAGGGGAAGACATTCAGATGGTTCGATTCGATTTTGAGATTTTTTGAATCGAACGGAAAAAACTGAAATAAAAAATAAAAAAATGAAATTGAAACCGAATTGAACTGAATTTTTGTTAGAGTCGAACAAAAGTTCGGTTAGTTTTGTTCGGTTTAAACCGAAATTTGCAAAAAAATATTTTTTTTCAAGAATTTTTTACACTAAAAATTAAATTCAAATTATAAGTTCAATAGTTCACAATAAAAATTACAAGGTCCTTAAAGTTTAAAATTACAAACCATACAAATAAATCTAACACAAAAAATTAATGATTTTATTGCATTTCCCACAATGAAATCTATCTTCAAGGGAGATAATTATTTTTAGTGGGTCAAGAAGACGACAACTGTCAAATTGAAAATTTGAGATTGAAAATTAATAAAGTAGCATACTTCAAGTAGAGTTTATTTTTTAACGTATTGTTCCATATAATTTATTAATTAAATAAGTTTTTTTTTTTAATTTAAATAAAGAAATTCAGTTCGATTTATTCGATTTTGTAAAATATAAAACGAATCGAACTGAAATTTTTTTTTTAAAATATTTCAATCGAACCAAATAAACCGAAAATCATCAGTTCGGTTCGAAAATTCGTTTTTTTCGATTTTGTGCCCACCCCTAAGTATGAGTGCTCCGAAATACCAAATACTACGTCTTTTAAAACCCGGACAAAAATAAAACATCCATAGGTTTATAATTTTTGACAAGCGTGTTAATCTTTTTTATAGGAAGCCTGTCAATGAGTCGATCGGGATGATATATTTAAGACTTTAAGTACATATATAATGATATATATATATGCAAAGTAGTTTCCGTTCTTTTTATATTTTGTTCTTTCTACAATTCTACTCAGCCTGAATTTGAATATAATGACGAGTTTTGACTTTTTAAATTTTTACATATTATTTAAATTTAAGTTTGTCAGTATTTATTAATGATAGTATATTTCATTTATTATAATCTATTTATTGAGCGTCTACAATATTGAAATACTTTTCATCATGAGTTTTATTGTGCTATTTAATTAACACTATTTGTGGTGTTCAAACTTTGCGTAGATTGTTGATATTTTGATGACATGTGAGATGTGATCTCTTGAGAGATACTATGGAATTGAGCTATTTAATATTTTGTTATTTGAATTGAAGTATGAGACTTTTGATTTCGAATATTCAAATATGATGGGAGAATGTTAAATGATAAATAAACCCATTTATATCAAACATATATATTACTTCTGATGGTACGCTTTTTTCTTTTTTAATATTTAATTATTTATTGTTAATTATTGTAACATTGTTTTATATATTTCAATGTTATTTATTAATTGTCATACTCCCTCCAATTCAATATAGATGACGTTTTGACTCTTCATTTTATTTGCAATTTAAATGACAGTTTTATACTTTTCAGTGTTAATTAATTACGTTTCTTCCTAATTTACCCTTAAATTTATCAAAATTATTTTAGATTGTACTCCCCCGTCCCGGTATAAGTTTCCCCTTTCTTTTGGGTGTTTAGATTAAGGAATATGATAAAATAATAGATGTAATAGAAGTGATGTGATGGTGAGAGAGAAAATAATAGATTAGTAAGAGATGAAGTATAATAAAATAATAGATAAAGTAGAAGTGATGTGATTGGGAGAGAGAAAATAATTTGCCAAAAATGAAATGGGAAACTTATAGTGGGACATCCAAAAAAAAAGAAAGTGGAAAACTTATAGTGGGACGGAGGGCGTAGTAGTTTTCAAAACAATTAATTAAGGGCATAATAGAAAATAATTTTTTTAATATATGTGCATTGATCTAAAATGACACTTATTTTGAATTGAAGGGAATATATTTTATAGGTGTATTCTACGGGAATATGGTTGTGCCGGAGTTTATAATAAGTTCCGAAATACACTAAAAAAATAATTTTTAATGATAGAATCCTCTCATTATTACTTCTCTAAGCCATTTTTTTTTAATTAGTTACATAAAATTGATAATTATTAACAAGGTCAGTCACTAAAAGTAAAATTTTGTCATTAAAGACTTTTTTAGCTAGACAAACTATAATGGCAAAATTTCGGTTATTAAAAGTCAGTTTTCTTGTAGTGATAATTTTGTAAGAGTTATTTATTTTATTTTTCATTTTAAAAATATTTTGTAATTTAATAATTATTTAATCATTAAGAAATTTAAATGTTGTTAGTTGAATGAATCATATGGAGGACATCTCCCTGGCATTTGTCATTTACATACCGATGATGGTCGTCAAACAAGTGTCAATGTGATAAAGTCAAATGATCACTGGATTTTGAAATCAAGTTTGACGTCTTCTTTTAACACACACTGGATCATTTAAATTGTTTTTTTAAAATTTTTATGATGGTATCTATATGTTTTATATTCGAATTTATTCATATGATATGTGCGAAGTCGGAGTAGATGTTCACTGATGTGTATATATATATATGATATATTATACTCCCTCTATCCCCTTTAAAGGTTTACGCTTGCTTCTGACACAAAGATTAAAAAGTATAATATTAAATATGTAGTGGGTAATTGAGACATATAAAGATATGAAGAAGAAAATATAGAGAGGGATAAGAAAGGTAAAATATAGAGAGAGATATGAATGAGAAAAGATAGAGAGATGTAGTGATTTTGTCAAATAAGAAATGTAAACTTTATGTTGGAACAGGCAAAAAAAAAAAAAAAAAAAGTGTAAACCTTAGTATCATTTTTGTTAATTAAAGGGATTAAAGATTTTTTTTTAGTCCATTAAGTTGGATTGATTTTGAATTTGGTCCTGACAGATTATACATTTAGATTTCGGTCCAATAAGTATCCTTAAATTTTAAAAATTGTCATTTTACCCGTAATAGCACTGTTAGCACATCACCAACAGGTCAACACACATGTTAATTTTAATTTTTGTTTTATATTTTTAACATGTATATTCTATTCTTTTTATGAATTATTTATATTTATTAATTTAGAAAAATTACGAATATTAGTTAAAACAATAAATAATATTTTAAAATTATAGAAAATAAATTATGAATAGTATTTAAAATATAAAATAATTTTTTTAAAAAAAAATCTAAAACATTGTAATTTTTTTCTAAATCAATTAAATATTAGAAAACTCCATTAACATACTTAATTAGAAAAAAATACTAGAGTATTATAAATTTATTTATTTTAAATAATATAATAAATATACAAATTTATCCTTAAAATAATAAAACTTCCCAATGAAAAAAAATATTAAAGTCGCCAATATTATTCATAAGTTATTTCAGGTTTTTTTAAAAATATTATTTTTTTATTTTTGCAAGTATTCATGATTTTTCTAAATTAATAAATTTAAATTAGTTTTTAATTCAATAAAAAGAGATTAAATTCATGTGGGCATGACCTGTTACATTACCTGTTATTGCACATAAAATGATTGATTTCAAAATTTATACATACTTATTGGACCAAAATTACAATGTGTAATCCGTTTGGAGTAAATTTAAAATCAGTCCAACTTAGTTGACTAAAAATTCTTTAATCCCTTAATTAAATCTAATAATAATAATATATTCTTTATTGATTGATTTATTGAGGGATTAAATTTTTTTAGTCCACTAAGTTACCATGTTTCTGAATTTAGTCCACATGATTATCACCTTTTGAATTTAGTCCATTATGTTTTAATTTATCTTGGTCCAGTTACCTACTACAACATGTTTAACATATTACTTTTATACCCTCCATAAAATGTTATACACATCCCAAATGTTAAACACACCACAATATTTTAGTTCCACAATTTTATTTTTTGTTAAACTTATTGTTGATATTGAATTATTGCATTATTTAATTGAATGTATTTAATCTCTTATGTGATTGAGAGAAAATAATATAATGAAATGTAAGTAATAGTAGTTTGTAAAAAAAATTTGCAGCTTTTATTGTGAAGGAAGGAAAAGAAAAAATTGATAACTTTTATTGGGATGGAGGGTAATAGATATACTTACATTTCAATACTACTAGACATTAATTTTATATACTTATACCTTAACATATTATAAATATAAATATTATACCTAGATATATACAGTATAAGATATCGATTTAACTGAAATTCAAATAAAAATAATTTAATCTAAAAAATATATTTACAAAATTTAAAAAAAAATTAAATTTTGTTACTTCTTCAAATTTGTTATAGTATGATAAATATGAGTTAAAAATAATTAATACTCCTTCTTATTTTTAATATAAGTCATATATTTTGAATGAGAGGGAGTATTATAATTATTATAATAAATAATGATATATATAAATTTTAATATAAGTTAGTGATATTATAAAATAAATAGATCATAAATAATAACTTAATTTTAATATAAGTTAGTAACATTTTTTAATTTATATGGCCGTGCGAGCACGGGTGCCATACTACTATACTAGTAATGATAAATAAACGTTATGGGGTCCAGAGAAATAAGCTTTTGGTGGGTGGGAGTATTCCCTTTTGTTATTAGGTGAAAATTTATAGTCCCTCCTTGACCATCATCTTTCACGTTTTCCATCGTGTTCACTCATTTGCGTATCATATACCTATAGTTTTAAATTATTTCAACTCATCTGTCCCACCTAACTACCTACTATACTGCTCACGTTAAACTAATTAGGACAATAGTAAAAAATGAGATATTTAATATTTTTACAAGAAATGCAAAAAATATTTGTTTTAGTTAAAAGAATTGACAGTTATGCACATTCTTAATACTAACATTCTACTGTGTCATTCCCGTATGACTTTCATAAGACACTGGAAAAACGGATTAAATTCAAGAACCCATTTATTATGTTCCACGTGAACATGATTTACGATATGAATTACTGTAATTACTATAATTCCACTATTACGAATTCGGGTTTGGGACTAACTTGTGAGATACAAATCATGACTCTTTTACATAATTCAAATAAGAATGGAAACAATTTCATATTAAAAATTACCATAAACCATGTTCGTATAATTCGTTGTGAATACCCAAAACATCTAATCTTTGAGAATTGATAATAGCTTTGACTACAATTTCTACATCTCCTTCAATAATTACTAGTTCCAAACGGAGTTGTTTGATCCGTAACAGAGCAATCGCCGGGAATAGTTTAATTTAAGCTAAAACAACATTTATTTTAAATTAATAGATATGTAAATAAAAAAAATTCCAACACCTGTATATATAATGTAAAAAGAGAGAAAAAACATTAAGGTAACTATATTTTCATTAAGTCTATTCCACAATCCAAATTCATTCCACTTATTTGGTTTAAAAAGTAAATGAATGGATTTAAAAAACTTAGATTTTAGTTCATCTCCTTTTAAGTTAAAATAGAGAAAATTTTAAATACTCAAATAGTTTTTCAAATCAAATATCCTCATCCAAACACATCCTAAGAATTTTTGAGTTACAATTTTCGTTGATGTATTGATTACTCTCTCTCTCTCTCTCAAACGACAAAACAAACTTGATTTGAGATACTGAGATTTCAATGTTATGTTTTGGACTTTTACCATTTGATCGACAATATAGTAGTAGTAGGGAGTTATGAAATCGTTTGTGACTTATTTTATTAGATAAATTAAACTCTATTTTTATACTCTTATTTATAAGATATGAATGACTTAAAAGAATAAAAATAAGATATTCCCCAAATGTTACAAATATAGGGAAAAACAGTCTCAAATGTTTGAGATATTATTTTTATATAGAATTACACAAAATATACGACACCAATTTTTTTAACAAATTATCACTATTAGCATGAGAATTACACAAAAATAATAGTACTAATTCTCCACTTGTCGTAATACTTCCCATGACATGAGGGGTGGAACCTGTGAATTTATCAGGACAAAACAATTCGTCTTGTATAAGTGTAAGACTTGGAGAAATAAATAAACACTGCAAGTCCAGATACACTGAGCCCTGCCAAAAACCAATAAAAGTAATCGAGATGAGCTCGATTAAGGTTATCCGAGAACCAGCCGCCCTGACCGTTTCTCTTGGTAGCATCTTGTATCGAAGATATGAGGAAACTGCTTATCAAGCTTCCAAGGCCGAGTATGCTAAGGTATAGAGCAAGGCCAATACTTTTGAACTCACTCGGAACTTGATCATAAAAAAACTCTTGAAGACCAACCATGGTGTAGGTATCAGCAATACCCGATAAAATATACTGTGGTGCTATCCACCATGCACTCATCGGGAGAATGACTGATGGGTGGTCCACCAGACCATATTCACGAGCAATTGCAAGACGCTTCCTCTCAACAACAGCCGCACACACTATTGAAATCAATGACAAAACTAATCCAATTCCAATGCGTTGAAGCATTGTTATACCCGAGGGCTTTTTGGTAATAGATCTGGCTATGGGAACAAAGATACGGTCATAAAGCACAAGAGAGATCACTATGAAACCACCGATGAAACATTGCTGTAGTGAAGCTGCTGGTACTTCAATGCTGGAAGTGATATGACGGTCTAATGTGGCTGCTTGTTTAGTGAAAAGGGTTGAGGGTTGTGCGTAGATAATGGTGTATCCCATACACGAACACCAAAATGGAAAGAGCTTAAGAATGGATTTCGCGTCTTCAACATCACCCACGCTGCACATTTTCTGGTCGTCTATCAGATCATCGGGTGCATATAATGCTTTGTCCAGAAACCTATTGCAATTTCAAGATTATGCATGTAACAACACACATAGCAGCAACTCTAACAACAAGGACAACAGCTGAAAACTGTATAAGCCTACTTTCTAATTTTAAAATGCAATGAGAACATAGCAAATTTGTACTACTAGGGAACAGAGAAGAGTCATCTACTTACTTGAATTGAGAAGCTTTATGGGGCATTCCTTCCTCTTCAATTGATGAAACTACAGAGGGGGCAGTGTAACAATTTTTAGCTGCCTGGACAAAAACTCTAAAGATTCTGACGACTGGGTTCCTTTTATCAGTATAGACGCGAAATCTATAGCGTCCACTTCCGATCAAGAAGACAACTAGTGAGAAACACATGAGTAGAGTAGGGATTCCAAATCCAAGTTCCCAACTGACATTATCTTGTATGTAGGTCAAAGCTAATAGAGGCACCAAAGTACCTCCAATAGAGAAACAATACCACCAATTGAAAAAAGAGCTCTTTGCTTTACATTCATTTTCATCTTCCTCGTCAAACTGATCAGCTCCAAAAGCTTGTACACAAGGAGCATACCCACCTTGCGCTAAAGCTGCTAAGTAGAACGAGACGAAGAAGAAGATAATGTGGAGATTATTTGGAGAACAATTATTAGGTTTGCATTCAGAAGAAGCATGTGAAGTGAGTGAAGCTGATAGGGTCATGGAACCAAGTCCCTGCATTTTTATCACAAAATTATTCTGGTAAATTAGTAATCACATAAGGATTTTCTTCAAGGTTTCTCTCTTTCAAAACTATTACCCCCCTCCGGGATTAGAAAAAATCTTGGGAAAAGGAAACTCCTGTGAAAATAATGTCTTACCCCATGTTTTCTGTACAAGATATTTTGATGATTGAAGATAAACACGAAAAGGTAAAAGTTCATTTTATCAAATGCAGTATACAGTATTTCTTTGTGTTTAGTCGGTAACCATATAATTAAAGAGCAGAAGATGAGTTAATAATAATAATAATAATCCATTTGCGACTAACCATGATGTATAGCACGCAGGCAACAATAATCATTCGGAATCGGCCGAAAAGTGAATCGGCCACAAAAGCACCAAAAATTGGCAAAAGCGCCGCCACTCCGAACCAGGCATTCAAATTAGCCGCCGCAGAAGCGGTTGGTTGTCCCAATTTTCCGGTCAAATAGCTCACCGCATTCCCACTTATTCCATAATACGCGATCCTCTCCGCTACCCCAACACCTACCAATTTACAAAAGAATTTCTCGATTCAGTATTTTCCAAAAAAAACTCCCACTGTAAATCATGGAGTACAATATACAGTATATGCAAATTAAGCTAGATAGTGAATCAGCGAAATACTTATGATGAAAGCAGAGGATTTCCAGCAGCCGGATTTAGAGCGGACGGATGGCCGGCCTTTGAAGTCTACAGAGGCTGGAACGACGTCGTCCAATAGCGGAGTCTCCACCTCAGATGTTTCATCACCGATAGCTACAGTGATAGTCATTCTCATTCTCTCTCTCTCTCTCTCTCTCTCTCTCTCTTTTCCGTTTTAGTGCAAGTTCATGGACATTTATGAGTGGAGGATACGGGTACTCAACAGTACAGTATAATATTCTTTTTCTTGTGAGGGCCCATTCCAATCATTTTTTTTTTCTGGAGAAATTTCATTCACTCCTACCGAGTACCGACATTAGTGTTTTAGTTCATTAAAAAAAAGGAAAGCTCCCCTTAGCTCCGGGCACGAAAATTAAAAAATGCTCCGTATTAATATACTTCCTCCGTCCACGAAAAGTAGTCCCATTTGACACATATTATTTGTCCACCAAATGTAGTCTCATGCACTTTATGAAAACTATCACCCTTCAACTATCACTTAATTACTCAATTTGCCATCAACTTTATTCTTAAACAATCACTTTATTCACAATGACCCCACAATACCCTATAATATCCTTATTTTATCTACTTTATCTACCATTTTCTTAAAATTTATGCCCCATCCCCATGTCCCTACTTTTCATGGATGGAGGGAGTAATAAGTAGATGTATTATATGTATAGAGAGAGAAAAAAATATTATGAAATGTGAGAGGAATAGTTACAAAAAATGAAATGGGTAATTTTTATTGGGACATACAAAAATAGAAGATTGGATAGATTTCACTAGAACGGAGGAAGTATATCTCCTCTCCACCGACACCTTAGTCATGGCTCCATACGTACGTAGATGGTTTCATGCATTAGCTAAGCTTCGCTTTAGCATTAACAACTTATTTTATTTTAAAATATAATTCAGGTAATAAATACTATAAAAAAAAATATAAGTTAAGATTTTATTTAGTTTAAAGGTTAAATATTTTAATTTACAAATAAACAAATAAAAGTTGATGTGGCACAGTAATAAAGCGTCAATTTTATGTAAAAGAGTACTCAACTTTATCAATAAATTCTTATAAATTAAATTAATTTAAACTTTTATCTCAAATCAATACTCCGTATTTAATTTGATTTTATACATATTAAAATTATAAAATCTATTTTTATATATTTAATTTAATATTATCTAACTAACGCCATCAAATGACAAGGAAAGGAAAGATAAGGAAAGATGCTGTTGCTATCAAATGAGTCCCATTCATTATAAATTTCTAGCTAGTACCTTCATTAAATAGTTTTAAAAATATAAAAATTCAGCAAAACATACCGTAAATGATAAAAAAAAAAAAAAAATCAGCAGAAACATAAATAAAATACAAATTGATGATACTTGTAATATGCCCTCGTAAAAACTGATACATGTCCATTCGATCGTTCTAAAGAATTAAAAAAATAAACAAAAATAAAAAGTAAATTAAAAAAAATAGTATACTTAGAAGGTAGATTGGAACAAGTTCGTTTATCATGATCACTTCAACTGCAAATGAAGAACTTTTTTAAGACATATCGGGACTATATCATTCCCGTTGAAGTTTAATACTTGGGCGAACTATGAGATAATTTTTTATCTTTTTTTTTTTACATAAAGAAGCTTTGTCATTAATTATATATGTTAAGAGTAATGCAATATTTAGATGTCATCTAATTCTAACTATCACAAGAGTAATTAGTCTGCTGATCTTGAAGTTCAGTATAAATTGATCAGTAAGGCTGATAAAGTTTAGTGGTCTAATATAGTAGTCAACTAATTTGAATTTGAGATGAGTTGGGACACTGACACTGAAGGGGTCAGTGTTGCTGAAATCTTCATCCTAGTTTTTTTGGACAATTTTCTCGGGTCTAACCAGCTCGTCCCGAGCATCAATTTGATCATTAGACATTTGAGAATGCCTCTCATCACCTGCTCCAATCTGCCCTCCATCTTTCTCACTTCGTTTAGGTGCCAAAATTTCTTATAATGTCTTACCACTTCGTAAAGTGATGGCACTTACATTTCGAGGGTTGTTTCGGACTGAGATGGTAGTTTACCACTGTTTTGGGCTTGCATCTGGTTAAGGGCTGTAGCTATCTGACTCATTTTAGATTCCAAATTCTTTTGTCCAGCCTCCAAGTTCCTCACGGCTACTTGACTCTCTTGTTGAGCTTTCAACGTCGTGGCTGCCAATGACTTCAACATATCCTCAAAATACATATATGACTTTCCACCACCATTATTTTGTTCCATAGGTTCAGCATTACGATCATTCCATCTAAACAACTGGAACTTACGATCTTGGTGTTGAGGCCTTTGATTTTCCCCATACTGATAGTTTTGTTGGTTCCCATATCGTAGGTTAGGATGGTCCCTCCACCCTAGATTATAAGTGTTGGAGTGTGGATCATATCTTCGACCTTGAGAATTCCCAAAACCAATTGCATTAGCATGCTGCTCTATTTCATCATTTAAAATCTGACAGTCATCAGTGGTGTGATCTGTGGTGGAGCAAATTCGACATGGTCGGACTTCTGGAGTTTTTCCCTTCATCATCATTTGCATCATACTAGCAATTTTCTCCAATGCATTATCTTTTGACTCATGAATCGACCTAGACATGAAATCTCATGCACCAAAATGTTGTATTCGCTGCCATATTAGATATCAACTCACGTGCAGCTGTTGGTGTTTTATCCATCAAAGCTCCTCCACTAGCTACATCAATCATGTTACGATCTGTGAGGGCAAGTCCCTCATAAAAATATTGTATAAGCAGTTGATCACCAATCTGGTGTTGTGGGCATGAAGCTATAAGGTGCTTGAAACGCTTTCAATAATCATACAACGTCTCCCCTGACCCTTGTCTGGCACCTGCAATCTCCTTTCGTAAGTTTGCCACTCGGGTGGCTGGAAAATAGTGTTGGAGAAATGCCCTCTCCATGTTATTCCATGCGTTCACTGAATTGGGTGGCAAGAAATACAACCAGTCTTTTGCAGTGCTTTTGAGTGCAAACGGGAATGCACTTAGCTTGACATGATTCACTGTGACTCTGGTTGGTTTCATGCTCGAGCATACCACATGGAATTCCTCGAGAAAGGTATGTGAGTTTTCTCCTACAAGACCATGGAAAGAAGGCAACAAATGAATTAGTCCCGATTTCAATTTAAAATTAACATTAGCAGTAAAAGTAGGAATTGTAATGCAAATGGGTTGACGAGTTATGGTTGGGTTTGCCAACTCATTCATCGTTCTCTCTTGAACTTCTTCAGCCATATTTTTAAAATTTTGCTCGAAAATTGGCTCTTTACGGGTATCACTTTCTTCTTCACTATTCGTCTCTCTTGTCGGTGCAAAATTAATTTGCCGACGTACACAAGTCTCCTTCCTAAGTTTCCTGGTTGTTCTCTCTACTTTTGGACTGTATTCAAGTCGTGCACTCCGATTTGAGCGAGTGATCATTCACCTAAACACAATTAGAGAAGACAGAACTGACACTGAAGGGATCAGTGTTAGTTCTAATCAGCAAAGCAGAATTCAACGGCAGAACATAAAAAAGCCACAAGAATAAATTTTATTTTTTTGGAATTTTTTGACAAAAATTAAAACACACAAAATATTCAATCGAATTAACAACCGTTCCCCGGCAACGACGCCAAAATTTGGTGTGTTGTCGCCGGCACCCAAAAATAATTACCTTAAATACCCACTATGTAGTAGGAAGTAAGTGTCGATCCCATAAAGAACGGTTTAATTTAATTAAGTAGTTCGTGTTATGAAAGCAATTAAAAAGGGGGAGTTGATTGGTAGGCTAACAAACTACTAAGAAGCAAGAAATAATAAATTACAAATATAAAATCAACGAGACTCAAATAATGTGAATGGTCTAGCCCTCGGATAGCTTCCCCTTAATCAATTCTATCAATTTAATCAACGACCCCGGTATTCTCAATCTAATCTCAAATCTTATCCCTAATATAGTGGTACGACCAAACTAACTCGAATTGTTTCTTATGTTTAATTAATCAGTAGGTACGGGCCCCAATTAATCTATCCCTACGAATAACCCTAAAACATGTATCTAAGGTTCAACTCGAAAACGAATTCAAGAATTAAAACAATAGGATAAACTAGACCATGAATACGAGACGTTATGCAACCTAGATGTTACTACTCCCTAAGGGCATGTTTGTTTTGGGATTTTGAGGATTTTGAAATTCGGATTTCAAAATTTAGTGGATTTCAAAATCCTAATGATTTTTATGTTTTGTGTTTGTTTTGGGGTTTATGTAGGGTTGGATTTAACTTTATAATATAGGATTATAGGTTTTATAGGTATTTATAGAGTTGACTTTTATAGTGTTGTAGGGTAGAATTTTGAAATCCTGAATCAAAATCTCAAACTGTAACGAGGGTGGAGTTTCGAAATCCCAAATCCGGATTTCCCATCCCAAAACAAACATGCCCTAAGGCGTTCTATCTTAGTTGCTACAATTCCCAAAATATTATAACAATTACGGATTACAATTTATGAGATAGCTAGAATTGATATAGGAATAAAATTGGACGATCAAGCTTATTAAATTACTAATTCAAACATGCATAGCATCTACTCAAATAATAATAAAATCGAGATATAAATTGAAATTAATCGGGAGTTGTATAATTAAAAAGATAGGGTAAAATGCAAGTTTGGTCCCAAGAGAATTTTTTAAAAACAATTTTGGTCCCACGTTCTTTTTTGGTCCCATTTTTTGCAAAAATGGTTCCAAACCGTTAAATACTTAACGGTTTCCGTTAAGTGATATTGCAAAAATGGTCCCAAAACAAAAAATGAGAAAAAATGACACATTGTAGATTTTTTCAAATTAAATTATAATTTGTGTAAATTTGATAAAACATATAGATAATAATTTGTACTCCCTCTGTCCTACAGGAATTTGCACACTTTCCATATATGGATGTCCCATACCAATTTGCACACTCCATAAAAGAAAATATCTTCACAACCCTCACCCTTGAAATATACTCATATTTACCCATATGCCATTACTTTTCCACACTCAATCTACTTTTTACTTTTATTTTATTCATAAAAGTTTACAAAACTACCCCTCAAAACATTAATCATTACACCTTTTCTTACACATTTCTTAAAATGTGTGCCGGTCAAAGGGTGCAAGTTCCTCCGGGACGGAGGGAGTATCAAATTTAAAAATTAATAAAAATTTATAGAAAGCCTACCACATTTAAAAAGGAAAAAAAAAAGTTTCAAACCAATTAATATTTTATGTAAAATCAGTCAAATTAAAAAATGTGAATAATTAAAATTTGACGATATTATTTTTTTTATTTATAAAATCATAAAAATTTATCATATAGATTCTTAAAATATATCAGATATAGTTTTTAAAACGCAGATTTTGAAGAAATTCAAATTAAAAATTACAAATTCCATCAAAATTTTAAACTAAATATACTGAAAAAATGTATACGTATATCTATCATTAACCAGGCTCTTCACCCGTCATTGACAGAAAATCGAAAGTCAATCTTTCAAAAATTCATTTTACATTAAGTCCTCTCAAACAAAATAATCATCCCTTAAAAATCAAATCATTAGATTTTATTTTAAATTTTTTGAAAATATATCTCAAAATTATAAAATTCGATTCAAGTAATACCACACCCCGAACCCATGGTGATTAGCGACACAGACCACCAGTCCCAACAAAAGAAAAGAATAATTGAGATAGAGAGAAAAAATCAAGAGCGATTTGACGTGCAATTTTAGTGAATGTGGTTTGTCTGTTTCGATTTGGGGGTTTTAAGTGAGGGTTAACGATTTGAGGAATTTAATTAAGGGTTTGCGATTTGGGAATGCTTAATGAGTGTTTCGGCTCAATTTTTCCTGAATTTTCAAGTTGGATTCGTGTGGTTTTATTTGGGGGAGATTTTTTAGGGCTTTTTAAGAATTAGATGTGATTTTGGAGCATTTGATTGAAACCGAGCATTTGAAGATTTTATTTTAGAAGGTAAAATCTCGTGGGACCTTTTTTGAACAAAATTGGACCATTTTTGTGAACACGGATCTTTTGGGACCAAATCTGCATTTTCCTGATCTCTTGGGACCAAATCTGCATTTTTCCGTTTTATAACTTAACGGCGTGTGTGCCTCATGCTCACAATTCCGTTAGTTTTTGTCAAAAAAATCTCGTGGGACCTTTTTTACTCAAAATGGGACCATTTTCGTGAGCATGAATTCTCTTGGGACCATATTTGCATTTTACCCTAAAAAGATATAATTGTCTAAAATAAGGAAAATTAGATACGCATAATAAACGTACTAAAAAAAATAGTTGATGAATTCATAATAATCAATCTCGATTCAAGAAAGAATATATAAATAAATCAAACCAAACATGAAAATCCTTTTTCCAATTACCTGTGTCACGTCCAATTGCCCTCTCTTTCTTAATTCCAGCCTTCACTTTTTTCCTCTTCTGCCGGCTGCTGTGCGTATCTATTTCCAAAAGGGAATAATCCCAAAAACATTTCTGGTCCAGTCACCAACTAATGGGCCTAAACCTTTAATGCTTCTCTTTAATTCCATCAAGCCCACGACTCAAATTTCTTCTTTTATTTCTTTTTTTGGCGTTCAAATACATTAGATCACAAATGGTCAAATGGTTGGGCCCATCAATTGGGCTCAATCCCTTAATTAAGGGCGCGGCTAAAGGCACCCGGATTTCCTATGAGTACACCCACGCGAACTTTTTTTTGTCACAAGGGTATTGCGAAATGACGTATTTACCCCTCATGTACTTTTTTTTAAAAAACGTTGGATGAGTACACCCACCTCCTATCTAAACGCGGGAATACATAGGGTCATCACTTTCTACGCAATTCCAAATTTCCTATTCTGTAAATTCGATTTTGAGTGTGAGGATGGAGTCGAAAATGGTCGATTATGATGTAATAACTACTAGTGGTGGTGCCAAAGACTCATTTGTAAGTTATTTATCATGTTTTGAAAGTTTTTTTTTTTTTTTTGAAAGTGAAAGAGTTTTTATATTTAGGGTTTTTGTGTGTTTGTGTTGGTGTTTATGCTTGTTTTTTTTTGCATCTTATGACTCTATAGTGGTATGTAGTTGAAATAATATGCATTTAGGACATACATTTTGACATTATGTATTGCATTTGGTCGTTTTAAAAAAAAAACCCATTTTCGCGACTGGTTCTGCGAAGAAGACGATCTCTGTTGGGAACTTTTTTTCGAACATTGGATGATTGTTCGAAAATTTGTTCCCAACATTGGGCCATTGTTCGAAATTTAGTTCAGCAAGTTTTACTTGGACAAATTTCTAAACCAAAAACTCTCAGTTGGGAACTTTTTTTCGAACATTGGGTAATTGTTCGAAAATTTGTTCCCAACATGGGGCCATTGTTCGAAATTAAGTTCATCAAGTTTTACTTGGATGAATTTCTAACCCAAAAGTCTCTGTTGGGAACTTTTTTTCGAACATTCACCCAATGTTCGAAAATTTGTTCCCAACATGGGGCCATTGTTCGAAATTTTGTTCAGCAAATACTATAATTGTTCGAAAATTTGTCCCGTACATAGTGGGTGTACTCATCCATACAACATTTAAAACGTGGGTGTCCTCATCCAAAACAAAAAAGCCATGTTCGAAATCTAAACCAAAACAAACATGCCATGTCCGAAAATTAATTCCGGACAACTATCAATTGTGCGAAAAACCAGTCCAAAACGATAATTTCGTGCTAACCATGCCAATTAGATGCCCATTAGTTTATTTTCATCCTAACACATCAAAAATTGATACATTCTACACATAAACATGATTATAACACAAAAAACCAACCTTAATCAACACATGCATGAATTAACCCCAAATTCAAAAAACAAAACCTAAACCCTACAACAATAAAATCAATGTTTCAACCAACAAAAACCGAAATTAAACATGCGTCCTACTCTTATTCTCAAATATAAGCAAGAAAAACTAACCTTTAACCATTTTTGCAAAATGAAAAAAAAAACGCTTTCTCCTATTCTTCGAAAAAATGATGGAGTGGGGGAGAACGGTGCTCTCTCTTTCTCTTCTTCGACGTCGCGGGTAGTGGGAGTGGTGCGAAAATGGAGTGGGAGTGAGAGTCGTGCGAAAAAACGTTGATGGAGTGGGGGAGAGGTTTGGGGAAGATGGAGGGGTGGGTGTACCGAATGAAGAGAAGGGAGGGAGGGAGGGGAAGAAATGTTAAGGGCATTTTTGGGTTTTCCAGGTGGGTGTCCTCATCCGTTTTGTGTGTGTTCTCATCCTCTGGGTGTACTCATAGGAAATCCGGGTGCCTTTAGCCGCGCCCCTTAATTAACTTGCATGGCCCAATATTGAGTCATTAGTATTAGGCTTTCCCTTATAGTCTCGTTCGGCTTCTAATCGACTCTCCTCATAAATGGTCCATTCATGTATCTTCAAAATATTTTAATTATACTTGAAATAAGTAAAAAAAAAATATATATATCAAAGTATATGAAGACACAAAGTAACAAGTCGAAAAAACTCAATAATATATCAAATTAATTCACAAAGAATATTCAATTCAAGCACAAAAATATTCAATAATCCCGACTCATCAAGAAGTGACGAGCATAATAGACGTACAGCAAGCAATCTCCTCAAACAAATGAAGAGAAGAAGCAGATGCTTACTGTTTCTTATACTAATGAAGTGGGTAGTCTCATGTATGCCATGGTGTGCAGTAGGCCTGATTTAGCCTATGCGGTGAGTGGGTGTTTGCAAGCATTACTATGTGCCTAAAAGCACTTCTTTTTTAAATACAATCACTTGTGAAGTGTTTGCAAACACAAGTAAGTGATTAATTTAATCACTTAAAATCAGTTTTGGTGAAGCACCATTTCACATGCTTCTAACAGCTTCTAAGTGCTTCTAATCATTACACTAACTAATTTTACAATTTTGTCCTCACAATTTAAATAATATTTTATTCTTACCTATTATTTATTTAAATGTAATAAGGGTGTTTTTTGTAAAATTATAAAAAAGTGATTTATTTGACATACACCACAACATATAAAAATTTGAATAGATGTGCTTAATTTTAAAAACTACCTACTTTCAATTTTACTATAAAAATCAATTTTAATCACTTTGAATCAATCACTATTACTTGCAAACACACCCTGAGTATGGTGAGTAGATTCATGGGAAACTCTGGGATGCTTTGAAGTGGATTCTAAGATATTTGAATGGATCAGAAGACTTAGGTCTAGTGTTCGAGAAGTCAGCTGATACTAAGAGTCCTCTGTTGGGTTTTATGGATTCTGATTTTGCTGGAAACATTGATACAAGGAAGCCTTTATCTGGTTATATGTTTACATTGTATGACACTGCTATTACCTGGAGAGCAACTTTACAATCTATGGTGACCTTATCCACAACAGAAGATGAATACATTGCCTTAACAGAAGCAGTCAAGGAAGAATTGTGGTTGAAGGGCATTTTGAGGGACTTTGGCATATACCAGAAGAGTATTTTAGTGCTTTGTGATAATAAGAGTACAATCCATCTAGCAAAACATCAAGTGTTTCATGAGAGATCGAAGTACATTAATGTAAAGTTACATTTTGTAAGGGATGTATTAGAGAAGGGTTTAGTTGAAGTTCAGAAGGTCGCATTAGAAGAGAATGCAGCTGATATGTTGACTAAGGTTTTACCAAGCAATAAGTTCAAACATTACATAGAATTGATAAAGTTTAGGACTTGGGATGTTCACTAAGAAGAGAGTGAACAAACGGCCTTGGGAAGGACTGGGAAGAAGGCAATCTTGCATTAAGGTGAAGAATTGTTAAAAGTAATGCAATATTGAGATATCATCTGATTCTAAATATCAGAAGAGTAACTTGTGTGCTGATCTTGGAGTTTCTTTATTCGTTTCAATTCATTGCGTTTCTAGTTGTCTTGTTTTATCATTTCTGAGGAATTGTTAAATGGATACAATTACATAACAATATAATTTATATTTATATACAGGTAATTGAGTTTGAATTTGTTTTGTCATTAATTATATTAGGAAAAATGTGTTTTACATCTAATTTTATAAAATTGTACAAATAATCGAGTTGAGTCGTGTCGAACTCGAGTTTATTAAATTTCTTGTTGAGTCGGGTTAAAAAATTTAAACTCGATCGATTTCAAACTTCAAATATAACAATCGAGTTGAGTTTCGAACTCTACAGTATAACAACTTTGGCAAGCATGTTTTCTTTGAGGTTTAAACTTTCAAGATAATTGAAAGGTAAGAAATGTTAATCACAACTTCTCTAAGTAAAACTTCATATTTAGGTTTGAGTTGCACAAAAAACTTTTAAATCATTTACCAAACTTCCCAATCTCAAAACTACACCGCCATCAATTCATATTTAGGGTTTATATTTTATTTTTCAAGAAGTTTTACCAGTTCTTTTTTAGGAGAGTCTCATATAAACTCGACTACTTATATGCACCCTAGTTGATCGGTCAATGGTCAGCCATCGACCGATCAACATTTGATTTTTTTTATAATTTTTTTTCTTCTAAAAAGTGTAAGTTGCTATAACTGAAAAATGTAACACGAAAAGTGTAACACAAAAAATACAATTTTTTATTAAAAAGTACAAGTCAGTATAACTGAAAAGTGTAACACAATATTAATGAAAAGTATAAGTTATTATAACCGAAAAATTCAATACATTTTTTTACTGAAAAATGCAACACAATGTTATTAAAAGGTGCATGTCAGTATCAAAATTTTTATGAAAAGTGTAAGTCAGTATAAGTGAAAAGTGCAACATAATATTACTGAAAAGTGTAACACAATTTTTAATGAAAAGTGTAAGTCACTATAATCGAAAAGTGCAACACAGTTTTAATAAAAAGTGTAAGACACTACAACTGAAAAGTGCAACATCGAATCTACACAATACCTAATCAACTCAAGTTCTTATATAATTGAAAAGTCAATACTAAAAATATTATTAAAAAAAGTTGAAGTGATCAACTCAAGTTCTTATATAGACTTCAATCTACACAAAACCTCCTCTTCTTTTTTAATTCATCATGTAAGCTTATCAAATTTGACTTTTGGTTCATAGTGATCGACTACTGACAAGTTTCTGACTTCTAAATTCAAGTATTGATTCACGTGATATGCAACACTAAATAAACAACCGCAAGTATACGGCGTCTATTGTAGCGTAATAAGCACGAGATCGATCCCACGAGGAGGTTAAGCGTAAAAGGGTAGTTTGCTAGTTGAGTTCTAAATAGACGTGATCGAAAATGTGAATATGATGATTTACTCTAAACTTACCTACCAAGTGTCACAAATAAGTAACAAAGAGCAAATACAAAATCGATCAAATAACATGCAAATCAATAAAACGAACGTAAAACGGATTAAGACTCAAAGAGAAAAGGTGGGTTCCAAGGAAATTGTAGTGCTTAGATGTCCGTTTATGAATGTTATCTCGTTCAAATGGCCATTAAGGTTATCTCATATAGGGTGATCACACAAGAAGAACTAATCGATCTCTCGATACAAATTAATCCAAAGACGCAATGTAATATAAGCTCGTATGTCTACATCACAAACATTACACCATCTAAAATAGCTCCTAAGATCATTTGATTCCCTCTCCGATAATTAATCCTCTCTCGAGATCATAATAATACCGGGTTGCATATTCGCATACGATTAAATGGAATAAATCTCTCGATACTACCCCAATTAACAATGGATCAAGCAAATCATCATGGCCACTAACAACATGTTTTACAATGGATAATTAAACATGCAAATAAGAGATAAACACCAATTAAAGCAAGAAATTACTCATAAACATCAATCCAAATCTCTACAATGCCTTAGAACCACAAATTGTTTAGCTAACTACTAACATAATCAAATTACAAATTCCAAATGAAATAACTAAATAAAAAGGGAAAGAAAGAGAAAGCTTAGTCTAGATTGTGGTAGGAGATGAAATTCTCAAGCTAATGCCTCTTGTCTTGCATGAATTGGTGAAGAGATGAAGAAGTTATGGCCAAACACCTCCAAATATGTGTAAATGTGTGAAGAACTCTTGAGAAAGGGGTAAGATGGTGTGAAATTCAAGACAGGGGGTATTTATAGTGTTGGGGTAGGGTTTGGGTGTGATATTTGCAAGTAGATCCTTCAAAAATGGAGAAAACACGCGTTTGGCACCGAAAATGGGGCGGCCCGGCCGGGCGGAATGATGGTCGGCCAAAATTGGAACAGGGGTCGCGCGGCCCGGCCGGGCGAGTGGTGCCGCCCGGCCGGGCGGAAGTTTCGTAAACATGGGCAGTGGGCTGGGCATTCGGCCGCCCAGCCGGGCCGAAACTTCGTCTTGGCCAGAATTTGTGTTGCTCGGCCGCCCGGCCGGGCGAGTCATGCCACCCGGCCGGGCCAAAGTTTCGACTTTGGCTCCGTCTCTCGTTTTCGTCCCCCAACTTCGTCCCTCCGTTTCTTGAGCTTCCGACCTCCGATCGACTCGATTCTTTTGGCTATTCCACTCCATTTTTCGAGCCGGATCCAATGGTGCACTCCTATTTCCGATCCGATCAATTGTGATATATGTTTTGCTCCAAATTCCATCGTTTTACCTATAAAATCGATAAAACAATATCTTTCTCTCATTTTGGCTAAAACAATCATATTCAATGCATAAATCAATGAAATCCACGTCAAAATACGCTTCACATGTGCATCTAAAACATGTAAATTCCACCCGAATCAAACTCCCCCAAACTTAAAATGTTGTTTGTCCTCAAACAACTAAGCACTTAAAGCAATGAGGGTGGAATGATCACAATGGAATATTCAATGTAATTCACACATGCAAAGTAAGATATAGTGATATCTCTTTCTCAAAGTGCATCTCTCAATGAAGGTCATAGGCCCATTATTGCAATTCACACTCATGGATCAAAGAATGCATAAACACACAACACATTATGAATGGGAAACATAGTCCAAATGCTCAAGTCCTCTACTCACATGGCAAAGTGTTTCTCTCAAACACACAAACAAATTGAGGATATTAATGCACTCATCAACCAAGTCATGCTATGCAATCACCATATGCTTGCCCAACTTCTACTTTTCACAACACTCAAATGCTCAACCATGTGATCAATAGGACTTAATCAAGGATGTAACATTGTCTCTTTGGTCAAGGTGGGGTAAATTTGGATGAAGTAACTCATAAACTAGTGGAGAGCGAGAGATAAAGACGCATAGACACATCTCAAAAACTTCTCAAGATAAAGTTACAATTCCGCGGATTGCAACTCAAAAACTCTAACTTCCACAATTTATTTGTTCTCTTTTAAGCACATTCTACACCACAAAACCATTGAACACTTTTTTTTTTCTTTTCAAGCTTTTGGGGCTCTTTGTCCCTCTTTCTTTTCCTTGATTTTCATTTCATCTTTCTCTTTTTCTTTCAACTTTTCCAATTTCTCCTTTCACCAAAGATATTCATTCAATGCACATGCTTTCCACTTTGTCTTTTATCCTCCACTAGATGTAGGTATCAAAGGCTCAAAAAGGCTAAGTGGTTAACATTGTAGTTTGCCAAGAAAATGAGGGATTAAGCTCAAGGGGCTAACTACGGAAGATTACTTCGGTTTTGGGAAATTTTGGCTAAGTGACTCTTTTAGAACAAGATGGCCTATATCATATCACAAAGTTTCACACAATCATGCTTTCAAATAAGAACTTGTGCAAGTTCTAGGATCACTAGCAATAACCTAGTCCACTCTCAAATGAACTAAACCGGATTACATGCTCGATTTAGGGCTCAATTTTCACCGGTTTATTCAATAGGACTCTCACATTCATCAAATGTTCCTAAACAACAACACATCATGCATCCATGCTATCAAAGCTCACAAATATGAACACAACATGATACCATATTCCAACACCAATCATGCAAACATTCAAAGCAAATAGACATCACCACAACTACTCAACAATGGATCCCAATGACTATTCATGCTCACATTTCACCAAAGGTCCACTACCCAACATGTGATCTAAACTAACTTAAACAATATAAGCATGTGAAAGTCAAGTGTGCGCCGGTGCAAAATGTGACACAAGTAGAACGACGAACCGGTGCAAGGGTAACAACTAGTAGAAGAATAAAAGAAAAAAAACTCCCCCAAACTTAGAATTTTACTATGTAAAAATTCTAAGTTTGGGGCTACAAGTTTTTACCTCCCTCCTTGCACATCCAATGCTTTTTCAAAGATCACCATTGCAACACTTGCTTCCTCCACTCCAAAGTTGACTTTGCTTCTTCTTCATTCTCCAAGACTTGCCATCCATAGTACTCTTCATCCATACCTACAAAATAAACCAAGCTATCAACACTACTAAAGCAATAAAAACATGAAAGCAATAAAACCTTGGGTTGCCTCTCAAGAAGCGCTATTTTTAACGTCCTATGCCGGACGGTTCTTCCTTGAGGTGGATATCAATTCACCCCATCATCCTCCTTGTTCTTAACCTTCTTGGCCCATGCTATCTTCTTGAACCCATTGAAGCATCCACTAGCTACTCCATCTGGCTCTTCAATCATGTCGTAGGAGGTTGATGTCTCATCCATCCCCAAGCTTGCACAAGTAGCTTTTCTTGATTTGGGGGAGTTTTCTTCAAAAACTCCCCCAAACTTGGCCTTCTTGCCCATCTCTAACTCCTTGCCTTCCACCTTGGGGTTCTCCTCCACAACATTGATTTTGAAATCTTCTTCCACCTTCTCTTTCATTGGCTTTGTAAGGTGATCTCCTCTAGAGTACCCATACTCTCTGTTGGGAATAAAATGAGATATGTTTTGATCTAATACCAAAACCCCCTGAGACATGCCTAAGTCATGATTGAATGTGTTCTAGAAATGTTAGAACATATAGAATAAAGGCTAGATGAGAAGCTGGTATGTTAGGCAGCTCTTAGATGATTAGATGCACAATTTGAGGGGGAACACATGCTTAGAAGTTCATCAAGAACAAGTCCCCTCAAGGCTCAAACTCTGGATACAACACTAAGTCTTTTGAAGACCAACTATGCTGATCAGGAGAGTTGTCCAGAGGAGTTGTCTCAGTACAAGAAATCAAGATCAAGTGCTCTGAAAGCCTGAGGTCAACTATGCTGAAAAGATAGAGACAACCAAACCCTAAAGAACTACAAATCAACATGCTAAGATCACCTTGAAGTGAAGCAAAGGGTATGAGTCAAATCATCTGAAGAAGAGCAAGCCAACCTTGCTGATAAGCAAGACTGCTGATAGTGATAAGGAGAGTTGTCCAAATGATGAGGAATGTTGTCCTATCAATGGAACAACCTTCAGAAGCCATGTCCAAGTCCTAACAAGAGAATCTGAAAGTCAGACATTGGGTAGAGTGCTGCAGAATGAAGACAAAGTCTTAACAGCCGTTTATTTCCCAAATGAGGACATGTCACTATCAAGATTCTGTCTTCAAAGTTGAAGAACTGAAAGAAGACATTTATGGACATTTGAGGCTGCCTCTCCAACGGGCAAATCCTTCATTTGTCTATAAATACAGAAGTGTGAAGACCATTTGAAAGCATCCAACTGAATCTCAACTTGACAACTATCCTACAAGCAAGAGTGCTTTCAAGCTTTCAAAAGACTATCTTAGTCTTCAATCACTTCATCTAAGCTGAACTACATTGTATATCCATACACAAGCTTAGAGAGATATCCTATCCTTATACACTGATCTTCATTGTAAAGAATATCTCATTAGTTGGAACCTTACTTCAATCCTCATATCTTTCAAGAGTGAAAGTGAGAAGGTTGTAGTAGTAGAAGTGGTAGGAGCTGACTGTTGAGAGAAGAACAGTTCAGTTCTGAGTTGAGAAGAGGGTACTAGGACTCTAGACATCCTAGGGATCAATTCACCAAGGAGTGGTGTTATTGATCAAGTGCACCTTGGCACTATAAAACAAGTTAATTCCAAGAGTGAAGGAATTATCCTGTTCAATCAGGGAAAGTGGATGTAGGAGCTTGAGTCTCTGAACCACTATAAACTCTTGTGTTGATTTACTTTCAAGTACTTACATACATTCAACACTGCACACAAAACTGATCTTTCAAAGGATAAACTTTCAAAGACTGTGCAAAACTGATTTGGACAAGTTCCCTGAAACAGGACTGTATTGAATTGACTAAGTGATTTCAGAAACTAGGAGTCTAAACAAAAAGGGCCAACCACTATTCCGCACATATAACTCCCCTAGATAGTTATTCAACTAAGCACTCAATAGTACTTAGTAGTCTGATTATCTTAGAAGAGTTAATCATCTTCAGCAGAGTTGTCCAAGACAACCTTGTTGAGCTCTGGTTTGATCAAGTTAGAAAAGAATTTGCATACAAGTGTATTCCCCCCCCCCCCATACACTTGTTATATACTCCTTTCAGGACCAACACTCTCCATCTTCATCATCCCGGACTTTGATGGCTCTATAAATGTTGAACGTGACTTTCTCATCGTTCACTTGAAGTTTTAGCACTCCTTTCTTTACATCAATTTTAGCCCCACCGGTTGCCAAGAATGACCTTCCCAAAATCAATGGAACATACTTATCTTCCTCCATATCCAACACTACAAAGTCCACCGGGAATATAAACTTATCAACCTTAACCAACACATCTTCCACTATACCCAAAGGGTATGTCACGGATCTATCCACCAATATAAGGCTCATTGTGGTTTGTGTAAGCTTTCCCAAACCAAGTGATTTGAATATGGACAAGGGCATGAGATTAATGCTTGCTCCCAAATCACACAAAGCTCGAAATGTACCTCCATCCCCGATGACACATGGTAAAGTGAAAGATCCGGGGTCTCTAAGTTTTTGAGGCAACTTGGCTTGCATAATCGAGCTACACTCCTCGGTCAAATGCACCGTCTCATACTCCACCATCTTCCTTTTGTTAGACATGATCTCCTTCAAAAATTTGGAGTAGTGGGGCATTTGCTCAAGTGCTTCGGCAAAGGGAATGTTGATGTGGATCTTCTTGAACATTTCCACAAACTTGGCAAACTTGTGATCCAAACCCTTTTTCTTCAATCTTTGAGGGTATGGAAGAGGTACCTCATTTTTGCTTTTGTCTTGAGGAGGGATTGCCTCCTCACTCTTCTTCTCCCCTTTTTTTTCTTATTTCTCTTTTACTAAGCCATCTCTTTTATCAACACCCTCGGGTGCCATTACCACTTCCTCCTCTAACGACATCTTGGGCCCTTCGTAGCTTGTCCCACTTCTTAGCCTTATGGCGTTGCATTGCTCCTTAGGATTTAGCTCTGTGTTAGAGGGGAATTGCCCCGGAACGTGTTGCTTTCCAATGGCATTAGCAAGTTGACCTATTTGCTTTTCTATGGCCTTCACGTTGTTTGCCACATTCTTGATCATTTCACCATGCTCATCAATTCTTTGCCAAGTCTTGGTTGCATTCTCCCTAGTCTCTCTCATGAAGTTTTTGGTTTCTCCCATGAATGCACCAAACATGTCCTCCAACGATAACTTTGATGGGGATTCCACAATTGCACCATCTCTTACATTGAAATTTGGAGGTGGGATAATGGTGTTCCTTGTGTTGGCATAGGAGAAATTCTCATGTTGCCTCAACCCGGGATGGTAATGATTTGGGTTGGGTGGATTTTGCCTCTCGTTCCAACTTCTTTCCCGAAAATGACGGTCCCTTTGATTGTTCATATAATGGGCCTCTTCATATTGATCGTCACTAGGTCCCATTAATGACTTAGCCGCCATCATCGAAGTCAACTTGTCCACCTTGTTGGATAGAGTAGCAAAATCATCCGACTCCTTAGTGGAAGCAACTTTCCGGGCTTGCCTTCTCTCGGATGGCCATTGATTTATGTTCTTTGCCATCTCCTCTAGGAGCACATAACCCTCATCCATCGTCTTTCCTAGCAAAGAACCTCCACCATCCCTCTCGTTCGATGGTCCATCCCGTTGTAGAAATAGCAAATCAATTGGTCTCTTGAGAACCCGTGTTGAGGACAACTTCTTATAAGATCCTTGAAGCGCTCCCAAGCCTCGGCTAATGACTCATCGTCATCTTGCATAAATGAGGAAATTTCTCCTCGTATCTTGATGGTCTTGCTTGGAGGAAAGTACTTCATGAGGAAAGCATCTACAAGATCGGCCCAATTTTCGATCGTCCTTAGATCAAGAGACATGTACCATTACTTTGCACGATCACGGAGGGAAAATGGGAATAATTGGAGACGGATGTAATCTTGAGGGACTCGGTTAATCTTAACCGTTCCACTTATCTCTAAGAATTGAGATAAATGGAGGTTAGGATCCTCCTTCGACAACCCTCCAAATTGGTTGTTTTGGACCATCATGATTAGCGCCGGTTTGAGCTCAAAGTTATGAGCATCCACGGGTTCCCTACCCGCTCCTCCATATGGTCTAGGAATAGGGCGGAAGTGGTCTCTCAAGACACTTTGTGGCTCCTCATCCTCCCATCGTCTACCATCTCTTTCTATACCAATATTCTCTTCAACTCTTCGACGAAAGTTGTCCCTTAGCATTCCTTGAGGTCGGTTACCTCCATTCCCGTTTGGTTCCTCAACTCCTTCCACTCCTTGATTCTCAAGTTCCTCTTCGACTTCTTCTACAACCGGATTCTCCCTTCGGTTCATTCTTTCCAACTCTATTCTTCTCCTATCGGCGTTCCTTATTCGACAATTGGCTTCAATCTCCGGATCTAAGGGTAACACTTCTTGTTGATTTCTTCTAGATCGTGTGATCATAAACCATGTCTACCAAAAGAACAAACGAGAGTGAGAATTGCAAATAAGCTCAAAGTAACAAACACAAATATTTTTGGATTTTTGCAAATAAAGAAAGCAAATAAATTGTCTAAACTAAAACTATCCTAGCCTACACTCTAGAGCTTATAAAAACCTCCCCGGCAGCGGCGCCATAAACTTGATTCACGTGATATGCAACACTAAATAAACAACCGCAAGTATATGGCGTCTATTGTAGCGTGATAAGCACGAGATCGATCCCACGAGGAGGTTAAGCGTAAAAGGGTAGTTTGCTAGTTGAGTTCTAAATAGACGTGATCGAAAATGTGAATATGATGATTTACTCTAAACTTACCTACCAAGTGTCACAAATAAGTAACAAAGAGCAAATACAAAATCGATCAAATAACATGCAAATCAATAAAACGAACGTAAAACGGATTAAGACTCAAAGAGAAAAGGTGGGTTCCAAGGCAATTGTAGTGCTTAGATGTCCTTTTATGAATGTTATCTCGTTCAAATGGCCATTAAGGTTATCTCATATAGGGTGATCACACAAGAAGAACTAATCGATCTCTCGATACAAATTAATCCAAAGACGCAATGTAATATAAGCTCGTATGTCTACATCACAAACATTACACCATCTAAAATAGCTCCTAAGATCATTTGATTCCCTCTCCGATAATTAATCCTCTCTCGAGATCATAATAATACCGGGTTGCATATTCGCATACGATTAAGTGGAATAAATCTCTCGATACTACCCCAATTAACAATGGATCAAGCAAATCATCATGGCCACTAACAACATGCTTTACAATGGATAATTAAACATGAAAATAAGAGATAAACACCAATTAAAGCAAGAAATTACTCATAAACATCAATCCAAATCTCTACAATGCCTTAGAACCACAAATTGTTTAGCTAACTACTAACATAATCAAATTACAAATTTCAAATGAAATAACTAAATAAAAAGGGAAAGAAAGAGAAAGTTTAGTCTAGATTGTGGTAGGAGATGAAATTCTCAAGCTAATGCCTCTTGTCTTGCATGAATTGGTGAAGAGATGAAGAAGTTATGGCCAAACACCTCCAAATATGTGTAAATGTGTGAAGAACTCTTGAGAAAGGGGTAAGATGGTGTGAAATTCAAGACAGGGGGTATTTATAGTGTTGGGGTAGGGTTTGGGTGTGATATTTGCAAGTAGATCCTTCAAAAATGGAGAAAACACGCGTTTGGCACTGAAAATGGGGCGGCCTGGCCAGGCGGAATGATGGTCGGCCAAAATTGGAACAGGGGTCGCGCGGCCCGGCCGGGCGAGTGGTGCCGCCCGGCCGGGCGGAAGTTTCGTAAACATGGGCAGTGGGCTGGGCATTCGGCCGCCCGGCCGGGCCGAAACTTCGTCTTGGCCAGAATTTGTGTTGCTCGGCCGCCCGGCCGGGCGAGTCATGCCACCCGGCCGGGCCAAAGTTTCGACTTTGGCTCCGTCTCTCGTTTTCGTCCCCCAACTTCGTCCCTCCGTTTCTTGAGCTTCCGACCTCCGATCGACTCGATTCTTTTGGCTATTCCACTCCATTTTTCGAGCCGGATCCAATGGTGCACTCCTATTTCCGATCCGATCACTTGTGGTATATGTTTTGCTCCAAATTCCATCGTTTTACCTATAAAATCGACAAAACAATACCTTTCTCTCATTTTGGCTAAAACAATCATATTCAATGCATAAATCAATGAAATCCACATCAAAATACGCTTCACATGTGCATCTAAAACACGTAAATTCCACCCAAATCAAGTATATATATGCATAACACGTTTTACAGAGATGCGTGTAAATTAGGACAAAACAATTCGTCTCCTATAAACATAAGACTTGGAGAAGTAAATAAACGCGGCAAGTCCAAATGCACTGAGACCAGCCAGTAGCCAATAGAAGTAATCAAGATGTGCCCGATTAAGGTTGTCCGCAAACCAGCCACCCTGACCATTTCTTGTGGTGGCATCCTGTATCGAAGAAATGAGGAAACTGCTTATCAAGCTTCCTACGCCGAGTATGCTAAGGTATAGAGCAAGACCAATACTTTTGAGTTCACTCGGAGCTTGATCATAAAAAAACTCTTGAAGACCAACCAAGGTGAATGTATCAGCAATACCCGATAGAACATACTGTGGCGCTAGCCAGCATGCGTTCATTGGGAGAATGGCTGTTGGGTTGTCCACCAGACCATATTCACGAGCAATTGCAAGCCGCTTCCTCTCAACAAAAGCCGCACAAACTATTGAAATCAATGACAAAACTAATCCAATCCCAATGCGTTGAAGCATTGTTATACCCGAGGGCTTTTTGGTGATAGATCTGGCTATGGGAACAAAGATACAGTCATAAACCGTGAGAGAGATCACTATGAAAACAGATATGAAAAGTTGTTGCAGTGAAGCTGCTGGTACTTCAATGCTGGTGGTGATATGACGGTCTAATGTGGATGCTTGTTTTGTGAATAATGTTGCAGGCTGTGAGAAGATAATGGTGTATCCCATACATGAACACCAAAATGGAGCGAGCTTAAGAATAGACTTGGCGTCTTCAACATCACCAACGCTGCAGATTTTCTCGTTGGCTACCAGACCATCAGGTGCAAGTAATGCTTTGTCCAGAAACCTATTGCAATAAAAATGTAATGTTATATTATTTGAGTGATGTACATAATAATAGTAACTCAGGCAACTAACTTAACAAGGAACAGTTGAAAACTGCATAAGCCTACTTTTTAAATCTAAAAATGCAATGGTGTCAAACATTGATTTTCTTACACTACTAGGAAGCAGAAAAGAACCCAAAAAGGTAAGAGTTATCTACTTACTTGAATTGAGAACCTTTATGAGGCATTATTAGCTGACCTTCCTCTTCAATGGATGAAACTACAGGGTCAGAGTGCCAGTTTTTAGCTGCTTTGACAAAAACATGAAAAATTCTTGCAATTGGGTTCCGTTTATCAGTATACACGCGAAATCTATACCGTGTACTCCCAATCAAGAACGTAACTAGTGTGAAACACATGACTACAGCAGGGATTCCAAATCCAAGTTCCCAACTCACATAATCTTGAATGTAGGTCAAAACCAATAGAGGCACCAGAATACCTCCAACAGAGAAACAAAACCACCAATTGAAAAATGAGCTCTTTGCTTTACACTCATTTTCATCTTCCTCATCAAACTGGTCAGCTCCAAAAGCCTGAACACAAGGAGCATACCCTCCTTGCGCTAAAGCTACCAAGTAAAACGAGACGAAGAAGAAGATAATTTGGAGATTTTTTGGAGAACATGAGGTATTATTGGCTGCGTTAGGTTTGCATTCAGAAGAGGCACGTGAAGTAAATGAAGCTGAGAGGGTCATGAAACCAAGTCCCTGCATATTTATTGGAGTACAAAATTCTGGTCAATTAAGTAGTTTCCTAGTAATCGCATTCTCATATTTCTAATGGTTTTCAGTCTGTTAATTCTTCAAGGCTTCTCTTTGAAAACAATTCTGCGACCTACTTCCAGAATTATTAATTGAATTTCTTATCAGGCTCTACAGTTTAATTTATCTAAAAACAATTAGTAGCAGGAAATTTCTTATCCCGTGACTTCTCTGCAAGATATTTACCGTGGCAACAACACGCTATACATGATTGTAGATAAACTCGACACAAAAAGGTACTAAAACTTATTTCGACTAAAGAGCACAACATCAATTACAGTAATTTTTGGACTAACCGCGATGTAGAGAAGGCAGGAAACAATAATCATCCGAAATCGGCCTAAAAATGAGTCGGCCACAAAAGCACTAACAATTGGAAAAAGCGCCGCCACTCCGAACCAGGCATTCAAATTAGCCGCCGCAGAAGCGGTTGATTGTCCCAATTTTCCGGTCAAATAGCTCACCGAATTCCCACTTATTCCATAATAAGCGAACCTCTCCGCTACTCCAACACCTACCAATTTAGAAAGAGTTTCTCAATTCAGTATTTAAACAACACAAAATCATTTAAAAATTAAAAAAAAAACTCGTGAAAAGTAACTGTATCAATTTCACGGTATACACTAATAAACAGGTAGCGAATCTGTGAAATCAAATGCAGCATATATATATAGAAGACGATGGTTACTTATGACAAAAGCAGAGGATTTCCAGGTGCCTGATTTAGAGCGGAGGGAGGGCCGGCCGTTGAAGTCTACAGAGGCTGGAACGACGTCGTCCAAGAGCGGAGTCTCGACCTCATCACCGGTAGCTACAGTGATAGTCATTTTCTCTCTCTCTCTCTCTCGTTTTACTGCAACTCCATGGACATTTATCAGTGGAGG